>CP137670.1:21236906-21396906 GCA_037976565.1 Mesocentrotus franciscanus | reverse complement strand
TTTTACTATCCCATATTTAAAACAAATTAAACATGGGAAAAGGAAAAGTTGAGACAGGAGCTAGAGGAAGAGCTGACAAAAAATACATGAAATAAGCGAAATGTAAGTGGACAGGTTGAAAGAAGAAAATTTAATTAGAATGAAACAAATCGAAGAGGAATTACATACAATGTATGACTATTTTGCTGATTTGTCAATTTTAAGTTTAAGGTGCACTTGGCACGAAAAGGGTGAGAAAAGTAATAAATATTTTGTTATCGTTAGAGAAAAGCCTGGCTGAAAATACATGTGTTGATGTGTTGGATACTAATGATGGGCTCATTCGAAAACAAGCATACATCAACATCGTTTTAGATTTTTTTGGAAAATAAAGATTTGGTTTATCAAGAGGATTGTATGGAAAATATTTGTCAAAGTAAACTTGAGCAGTTAACATAAATAGAAAAGGTCTCATGTGAAGATTTAATATCATGCAATGAGGCAAAAGAGGAACTGATGGCGAAAAATAAAACTCCATGAAATGATGGCCTCACAGTAGAGTTTTATGAGGTATTTTGGCCTTTGGTTTCAAAATATATGATTGGTTCTTTTAATGCTTCATAAAATGACGAGTGTATGTCAGTTTCACCAAGGCAAGGGGTAATACAATTAATTCCTAAGCCCCAAAAAGACAAACTTGAACTTAGACACTGGTGACCAATCACTCTGATAAGTATTGATGCAAAAATCCTGTATAAATGTTTAACCAAAAGGATATCTAAAGTGGTAGAAAATTTGATCAACGGTCAACAGACTGCTGTTGTTAAAGGGAGATATATTGGTGAAGGGACTCGATTAATATCATACCTCGTTTTTAATTCAGAAAAAGAGGATTTACAAGGTATAATAATGGCATTGGATCTCATCAAGGCATTTGATTCATTGAGCCATTCATTTATTTTCCAATGTCTGGAAGCCTATAACTTTGGGCCCTTACTAATTCAGTGGGTTAAAATTATATATACAGATATTATCAGCTGTGTTCTGGTACATGGTTTCACTACAGGTTACTTCAAAGTTAGCAGAAGAGTAAGACAGGGTGGTCTATTATTCATTTTCGGATTGGAAGTATATTTGAATAGAGTAAGAAATAATGGCAATATAGTGGGTTTTGAAGTTGGGGAAAAGAAAATAAAATACACAGCTTATGCTGATGACATAACATGTTTTTGCAAAAGTATTGAGTCCCTACAAAATGTATTTTCAGAGTATGAGGAATTTTCAAAAATATCTGGTCTTTGGATAATTAAATCTAAAACTGAAGGCATGTGGATTGGTAAAATAGCCTTCAAGGAAAAAAAACAGAAAGTGTTTATACATGGCCAGAGAAGCGAAAACAAGCTTTGGGCATATATTTATCATATGATCCGGAAGAAGCAAGGAAAATAAACTTTGAAACTCGAATTAAACAAATGACAAATTTACTTGCTAAATGGACAAAAACAGAGAACTTACATTGATTGGCAAAAAACAAAAATCTTAATAAAAACCTTTATAATGTCCAAAGTAATTTATCTCTTGTCCCACATTTCATTGCCCATTGAATTTGTCAAAGAAATTGAAAAGCTCATGTTTTCATTTATGTGGAGTGGCCCGGACAAAATCTCAAGAGCAACTATGTATGCTGATTACTCAGAAGGGGGTCTGAAATTCCCAAATATTCAATGTATGATAAATACTCAGCTGGTAAAATGGGTTCAACGATATTTTTTATAAATCAGATCACAGCTGGACTATTCCCTTTCAGAATTTATTAAGGTTATATGGTGGTAAATCTATTTTTGTCGGTAATTATGCAATTAAGAAACTACCCAAAATCAAGGATATCCTTTCATTTTATGTTGCTCTAGTTATGGTTAAAAACAGATATTAACTGTGAATTGGTCACTAACGGTAGAAGTCAAGTCAGTATACTGAAGCATTGTGTTTGGAATAATAAGTTCATTCTGGTTGATAAATAGTCAGTATACTGCAAGGCTTTACATGGACAGGGCTGTGTAACATAAACCAATTGTTTGATAACAATGGAGAAATTCTCCATTTTGATTTTTGGAATGAAAAAGGTGTTTCAAACAAATATTTGTTACAATACATGGCAATATTGAACTCTGCGAAAAAAAACGAGTGGAAATGTGAATTGTATCCCTTGGTATTTCAAATGTTTTTGAATAGAGATAGCGAAGAGCACTCACAATTAAAGCTCTTGATAACTGAACTATATAAACTCAAGGCGAAAAAAGTGTACCAGGGCTTTATTTCTGAAGTAATAGCAAGACCAGTTCAGGAACAATTATTTTCTAGCACCTTTGATATTCAAGAGAACGACGGGTTATACACATCTACACACTACCTTTTAAGTGCAGAATTGAAGTAAAATTGAGAGTTTTCCAATTAAAACTGTCACATATTATAACAAGATTGTACAAGATGAAATTAGGTGAGTCAGAGATTTGTACCTTTTGTAATTCAACTTTAGAAACACCTGTTCATAGATGTTATGACTGTAATGTTGCTTCTAAACTTAAACAATAATTTGTTGATTAGATTGGCAAGAAATGTAATGTTAAGTATGAAGATTTCTGTAGGAAAAGAATAATGTTTAGATTCATCAAACTTGGAAAGGGCCCAATATAATGTTAATACATCATTTGTTGTTGATGTTTAAAATATATATTTATATCCTAAAATCAAAAAAGCTGAACCATGTTTAAGTGGGCTAACGTCTTCCATCCGTAATACGAAATAAATAGAACTTAACATTGCAAAACAAAAGAAGATTGAAGGAATGCACTAAAAGAAATTGTCCCCTGTGAAATAATTATTTTGAATCCTATGATATACACTGTAGAATGGAAGTGTTACCCACTATTTTCGTATTGTTTGACGTTTTTCATCTGTGTTTACCTTTTGTAATTATTGTGCAGTGATTTTACGATTATTGTTACCATGATGTATGTACGAACTACTTGATTATTACAAGTTTTAACAGATATTAACAACAAAAATCCTATCTAATTATTGTTTTATAGTAGCAACCCCGAGTTGTTTATTATGCATTTCCTTTATAGCCACTAAACATTTTTCACTAATTTCATAATCATTACTTGTCATTATAGATTACAAAAAATCATAATCGTTCAGTTTTCTCACATTTTTGGTTATATTGCATATACGAAAGAAATGACCTGACACAGAGAGGTGTTTTACAGAATGTCCTTTTATTCTAATTTAATGTTATTACTTTGTTTCACAAATCCAAAGTGTTCACTTTCTTGAAAATTATCGGAAGTGAGGATCAAGGTTTACAGGTTTATAAACATTTAATACTAAAAATGTATTTCTTTAACTGACTTGATAACAGATTTAACTGATATTTCATGAAATCGAATGTATATGATATATAGACCTATTCCATGTGACAGAACTGACGTTTCTCCACATTATCGTAATACTTTAAAGAGCATTAAAATCACCCTAAATCGGAAAATATACGGTGTATTTTGATACAATTAAAACAGATATACGGCTCAGTGGAGAGCTAAATATTTTGAAGTTTGAGGACAATATATTCCTCTTCTAAATCAAAGTCGTGTGTGCTGCCCGCTTGTGAGGAACTCCGAATCGGATATGCCTCAGCAATCAAACCTGGAATTCAATAGGGGGTCTCCCTCTTTTACACATGCCGATGCCTTACCATAGATGACGTCATTATAGAAAACAAAACATATAAAATCATACTTACACGATCAGGAGAAAATAATGATATAGTTGTGAAAATTGACCACTTCTGCATGGTCTCTTCAAAGTCCTTGCTAACCCCGACCTTTTTTTTTTTCATTTTTAACGAAAAATATCAACTTTCTACGATTTTGTTTTAATTTGCAGATATGTCTTCACCTGCCCTACCATCCTCAATTCCCAAACAATCAAGCTCAAAACTATTTGCTTCTCCAGATGAGGCCTATACTACGAAGATCCATTACTACTTCTACTACAAAAACAGCCCCTGGATGAGAGCTACTTAAAAAAACTTTGCAGTCTTTCTTCATTAGAATGTGTCTAAAAGTCATCACGTTTTATTTGTTGTCGTCTCTATAAGATGTATTTTTTCGCACTACGACCTCACAAATCTTGAAATCTGTGCTCGCTCGTTTCGTTCGCTCGAAGATTTATATTTTAACCCTCACACCCAACTGCAAAGTATGTTGCATAAGCAGTATATTGTACCACGTAAAAAGAGAAACAATAATTGATGTCATCCTTGGTAGTTTAATTACAATCATAACGATGTAGGGGTATATACCAATGTCAAAAAAATGTGTATGTTCACTTTTAGGTTTCCCTTTGTAGGTGTCCCTTTTTCTCAAGAAAGTGACCTTTTTGATAGGTGCCCCCACCCTGTATTTTGGAAGACGCTCCGCTGTCTCTGGTGCAACCAAAACATTGATCTACAAATTGAAATTACTCCCAGAGAGCATAACATTCAAACTCTATCCATAAACAACAATCATATTCTCACAATCAAATTCACATCATCAAAAATAGGTAACAAGATTATTCCGACTTTAGGGGCAAGAGTAGATTAAATAAAAAAATTATGATTGTATAAGAGGAACACTTAAGCAACATGTATACATTGTAATGAAAATTTACAAATCAATGATACAATATAATATACCCGTTTTTATACAACAGTCGGATATATTATTAACAATTCATCACATTCATGAAATATTCAATAACTTTGTTATGGGGCGACTATAAAAATGAGCTACGTGATTCCGTAGCTAAGCTATATAAATTAATAATTCACACTAAAACCCTTGAACGAGCGGTTGAAAATATCGGCTCGTCCTGAATATGAATCTTGGAATGAGTATGAGATGTAAACGAGACTATCGTGATGGATTCATGAGAACTTTTGTCGTTCTTTCAGGTGTATCAACATTAGGCAAATATTACTAGCACATTTATCTAAGCTCTTATCAATAGTCATACAAATATGGCGGTGTTCGAGTTTAAACTGTGATAATGACCTGAACAACAGTCTGAACATAGTTATATCATCTACTTTACACAGATAACGCCAGAGAATTATCACTGCATTTACATAAATGTATTTTGGGTGAATGTATGATTGAACATTTCTCCACTTTTAAGCTTTAAGTCTCTTCTTAATGTATTCCTTACCAACACCCTTCTACTACTCTTATACTAGTCCAGAATATGGCCGATTTTCTGTTTTATCTCCACTACCGTGATTTTCCCCTACTTGTTGCAAACCGAGGATGACGAGATCCCGAAATATCCACACCCGAATGAACGTACGCGTTCGATGATAACGCCATCTTCGTTAAACGAGTTTAACGAGACTATCGTGATGGATTCATGAGAACTTTTGTCGTTCTTTCAGGTGTATCAACATTAGGCCAATATTACTATCACATTTATCTAAGCTCTAATCAATAGTCATACAAATGTAGAGGGGTTTGAGTTTAAACTGTGATAATGACCTGAACAATAGTCTGAACATAGTTCTATCATCTACTTTACACAGATAACGCCAGAGTATTATCGCTGCATTTAGATAAATGTATTTAGGGTGAATGTATTATTGACTATGTTGTTAAGGGAAAATATGAATATTACAAGATACGTCGCAGAGAGTAGCCAAATTGTGTTTGATTGATTGCCCAAATTCATTACTTTTTTTCTTTTTTTCATTGGCTTTTGTTCAAACTTTCACTGACGAGTTTTCTTCCATTTTTGTCCGTCTTCTATTAAAACCAACTTAATATCAGGGTGGACTTTCCCTTTAAGAACATAGTACAGCTAGATCAAAGTCTTCCAAATCATGCAACAACTTAAAAACCTGAATCATATCTGCATGGTTACGCTTATACTCTAGGGATTCGAGGCCTTTTTTATCGTGTATTTACTCACTATGGTCAATATTGTTCAGGTCATTATCACAGTTTAAACTCAAACCCCGCTTCATTTGTATGACTATTGATTAAAGCTTAGATAAAAGTGATAGTGATATTGACGTAATGTTGATACACCTGAAAGAACGACAAAAGTTCTCATGAATTCATCACGATAATCTCGTTAAACTCGTTTACATGTCATACTCATTCCACGATTCATTCTGGACAAGCCGATATTTTAAAACCGTTTTTAAGGGTTTTGGGTGCAAAATATCCACTCAATATTGTTTAATATTGCCTTCAGAGATTTAGATGGCAATACTTCAACCTAAATTCGCAAAATAAAGAAACACATGCCCAAATGTTCAATGTTGAAATGACCGTCGCGATATCTATCTTTACAACAGGATGACAAATAATGTCGATACATAGTGTTATGGTAGATTTAGTGTTAATTTCCTGATTGTGGACCTCCTTGGTGTCAGACCATTGATATTAGACAAAATGGCAATTGGACCAAATAGCTATTGGACCGAGTGGCAGAAATATCTCTCTCGCTCTCATCCTCACCCTCTCTCTCACTCCCTCTATCTCCCTCTCTCTCCCTCTCTGTCTATCTGTCTTTACATAATTAATTTTGTTAGCACAAAATCTAATTAAAAAACATTGTTCAACGCCCTTTGAAGGTCTGTTCCTGATGAACCTCATCAAATCAATCCTCACGTGGGGTCGACATTTAGTTCAAACAATTACGTTCAAATTTAGCTTTAAAAAAATTTCCAGTGGTCATTGGCTGATGATACCTCAACATTGTCAGCAGAAAGGTCATTCCAAAAATGAATTACCCTTTGACCTAAAGAATGTAACTTTAAGCTGGTGGGGCGTCTTCTCTTATTGTACTTAAACTAGAGTCCCCCGCAGGAAGGTCATTCCAAAAATTATATACCCTTTGACCGTAAAAATGTAATCATATCCTGGTGCGACATCTCATCTTATAGAACTTAAACTAGTGTCCTCGAGTGACTTGTTCGTTAATGGACAATTTCCCCGTAATATTTAGTTGTTTTTTATAAAAGCAGAAAAATGAGAGAAACAAAGGAAAGATATGAATTTGTTTAAGGTGTCATCACTGAAACACATATTGGCAACACTCTGAAGTGTCATATTTCGATCTTCTCTTTAATTTGCACTGTATATAAACATTTTCAAACTTTCATTTTCTTTTTTAATGATGACGGAATAATTTTGTTTCATATATATTGAGGGTTAACGTGTGATTGAACATTTTCTTAAGGGAACATACGAATTCTAAATGTTTTGTTAGTACAAGGGCAAATGGGAGGGGAGCTCGTTAGATACATCACAGGGTTGCCAATTTGTGTCTGATTGATTGCACCTTCAAAAATGCATTACCTTCTTATTTTTGGTTTATTTTGCTTCGCTCAAACTTTCACTGACTAGCTTCTCTCAAAAATTGTTCGCCTTCTATTAAAACCAACTTAGTATAAGGGTGAACTTTCCTTTTAAGAACATAGAGTTCAGCTAGATCAAAGTCTTGCAAATCATGCAACAACTTAAAAATCTGAATAATATCTGCATGGTCACGCTTATACTTTAGGGATTCGAGGCCTTTTTTATCGTGTATTTGCTCACTATGGTCAATATTGTTCAGGTCATTATCAAAGTTTAAACTCAAATCCCGCTTCATTTGTATGAATATTGATTAGAGCTTAGATAAAAGTGATAGTGATATTGACGTAATGTTGATACACCTGAAAGAACGACAAAAGTTCTCATGAATTCATCACGATAATCTCGTTAAACTCGTTCACATGTCGTACTCATTCCACGATTCATTCTAGACAAGCCGATATTTTAAAAACGTTTTTAAGGGTTTCAAGGGTTTTTGGTGCAAAATATCTATTCAATATTGTTTAAATATTGCCTTCAGAGGTTTAGATGGCAATACTTCAACCTAAATTCGCAAAATAAAGAAATACATGCCCAAATGTTCCATGTTAAAATGACCGTCGCGATATCTATCTTTACAACAGGATGACAAATAATGTCGATACATAGTGTTCTGATAGGTTTAGTGCTAATTTCCCGATTGTGGACCTCCTTGGTGTCAGACCACTGATATTAGACAAAATGGCAATTGGACCAAATAGCTATTGGACCGAGTGGCAGAAATATCTCTCTCACTATCATCCTCTCCCTCTCTCTCTCTCCCTCTATCTCCCTCTCTCTCCCTCTCTGTCTATCTGTCTTTACATAATTATTTTTGTTAGCACAAAATCTAATTAAAAAACAATGTTCAACGCCCTTTAAAGGTCTGTTCCTGATAAACCTCATAAAATCAATCCTCACGTAGGGTCCACATTTAGTTCAAACAATTACGTTCAAATTTAGTTTAAAAAAACTTTCCAGTGGTCATTGGCTGATGATACCTCAACATTGTCAGCAGAAAGGTCATTCCAAAAATGAATTACCCTTTGACCTAAAGAATGTAACTTTAAGCTGGTGGGGCATCTCCTCTTATTGAACTTAAACTAGAGTCCCAAGCAGAAAGGTCATTCCAAAAATTATATACCCTTTGACCGTAAAAATGTAATCATATCCTGGTGCGACATGTCATCTTATAGAACTTAAACTAGTGTCCTCGAGTGACTTGTTCGTTAATGGAAAATTTCCCCGTAATATTTAGTTGGTTTTAATAAAGGCAGAAAAATGAGAGAAACAAAGGAAAGATATGAATTTGTTTAAGGTGTCATCACTGAAACACAAATTGGCAACACTCTGAAGTATATTTCGATCTTCTCTTTAATTTGCACTGTATATACAAATTTTCAAACTTTCATTTTCTTTTTTATTGATGATTTTGTTTCATACATATTGAGGGTTAACGTGTGATTGAACATTTTCTTAAGGGAAAATACGAATTCTTAATGTCTTGTTAGTACATGGGCAAACGGGAGGGGAGGTCGTGAGATACTTCACAGGGTTGCCAATTTGTGTCTGATTGATTGCGCCTTCCAAAATGCATTACCTTCTTATTTTGAGTTTATTTTGCTTCGCTCAAACTTTCACTGACCAGTTTCTCTCATATTTTTTCGCCTTCTATTAAAACCAACTTAATATAAAGGTGAACTTTCCTTTTAAGAACAAAGAGTTCAGCTAGATCAAAGTCTTGCAAATCATGCAACAACTTAAAAATCTGAATCATATCTGCATGGTCACGTTTATACTCTAGGGATTCGAGGCCTTTTTTATCGTGTATTTACTCACTATGGTCAATATTGTTCAGGTCATTATCACAGTTTAAACTCAAACCCCGCTTCATGTGTATGAATATTGATTAGAGCTTAGATAAAAGTGATAGTGATATTGACGTAATGTTGATACACCTGAAAGAACGACAAAAGTTCTCATGAATTCATCACTATAATCTCGTGAAACTCGTTTACATTTCATACTCATTCCAAGACTCATTCTAGACAAGCTGATATCTTCAACCGCTCGTCAAAGGATTTTGGTGTAAGTAGAACGAAACTCTTACACTTTTGAAATGAGAGAGAGGGGGGAAAATGGTCCGACTCGCCCTATATTTCCCTCTCTCTCTAACTATCTTTCTTATGAAGATAAATATACATTCAGTCATTTAAAGAGATGTGTATTTAAACTCTCGCTATCTGTATCTCTGTCTGTCTGTCTCTCTTTTTCTCTCCCTCTCTCTCTCTTTCTGTCTCCACTACAGGTGTGCAACATGGCTTTAAACTTTACCATCAACCTGTTTCTCCTCGCCGTCATCGCATGCCTCTCCGAAGGATGCTGTCCGGAGAAGTTCATGCAAGTCGATGACCGATGCTACCACTACAGCTCCTACAAGAAAACATGGTACAATGCGGATCGTGCATGCAGTGATCTTGGGGCAAATCTAGTGAGCCTCCGCACCTCAGCGGAGGAAAGCGAGGTCTATAGCCTATGGAAGAGTTTCGTCGATGTGACTTACGCCGATGATGGAGACAGGGTGAGCAGACGAGTATCTCTTTTCGTAGCTGTATGGGGGAGGGGTGATGTGATTGGGGGAAATGTGATAAAGAAAAAAAGGGGGATTTACAGCTCGGATGAGAGTAGAGAGGGTCTATAATCTATGGAAGAGTAGCTATATAGCGGGAGGGGTGATTTGAGTGGCCAAATGTAATTTAGAATAAAAAAGAGAATAAAAAGAGAGAGAAAGTTAGCCACCAAATACAGGATACATTCGATGTAGTTTCGCTTCGTTTGACTTGATTTTAATTGTTCATTCCTTATAATGTTTATTAATGTTTTATTTGTATGTTGTTAATATGGTTGCAATAACATAAAATGCAAATCACTGAAAACGCTTAATTAGAGGGAACACGTCAGAGCCGACGTTCCTAAAATATGAGTTTCGAAGATACTTTTGCCCAAAAAATTTATTTAATATGTTTTTTGACAAGATATATCGATTTTGTTTTAAATGTATAAAGAGTTAATCATATGATTACGCTATTTCTTGAAAAGAGGTAAGAACAAATATTCCAACATTAGGAAACAGAGTAAAATTTTTTTTATCATCTCGAATGATAAGCAAGAAGATGGCATTGACAGTAGATTTTTTTCTTCTCATAATTATGTTAATTTGTAATGTTAACATTATGAGAAAGAAAAAAGTATCTTCTTCTGCCAACAAAGTTAATTAATATGATTATTGACAAGATATATCGATTTTGTTTTAAATGTATAAAGAGTTAATCATATGATTACACTATTTCTTGAAAAGAGGTAAGAACAAATATTCCAACTTTAGGAAACAGGGTTAAATTATTTTTTATCATCTCGAATGATAAGCAAGAAGGTGGCAGTGACAGTAGATTTTTTTCTTCTCATAATTATGTTAATTGTAATGTTAACATTTTTACTCAAATTCTGTTTGTGGTTACATTTTTGGCACGATAAATTAGATTTTGTCATCCTTAGTTAAAAGAAAATTGAGAAGGATCGATCCTTCATATTTGCAATTTGAGAAATATATTGAGTGTGATTTTCAGTTCCCCCGGTTTATACCTCATAGAGGTTTTATAGGAGGGGGTGATATTGTAGGCCCCCAATACTTAATCCCATATAATTCCTTATTCTAGAGAGTTTGCCAAAATATTTTCGAAATTTGAGCAAAAACAGTGTCATTTTCATAAAAGAGATAAAAGCATTTCAAGGCTAGTCGAATAAAAGTTGCTAAAATGAAATGGTTCTCATTAACTGTACACGTTTTTTTTACTGAATACATATTGCTCTAAAAGAGACTGATATTTTGTGTTGCTAAAGTGCTTTGTTTTAACAGAATCGCACACTTACACGCATGCGCAGACAAGGGCCTAGTCCGGAATCTGGCCGATTTAATTTTAACAATCTCCACCGAAGATGGTGTGATGCTAGAATTGGGACGCCCACTAGAACAAAAAAATTAGGCTGAACTCTAACGCTACGTAGGGTTAGAGTTCAGTGGGCTGGGCGTACGAGTTCGTTGATAAAACACCGTCTTCGACGGCTTGCAGCAAGTGAAGGGAATATTAGAGAGATAACATATTTTATAAGAACCGGCAAGATTCTGGACTGACAAGGGCCCTTCGCAAACATTGGCACTGTGAGCCAATGGTACGTAGTAGCTATCCTAGCTATCCTTATGACGTGGTCATATTTTTAGAAACGTGCCTCTAAATTATTAAATAATGCCTGCCTTGCCAATAACTATAAACAAGCTTTGATGGGTTAAATTAAATATCATGTTTCTAATTGCAGATTCAGATGGACCTCCCCAAACATAGATGGTTTTAAGGAAGTTCATTAAGTCCACTAAAGATTTAAGGTATAGCATAG
Source organism: Mesocentrotus franciscanus (assembly GCA_037976565.1). Taxonomy (NCBI): domain Eukaryota; kingdom Metazoa; phylum Echinodermata; class Echinoidea; order Camarodonta; family Strongylocentrotidae; genus Mesocentrotus; species Mesocentrotus franciscanus. The sequence goes on along the minus strand of CP137670.1, from coordinate 21,385,039 downwards.
CCGAAAATAAGGATACACTTTCTTTTCACTTTCGAAAGTGGAGAATAGACTGGAAGTGATGTTCAGAAGATGTTTCTTTAATTAAAAAAAATATATTAAGAATTGTTTTGCCTATCTTATTTGCATTAAATCATTGCGTTGCTTCCCTCGCACAGGCCTATTGGATTGGCCTAAATGATAGGAGTAACGAAGGCACCTTTACCTGGAGCGATGGGAGCAGTACGGGCCACTCCCATTGGCAGAGCGGTGCACCTAACGACCACAGGGGAGAAGATTGTGTGTCTCCTCGTAACCAAGGTAGCAGTGACTATGCCAGGCAGGAGTGGAATGACTACGACTGCGAAGAATTGAAATCCTACTTCTGCTACATACCTTTCAACTTCTAAATCACTGGCAAAGATTCCCCATAGGTCAAATCAACTGTATCGCAAGGACTAGCTTAAACAAACTAGCGAATTTGGACGTAACAATTATTAAATTCCAACAACAATAATAAAAACAACTAAAAAAAAAAGTAAAAATAGAAATAAAGAAATAAAGCAAATGAAACACGGATGTAAGATAAAGACCAACCCGCCCCAACGAGAAATTTATCTAGTTTATGCCAATATCCCTCAACCTCTGATAAATGTGATATTGATCTATGTGGTGTTATATTCTTTTACAGAAAATTGCACAACATTTTTATTGTAATAAGAAATTCCATTATTGGAACCCACTATTTTGTGCGAAAGCTAGAAAATGCCAAGATCACCACCGCTTACAGTCGCTTAAGGCTATTCAAGTAGTCCACTGTCTGGACTGTTCTTTATTCGTACGTCTTAGCAACGTACGCGCCCGCTCACATGCTAGCTATAATACTACAAAATTACGCACGAATACAGACCCTTAGAACTCGTGAGGAACGGGGAATTCCGTTGGGAGAGCGCGCGAACGCACTCAAAGGTAAAATATTTCAAACGAACACAATCTGGTCTATGTATCAAGTAGTGTTTGTGCATAGATTTTAATTAATTTATTCCATAATGACAACACAGAAGCACAGAATGAGATTATTATGTCGTTATAAATAAATTCATCAATAAAGGACCGCTGGGAAGATAATAAAGTCTTCACAAACTTGATTTATTTCTATAGGCCTATATATACCTGTATGTTTATAGGGAGATCGCTCCTCCTGAGGATGTCGATGTTCTGTGCGATAGAGATACAAGGAGAGAGAGAGTGAGGGAGAAGGCACTGAAGGAGAAATAGTGAGGTAGGGGAGATGGGGGAGAGGAAGAGTGAGATAGAGAGTAAGAAAAAGTGAGAGAGAGCGAGAGAGATAGAGAGAGAAAAAGAAAAATGGGAGTGATTGAAAGAGCGAAAGAGAGAGAGGGGGAGGGTGACAGAAGGAAAGGAGGGAGAGACAGAGAGGGAGAGAGAGACAGAGAGGGAGGGGGATAGCGAGAGAGAGAGAGAGAGAGAATGGAGGGAGTTTTTTTTTTAGCCAATCAAATGCCACAATTCCAAAAGCTTGTACAAATTATTAAAACTTGATTTGATTTGCCTTTTTTTTTCATTTGATTTTCTTCTGCATTCATGTAAGTACAAAGTTTTTCGATAACAATAATAATATAAAGCACAATAAGTATATTTCTGACAATGAATCATAAATTAGCTAATATAAATAAAAATTGTTATGTTAAAAAACGAACTGTCATAAATACTAAATTTCCTCAAACAATAGAAATTATTTGCGAAAGAAGGACTGTCATTGCAAGCAGATTGATTGATAATAAAACAGCCCCAGACATACTCATGACAGAGATTAACACATTTATTCAGCAGAACGGATAGGTAATTGAAATTAAAAAAATTGATGATGGTGATATTGACAATGCAGATGAGGATGATGATGAAGATGATGATGAAGATGATGATGATGATGATGACGATGATGATAATGATTCTATTCTATTCTATACTTGCTATTGATAAAACTTTTTTTAAATAAGGCCCAGTGTACATTTAAGGTTGCCTTACATTTTCATTACCCATCTCGTCCTTAGTTTCTCTCTTCTATGAACCCTTTTCTTCTTACTTTTCCAAGACTTGTAGCAAAGCTGGTGACCGCACATTTAGTGTAATCACATCCAAATAATCGAACAGTATCCCATATTTCATCAAATCAGCTAATTTTACTGACCAATTCAAACATTCTTGAAAGCACATATCTTTGTAGAATAAACCCCCATTGTAAGTCATTACATTTGTATTTGTATACTTATAACAATTTGAAATCATTATCATGTATTGTTTATTTGTAAACGCTGTGATGTAGGTGTACTACAAAGAGCGTACTGAGTGCTAGTTATTATCGATATTATTAATGTTGTTGTTGTTGTTGTTTTAGTAATGATTATTATTATTGTTATTATTGATGAAGCGATGTCAGTCCAATATTTACCCAATACGATGAACTCACAATCCATAGGGACATCTAGCAACACCACTGTTTAGTCGATTTCACGTAATGCATCATGGGAAAAGTCGACATCAGCTTTGGCATATAATTTGTTTTAGTTCGATTTTAGTTTTCGCGGGGAAGGTTTGAATAGCTTATTCGGAATAATACATATCACTTACGACGTTTGTGGTGATTTTTGGTCAAGGGTAATATTTAATTTAATTTTTATCAGCAAAGTTGATTTGATGGGCCAATTCTATGTAAAACTATGACCTGCTGCTAAAAAAGGTGGTGAAATTGACATCCATCAACAAAAAATGTATTCAAATGTGGTCCCCGTTTGGCCCCAAGTGAACACTTGTATTGATTTTTCTCCAAAATCAGGCAACAAATTTCAGTCAGAAGGAATTGATGGTTGGCTTTTGGCATTCAAATACAATGTAAACATATGCGCAGATATCAAAACAATTTATTCCATTGAATGAATTCGCACGGTTCAGACCACTTTGGTCATTTCGATAAGTGGGTAGCGTTTTGCTGCGCTCCACGGGTTAAGCGGAGGGCCATAGTCAGAAAAGAAGATGTTCTTAGGGTTCAAAGACCTGCACTGTTGGTCTTGTGGGCTGTCTATATTATCCCAGCTAGATCAGACGCAGGATTGTTTGCATTTATTTTTCTTCGATTAGGTTGAAATATATGTATTTACCAATGCAAGATTTAGCAAGCAGTCAGATGGAGGGAGGTGCCATACCAAAACTTTGTAATACCTTTAATTCATTCTATAGTTTTACTTTCTCCATTCCTTTTTCACTTCAAATTTATTTCACTTTACATTACCTTCACTCTCACCTCACTGAATTTCTTTCAAGGCTATATTCCCATTGCGGGGTTTTTCTCCTCATTTGTAATATTTAATTATCCTACTGTTACCATTCTATTACCATAACCCTTCCACTACTCTCATGCTAGTCCATAATCTGGCTGATTTTATTTGGAATTATCTCTCCCTACTTTAATAATTGCTGCAAGTCTCAAAGATGACGTGATCTCCGAATGTTTAAGACCAGGTGGGCGTACGAGTTCGTTGATAACGCCATCTTCGGCGGCTTGAAGCAAGTGTATGGGATATTATAAGGATAACAATAAGAACCGGCCAGGTTTGATTTTGATTTGATTTTGATTTTATTTTCTTCTGCATTCATGTAAGTACACAGTTTTTCGATAATAATAATATGAAGTACAATAAGTATTTTTCCGACAATGAATCATAAATAAGCAAATATATGTATATAAAAAAATGTTATTTTCAAAAACGAAATGATAAACTGTCATAGATACTAAATTTCCTCAAACATTATAAAATATTATAAAAATATTTGCGGAAGAAGGACTGTCATTGTAAGCAGTTTGCTTGATAATATGACAGCCCCAGAAAAAACTCATGAAATAGATTAACACATTTATTAAGCAGAACGGATAGGTAATTTAAAATACAAACTTTGTTGATGGTGATATTTTCCAATGCAGATGAGGATGAAGAGGATGATGATGAGGATGATGATGAAGAAGATGATGATGATAATGACGATGATAATGATGATGATGAAAGAAGAGATGACATTATGATAAAGACTGAAGAGTTGACACAGAAATTTTATCTTGAGTATTTTGATAACAACATCTTTTTAACATTGGCTTTAAATGAGTAGAGGGAGCAACATGATTTAATAGATTCTGGGAGAGAGTTCCACAGGTCAGGACCATGGTGTCTTATGGATCTATGGGCAATAAGTAATTTTGGGTTTACTAGATGAAAATTTGAGGAATTACTGGTAGGGTAAGAGTGAATGGTTTTATTCATAGTGTAAAAGTTGTGAAATGAAAGAGGCAGCATATTATTTAAATACTTAAACATGATCAGTAAAGTTTGTAGCGAATTTATGTCGAATACTGTTAGGGTTTTCAGTTTGTAAAATATTGGACCAGTGTGAGATAAATATGGTGAACCAGTACATATACGAAGGGCTTTCTTTGCAATAAATAAATAGAGTTGATTTTGGTTTTGGCGCTGGTGGCCCATACTAAGTTGCAATATGTTATATACGGTAATATCAATGAATTATAAAGCATAACAAGCGTATAACTTGAGATTAATTTCTTCATTTTATATAATAAACCAACATTCCTAGAAATAGAAGTCGTGATATGACGCATATGTTCATTCCAATTCAGATTTTCGTCGATAATGACACCCAAAAATGTTGTTGTTCTCTTTCTTTCGAGAGGGATATTATCGATAATTATGTTGTAAGGAAAATCAATGACATGAGAATTTGCGTGCTTGAAATACATGAAATTTGTTTTATCGATATTAAGGGATAACTTATTGCATTGAAACCATAGCGATAATTTTGGTAACTCATTATTAAGTGTATTTACTAAGGTGTTTAAATTATGATGTGAACAGCAGATGTTCGTGTCATCAGCAAATAACACAAATGATAATAAAGGTGTTGTATTGGTTAAATCATTAATATATAATAAAAAAAGCAAAGGGCCTAAAATTGATCCTTGAGGAACTCCACATTTAGTAGGCAAGAAATTGGACAAAACATCATTAAACACTACATATTGTTTTCTGTTAGATAAATAGGTCTCAAACCATGACAGTGCAACTCCACGAATTCCATAACAGTAAAGTTTTTTCAGTAAAATTTGGTGGTCCAGTGTATCAAAGGCTTTTGATAGATCCATAAATACTCCTATTACATGTTCTTTATTGGCCATAGCATTCGTTATTTTATCATATAATTGTACTAAAGCTTGGTCGGTTGAATGTCCTTTTCTGAAACCATATTGATTTAGATTTAGGAAATGAAAAGTATCTAGAAACTTATAAAGCCTTTTGCATGAGAAGAGGTTCTCCCCTCTTCTCATGCAGTCTAGGCCAATCATAATACTTAGTCATTGAAGTCTTACTGGATTGATTGTATGTACATTCATATATTTATGTTTAACTCGATACTTAAGATATTTTACTTTGAAACACACAGATAGCCTTTACCAATTCTTTAATCTGTCTTTGCCTGTCTGTAGTAAAATCATCCTTTTTTTTTTGCAAATATATTTTTGATTGTGTACTTTAATTGTTATTCAGAAAGGCGCGGTAAACACTCTTGATTGTGTCTTTTTGCAATAAAAAGGGATGATTCTACTACAGACAGGCAAAGACAGATTAAAGAATTGGTAAAGGCTATCTGTGTGTTTCCAAATAAGTTATGCTAAGTATCCAATTAAACATAAATGTATCAAACTTGTAATGGTGTGTGCCGATATAAATCCCGTGTTTCTAATGCGTTAATAAAACAAGGTCAAAATATCAACAGAAAAGCCAGTTTTGAAATATTCACATCAGCAAATCGAGTAGCAGAAAGTTCGAAAATGTCACTAGTTATAGAAAACTAGAAAATTAAAGCTTTTACAAAATGTACGTGTTTATGTATATACTCCACACTCGTTATTTTTACTTCTGATCTCGTACTACTTAGCACAATTAGTTATCTGCGGGAACGACCTTCTGTTTTCGAGTGCATCCCCCTCCCCGAGTCCTCCTCTCTCCCTCCCCCTCGGCCCATCTCGCGCTCTCTCTTTCTCTGTCTTTCCCTGCTTCTCCCACTATATGTATATATTATATATATCATTCTCTCTCATTCTCCCTGTGTCTCTCCTCCATCCTAATCCCCAAACCGATATGCAATGATCTATTCTTTTTTTCCTTTTTTTTATCTCCCCGTTTTCTCTGCCCCGGACCCTCACTGTCTCTACCCCTCCCCACCCATTCTCTCTCTCTCTCTCCCTCATTTTCTTCTCTCTCGCTCAATGTCTCCTTCTTTCTTCCTCTCTCTCCTGCTCTCTTCCCCCCCCCTCTCTCTCTCTCTCTTCTTCCGTCCCTTCTCTCTCACTCTCTCTCTCTCTCTCTTGTTTTCTCTCTTTCTCTCTTTCGCGCAGAACATGGACATACACGGGAGGAGGGACCACCCTATACACATACAGGTATATATAGCGTTGTGTTGGGATCGATGTATGCGTAGTTAATGTTTTATGAAGAGGTACATAAATAAAGAAATAGTGAGACTTGTATTATTAGAGTAATATATGAGAGTATAATTTATTAGCTCCAAACAACAAGTCACATAGTCCAGATTCAACATATATTCACAAGATGTAAAGCAGCCAATATATAGTTCTTAGCTTGGTGATGGTCTGAACTTCTCTCTTTCTCTACGAGGGGTGCACCCTTATCAAGTACATTCTCCATGGTGGTCTAGCTAACAAGTAGAATTTGTTATGGGGGGTCTTATTTCTTGCTTAACGAACAGGGGGTGCTTTATTATTGAGAGGGAGGTATGAAGTATTGTTTTGTAGGTTCGGGGGTCTTATCAGCTATTGAAACATATTATGAAACAAATGTTTCGGAAGGGGAAGTCTGGTATATCGCAGGATGTGGTCTTATCTAATTAGGGGCATACTGAGTGATTTTAATGAATATTCACGCTATACAGCTAGTAAGGGGCTTTCCAGTGGCAGTGAAAACTGTATGATTTTTTTAAATCCGGGATAAAAAAAGCGTGTGTGAAAAGCCAACAAAGTTAGTCCGGATTTAAAGTTAGTACGGGGCTAAGCAAAGTACGGGGTTAAGCAAAACAAGTATGAAAAGAGAACTGTCCAGACAGTGGACTACTTGATATATAAAGCGTAAATAGACTGTTGGCGGATATATTTATAGTGACCTCGGCATTTTGTAGCTTTCCGCGCACATAATAGTAGGTTCGATAATACAATTTCTTATAAGAATAAACATGTTGTGCAATTTCCTTGAACAGAGCATATATAAACCAGCAAGATATAACAATATCGCAATTATTCAAAATCAGAATTTGAGGGAATATTGGCATAAAATTGATATATTTCTCGTGAGTAGGGGCGGCCGGGGGATCTTCATTTTATATCATGTGTTACTTATCTATTTTAATATTTTAGTTTGCTTAATTTTTTTTGTTTCATTTATATTTTTGTAATTGAAAACTTTTGACTGTGGCTGCCTCGAAAATAAGCTCCTATTTTCCATCAGATAACTACAATTTCTTGCCCCTTTTAAAATTCCTTACTGCTATTTCTTCCCTCAGCAACATAATGTAAATTACCTAATTTAAAGATACTATATGTCCCTTTTGCAGCCAACATCAAATTCTGTATAACTTTGCAGGAATTACGAATATGTCATGTATGTCCTATCTGTGAAATTTAAACGTTAGCAGTGTCAAAGTATTCAAATTACGCAAGGAAAGTTAGAAACCCGTTTATTTTCTAGATTTCCCTGTCAGACACTATTGAGTGACTAACTGACATCCTTTTCTTTGGGAATAACATACATACCATGAGCTGTAACAGGTACATGAGCATTTGTCTACATCAATAGCCCACTACTTGTAATGGCCAAAATTATACTGATTGAATCTTTGTGCAGCACAAAACGCACAACCATTTGGTACAAGGGTCTGAAAATCAGAATATAACCTAGGTTATTGCAATCACTTATGTTGACTCGACAACTAATGGTCGTTATTTTCCCACAATAAGCCATTTTCAAACTCTTTAGTTTTGAGGGAAGTTCTAAATAAGTATTGTCTTTCAAATGCCGTTGGAATTTAACCTTTTCGGTTTTTTTTCCCCTGCAAATGGGACTAATTACCTTTAAGGGTCTATGTATTTTATTTCTTTTTGTTTATTCTGTACCTTTTATAGGCGCTATGGTACTATTATGTGTTTAGCGCTCCTAAATACTCAATGTGAAAATTATTATTTGTCCAGATTCGCTGCATGATGATAAACTTCTTTTCATTCAAAGTTATTTATTCAAATCAATTATTGACGCGATCACAACTAGTTTCGAGAAATCAACGAAGGCATCTTCAATGGCCCTAGAGTGTCCATCACCTGTTGATAATCGAAAATTATAATGACATAATCCGAACATGATTTTATATGGGCAATACAATAGGGCCACATATTTGACGTATATGGGGACCTTTGGTAGTGAGTTAATTAGGAGATGACAGATCTGCGGCAGAAGTAGGGTAACCTTTGTTCGCAGCCGTAGTCATGCCACTTCTGCCTGTCATAGTCATTGCTACCATGGTTATATGGAGCCACACAATCTTCTCCACGAAAGTTGTTAGGTTCGCCGGGATACCATAGGGAGTAATCCAAAGGGGTCCCATCACTCCACTCAAAGAAATTTTCATTTGGCAGGTCATGTAGTCCAATCCAAAAGCTCTGCGTTAAGGTTAAAAGAGAAGGATTAAATGCAAATAAGGAAGGCATAAAAAAATATTATTAAGAAAATCAAAGAACACAATAATGAACGAGACATAAAGAAGATATTAAAGGCAGATTGTAATGGAGAAAAAATTGTAAAGAAACACAATGAAAATACTATAAGAACATGTCTTCCAATTGTGTATACATCAGCTGAACATCAATTAAAGTCCATCTCCACTTTCGTAAGTGAATAGCAAGTCTACCCTTATTCTTGGCTATTCTATACCCTAAATATTTGTTAGACTTAATGCGTGTCTTAAAGGTACTATGTCCCATTTGCAGGCCAAAACAATGAAAAGGTTGAATTCCAACGGCATTTGAAAGATAATACTAATTTAGAACTTCCCAAAAAAAAGGGGGGCTTGACAAATGTCTTTAAGTGGGAAAATAACGACTATTAGTGGTCGAATATAATTAAGTGATACCAATACAGTAAGTAATAGTCTGATTTTCAGACCATTGTACCAAATGGTCGTACGTGTTGTGCTGCGCAAATATTCAATCAGTTTAATTTTGGCCATTACAAGAAGTGGTTTATTGATGTAGACAAATGCTCATGTACCCTTTACAGCTCGTTTTATGTATGTTATTACGAAAGAAGAAAAAAGCCAGTCAGTCACTCAATAGTGTCTGACAGTGAAATGTAGCAAGTAAACGGGTTTCCTTGCAAAATTTGAATATTCGGACACTGCTAACGTTTAAATTTCACAGATAGGACATACATGACATTTTCATAATTCCTGCAAAGTTTTACAGAATTTGATGTTGGCTGCAAAAGGGACATAATACTTTTAAAACCAAATGTGTGGGGAGGTCCATCTGAATATGCAATTATAAACGTGATATTGAAACAGCTAAAAGACTATACGCCAAGAATTAATCGTCTTTGACCTCAACAAGTTTTTCATAATTCTGGGCAAAGTCTGAGAATCGTCTCATGATAGTATACCTTTTTATCAAAAAGCCTTGAGATCTTTTTTTGTGAAATTAAAATTGTTGTAGCTCAGATATTGAGAATATTTCGGCATACTTAATCTTGCTCTTTCGAATGAGGAAGAAGAAGTGGTAAAGTATTGGGTGAATACAATATCATCCCTTTTTCTAAATTATATGTGTGGTATAAAGCGAGGAACAAAATTCAAATTCATACTTAATTTATTTGGTTAATGCAAATACGGATCGATCGATCCTTCTCAATTTTAAATTAACTCAGGACAACAAAATCGAAGTTAGATGGTCAAAATATCATCGGCGTAACTCTCATCGACGAAACTCTTCCATAGCGCATGGACCTCTCCACTCTTCTCCAAGATGTAAATATTTCCCTTTCCACCTTTTTTTTTTATCACATATTCCCGATCACATCACCCCTCCCCAATATAGCTACGAATACAAAAGATAATTATAATAATCCGTTCATGCATATCGCATAACACATTATTATATAACGTCCCTATGCGCTTCATAAGAGCAAATTGAAAATTATTATCCTAGCTTTAGTTTTTGCAGCCGTAATCAGCGTACCAGGTACCCATTCTAGTCACCTGGGAGGAGGGTGTGACAAATCTAGATAACGTCTTGCTGAAGGATGTTAGTGTAGTGGTAGGGATTCGAACCCGTTCCTTGCGGTTCACACTTTCGACACTTATCCACTGGACAAAATCACCTCTACAATACTCGTCTACTACTCACCATATCCACGAGACTATTCCATATAGCATAGACGTTTCTACTCTCTTCCGAGCTGCACATATTCCCAACCAAACCCCCTCTTTTTAAATTACATTTTGCCAAACACATCACCCCTCCCTCATACAGCTACGAAAACAAAATACTAGTCTAATTTTTACCCTGTCTACATTATTAGTGTGACTCTCATCTGCTAAACTCTTCCATAGGACATAGACCTCTCTACTATCCTCCCAGTTGTGGATGCTGACTAGATGCGCCCCAAGTCTGTTGCATGCATGACGTGCATCGTGCCAATCCACCTTGTTGGAGTTGTAATAATAGCACCGGCTACCGACTTGCATGAACCTCTCAGGACAGCATCCTTCGGACAGGCATGCGATGGCTGCAAGGAGAAACAGGCTGATGGTGAAGTTTGAATTCATGTTGCAAACCTGTAGTGGAGACAGAGAGAGAGAGAGAGTGGAGAGAAAGATCGAAAAACTTAAAGACACACCTCTTCAAATAAATACATGTTTTTTTTCTATTTTTTGTCTTTATCATATACATATTTTTTGTCATTAGCATTAATTTTTAATGTAAAGCGCTTTGAGCAATATTTTGTATTGGACTCTGTGCTAAAAGGGCAATTATGTTAAGAAAGATAATAAGAGAGAGAGAGAGGGTGAGAGGGTGAGAGATATAAAGAGAGAAGGAGAGAGGGAAGTTGATAGAGAGAGTGAGAGACAGAGACAGAAAGACGGACAGATAGCGAGTGAAAGAAGAGATAGAGAGAGTGTGAGCGATATTTCTGCCACTTGGTCCAATTACCATTTCGTCCAATAACCGTTTTGTCTAATACCAGATAATCCAATACCCATTATGTCAGACATTAAAAGAGTATGACTTAACGTCCCACAACATGATGGATTGACTTTTTCGCCATCGTATTTTAAACACGGGTTAACTTTTTAGGTCCTCAGGTTGGGCTATGTTATTTTACACCAGCTATGAAATATAATTTCACCTCAAAGTCGATAGCCTTTGTACAGACATAATATAATAGCCAAACTTGCATTGTATTTAGGATACATAACTGTGAGGATCAAAATACTACAAATCTTGTACAATGCCCTGGTATTTCAATACGGAAGGCTTAACAACACTTAGCAGATTAATTTTTACAAGAAGTGTGTCTGTAATTGGAAGCCACTTGCATATATGTACATATGTGAGTACACACATACATAAGAACTTATATAAAACATTTCACACAAAAAAACATAAATTTACATAATATATACAGGGGTGGCGATCCCGGGGGGACGGGAGGACACGTCCCCCTCGATTTATTTAGGGGGATCGTCCCCCCCCGGAAACTTTGAAAAAGTGCACACAAAAAATATATAGCAAATACTGACTGAAGACTGCAACACACTTTTTAGGCTCTGGAGGGCCCAAGAGTGCAGTGTTTAGACAAATAAATTGCAAACATCTTCTAACTCGGGAGCTACGCTCCCTCGCATAATATCCTTCAAAATGTACAAGTAGATATTGTAGAAAAGTGAAGTGTGAAAAAAGTATATTGCTTGTTTTTATACTATATTTTTTTTAAATACAACAAAACTTCAAAACCTGTGAGGGGTAGTCACTTCCGTCACCCTCACCCCTCTCGTTCACTATGCTCCCTCGCGCTGGCGTACTGATGGGGGGCTTGGGGGCAGTTACCCTCCCCCCAAGTAAAATTCATATATGTGGTTTATTTCTAATTCGATACCAGTGATTTACAAATTATGCTGAAATGGCATGATTTTTCCCTGAGCTTCCGGGGACCCCACTAGGGCCCTAAGGCGGGCCCCTGGATGCTCATCTGACCGTTATTAAATGCCTAAAACCCCTGAGCTTTGGGGGGTCCGCCCCCGGACCCCATTCCAGTTAGTGACCTGCACGCAGGTGGCACAAATAAGGTATCAAAATATGCTCATCTGACCGTAATTAAATGCCTGAAACCCCCAAGCTTCATGGGGCTCTGCCCCTTGACCCCCTTTTTGAAAAACGTTTATCGAGGCCTTCATATAACATGTAAGAATGGTAGTGATGCGGATTTTTTTTCTGCCCCCCCCCCCACCCCAAACGTTTTTGGTCTTTACGCCACTGCTGCCTCGTCCCTCGCATTTCGTCCCCCCTCCCCGGTCATGAAAAGAAATCGCCGCCCCTGAATATATACATTTACACTAAACGCATTTCATGTAAAGCCTTTTAAAATGTCTCCTTTATTATGTGGCTGTTATAATGAAATGAATATTTCTGAATAGTTTTTCAAAAGCAGCTAGTAGAACATAAGACATATCTGTTATTATATACCTCACTTTAGAAATCTAGCCATCTGATTGGTCGAAACTGGAGTCGTGATTTTAACCCATGCCCCACTCACAGGGAATATCAATTACTTTGTACCCTCATCCTCCTGCGATCCCCATTGGTTTACGTGTTAAGTTGGCTTTGTGCGGGCGCGGACACCATACAGTGGTTTTTTTCTGCGATTACCAAATGATTGAAAATTTCTGTCATTTTGCTAGCAAAGATTAACAGACAGTGTCTCAGATTTTCTGTGATGTTTTAACCAATTTTCAGTCAATAAAAGGCTAAGGTAAGAATTATTGGTAAATTATTGTGATAATTCGTACGATCGGCATATAAAAGTCATATCGACTGCTTTAATACTCGAGGACTGGCTGTTTATATACTGGCTCGCGAGACCCAGGCGCGCCGAGGGGTGATGGCAGGGGATTCAACTATCTCTTGATCGTATAAAAACAGCCAGTCCTCTCGTAGCAGTCGCTATAACTATATTATTACCCGTATCAGACATCTGAGCTGGTCATTTAAAAAACCGTATTGCCTTAGTTTTCATTAGCAGTGGGAACGAAAAGGTGTATTCATTGTATTTTCCTTGGTCTCGTAAAGTATTAAAGCAGTCGATATGACTTTTATATGCCGAATTAAAACAAAAATCTACCAAGAATTCTTATCTTAGCCTTTTAGTGAGTAAAAATTTGTTAAAACATCACAGAAAATCTGAAACACTGTCTGTTAATCTTCGCTTAAAAATGAGTGAAAGTTTCAATCATTTGGGAATCGCAGACAAAGAGCACTGTATGGCGTCCGTGCTCGCACGTAGACAACTTTAACACGCAAACCAATGGGGTTCGCAGTAAACCAATGGGAATCGCAGGATCGGAGGGTATAAACTTTTAACTAGGCCCTGTGTATGGCGCGCCGTTTGACCAATAATTTAGATAAACACTGTTTTTCGGCGATAAACAGTGTTTTTCGGCGATTAACATTGTTTATCGAGAGAAACTGTGTTTATCAGTCGATAAACATAGTTTCTCTCGATAAACAGTGTTTATCGCTTGATAAACAGTGTTTATCGCTCGATAAACAGTGTTTTTCATGGCTTGAAATCACGACTCCAATTTCGACCAATCAGATGGCTAGATTTTTAAAGTGAGGTATATAAAGTCTCATAATGACCGCGCCGTATTTTGTCATTTTCATTGCGCATCTCCGCAATGTGTACGAGAACCTGTCCACTTTGCGCGGACTATATAGTGACGTAATAATCACACCAAATGCACACTGTTTGCAGTTTATCGAAAATTTCGTCAAGCACTGGATGCACAGGGCTGGTTTGACAAAGTTTGTTCAGTTCTTTGAGATTGTCATGGTGGATTTCTGTATTTGCTCTAGATGTCTGATTTGGATAACAATAAAAATATTGACTGGCTTTACTTTCGGGGGATATCAGAAATATTGACCAAGCTCAGATCGTATTGCCCCGAGTCGAAAGGCCAGTCAATATTATATAAATTTAATATTCTTCCAAGTAGTTGTACGAAATTCACGCTATCAAAGGCTTTACTAGCATCTATTAACACAAGACCATAAACATTACTCTTAACATGAACAAATATAATTATCACCATACTCGTACGCATAGTTGTAGATAGTCCTCCGAACTATAGATCACTTGTACATAGATTATTAACTTATCTTGTCATAATTACTAATTCAAGAATTTTACCAATGATACTACTCAAAGTTATTGCACGAAAATTAGACGAATTACCCAAATTTGCACATCTACATTTTGGAATAGGAATCATCGTGCTTCTATAAAGAGTACTGTCTGTGGCAAACCCGTTCGAAATCATTGCAGTAAATTCCAAAGCAACATTTTCACATATCACATTTTTCCATAAATTAAATGATCTGACATAACTCCTTTAAGATCCCCTTTCTTAGACTTATATCGCTTCTTTATGGCGATACATAATTTGCTGCTGATATTATATGATCACCTTGCATGCAAGATTCACATCTACACCTTTTATTTATTAAAGAAACTATCGATATCATTTTTTAGAAGTCATTTCCGTTTCATTAAATCTTTCACTTTTATATGAATTTTTAATTTGTTTTTCAAACATTCCAGTTATATTATCCTTCCCATGCATACTGTCTACAATATTTGGATATCGGTTTACCATCTTAGAGCTATAACATTTCTTGACCTCTCCAAAAACAATGAACATAAATGAAAATCGGAATGGTCTCGTACGGTCTCTAAAATCCACGGTAAGCCGCCGGGTAGGGAAACTCGTACGGGGCCCGGTGAATATGTGACCTAGGCATAACAAACGATACTCTTTCAAAGAAAGTAAGCCGATAGTTCAGGTAGTCGAAAAGAAATATGTTAAATGTAGTACAAGATTGTATATACTTATTGATTTATTTTATTAATTTCAACTCTCATAGCCAAAAAGGACAACACAATACCATGGAATACATTGTTGGCACTGACATATAGCGCGCTTACAATGCATTTGTATCTCAGCGCGCAAACTCATATATCATATAAATTAATTTAGGAAATTAATAATAATTTACTACGAGGTCATATGGAAGATGTATTGGTTGCAAAAAAAAACTAACCATAGGGAAACCAACCAACCAACCAGCCAACAAATACAAACAAATCCAAACAAACAGATAAACAGAAAAGCATAGTTTAGGCTAGGATTTTAGAGCAAATAATTATTCAAATTATTCTTCATACTCTTCCTACAAACTGCTTTTAAGACCTTTTTTCTATTTTTAATAAAATATTAATGGTGCAAAAATATTTGTCAGCTATCTTCCTTTTCTTCCAAATATAATAGCCTGAAAATATGTTTCACTTTTAACTTACCCAGTGAAGTGAAGCGCTGAATAAAAGAGACAAGGATGCGGAGATAACTTCGGTATTTTGAAAAAAATTTGCTAGCTACTTATTAGAGAAGGAACTCGTATGACTGCATGGGATCCACCATGATTTGCTCGGTAAATGAATCGATGTCAACATTCTAAACGTATATATGAAATTCGCTTCCTCTTAAATTAATGCGCGTTGTGCAGATGGTGCTGTATTTCGGTCACATGGCACTTTACCGTACGTGTCGAACGAAAGTAAACACTTTGTATTAAAATATCTTCCAGTGCCCTGTTTCAAAAAATATGTTATCAATAACAAATGCTACTTTATGTTATGACAAATATAGTCTCAGCCAATCAAATGCGACAATTTCAGTAGCTGATAACAGTTTTTTTAACTTGCTGTTGATCATTTTTTATATTGAAAAAGGTCCTGTAGACATAATAATTATGCAGGTATTAAAAGAGCGATTTTTTTGGAAGAGGCATTTTCATATATGCTCGTTATGCACTGGAGCATAATACAAATTTAAAAGCTGGCAAGTTGTATTGCTCTCTTTCAGGAACCTAAACCTCCTGCTTAACTCTCTACTCCAATGTCTTAAAAAAAATATATATACATATAAATTTCTTTGATATTGTTGGATGAAGCATACACGTCACGCGAAAGCATTATGTGAGTATTTCGGACATGCAATGGAGTGGAAAACAAAAGGAATCAAAACAAAAAGGAAAGCCCTTATCAAACATGATCGACATGATAACCCTGGCCAGTTCCTGTCCCTTTTTCATCATAATAGAAAGTAATACACTAATTGAGCAGGCCTCGCCGAACTTGTTTCAATGCCTCAGGAGGCGAAGCTCCCTGAAGCATTGAAAAAGGGGCAGTAGTTAAAAGATGTGAAAAGGAAAACCCATTTCTTTTTTTTCACTTAATACATTAAGTTTCTTCTCTTTTTTTTTCGCTCTTTTTCTTTACTCTTTTTGTTTCTTTCCCTTTTGGGCGTGGGACTATCCCCAAGCCTCCTATCGTCACTACCACTACTGTTACGCCAGTGTATACAAGGACATTGCGTTCTGGGTCTGTGAAAAAGTGCAATGCGACCTTTTGGCCGGATGTTGCCCCCTCATTGACGGAAATGTTTGTCAGCCATTACTCATATAACGAGAAAATGTTGGCCTTTGACAATAATCATTTGCCCTTTATAAAAATAGTGGGCTCGAGCCCCTCCGTTTCGCGGGTCCTGCAGCACATCACAGTCGAACTTTGTTGCGATATTTCTTTAAAGGTAAAGACCAGTTTTGGAAACGCCCCTCTCTCAAAAAAATGAAATGGACGCTCTCATTACCAATCATGTGAAAGAATATGGTTTGACTAATACGTGATGATAAAAATTTTGCCGGGAAAGTCGGGAAACCGCCTACTAATTGATATATTTGGTAAATTATTATATCTATTGGGACCAAATAGATATCGCTCACTTGGTCGCGTAGTCACATATACATCTTCCTGTGTACAGTGCTTGTAAGTTTACCAAGACTGGGCCAAATTTCTTATCATTGTGATGATTCCAGAACCTTGCAGTACACACCAATACTTATATGCTAGATGATCAACCTTTTATGATCGATTCCACGACGTTTCTTTAACAATGCAATCGCATGACCAGAACTGGTCTTTATCTTTAAACTGTAATTTCATATCCATGTTTTCATTTGTCAAATTTCAAAATCCCTGGGATGGCCGCCACTCTCGGTGATAACAATTTTGCGGCCGAAAGAAATTCCATGATATTGAAAAGGGACCCAAGAAGATGGTAAAGGGGGTTGGTAGGCTTATGTCACGAAGATCTATGCAGGATAAAAGCTAAGAAAGTTCAGCAATTTACCTATATAAATGATGTACTCTTCTGATATTACACATTCGTATTCAAACTTTATAGAGCGCCTGGATCGAGATTAGGCCTTCTACTCTCAGTAGACCATGTACAGTACGAAAAGTGACCTCTGTTTCGGTTTTTGAAAGGCTATAGGTGCTACAAAACGGGGAGGGGCGTGGTTTGGAGAATACATGTACATGTACACAGGAACAAATGGAATTGTAAGAAAAGACGTGGTAAGGGTTACAAAAAAAGGTTTGCAAAGAAAAACCCATTTCCCTTTTCCCCCTTTCATTCTGATCTTTTTTTTTTCGCTCTTTCTGTTTATTCTCTTTTTTTCAACAAAAAAAATAGATGAAAAAATGATGAAATCACTAGGTGCTATGTTACGCTAAGCGGCAGATTACCTAATTACAAATGTTAAACGACTGGTTCAGATGTATCAAGCTATTATTGGATTTTAAGAAAAAAAGGTATGTATTACTCCATTCTAAAATGAAAACAATTCCATCAAACACTGACCCGACAGGAAATGAAAATGCAATTATTGCGAGAACTTAGTCAACATTTTTTTGTCGGCATTCTTATTCATGAGTCACTTGACTAGAAGTATTACATTGCTAATATATCTTCTTAGCTTTCAAGAAGTATTGGTGTTTTATCCAAACTCAGATATTTTATACCCACCAATCTAAATTGAAAAACTATATATTTTACAAAAAAGTGCAATACGACTGATAAAAAGAGTGACTTTCGTACTCCCAGTCTCCCGCTATTTGTTAAATTAAAAACTTTCCCGGAGTTTGAACTATTAAAACTTAATATATCAGTTTTTCTGTTTAAGTATCACAAAGGGATTCTCCCAGTATTTTTTCGATAATATGTTTAGAACTTAATCTTTATTCCATACGTATCGAACTTGTACAAGAAATAATCTTTGTGTTCCCAAAACCCGTTAAACTTTAATAACCCATTTTATCTGTTTTACAAGAGTATTTGAATGG
This sequence comes from Mesocentrotus franciscanus, assembly GCA_037976565.1. Classification (NCBI taxonomy): domain Eukaryota; kingdom Metazoa; phylum Echinodermata; class Echinoidea; order Camarodonta; family Strongylocentrotidae; genus Mesocentrotus; species Mesocentrotus franciscanus. Next base: position 21,366,401 of record CP137670.1, on the reverse strand, counting down.
AATTCAATTTGTAATAACCTTTAATCAAGCTCCCCTCTTTCTCGTTTTAGAACTCTATTGTTTAAACCATGTCAACCTTGACTGAGTAGACCCTTTCTTATCTTTTTCATTCTGAAGTCTTCCTTTTCTTCTCTTTCTCTGTCTCGCTTCTTCCCTTTCTTCTCTTTCATATTCTGAAATCTCCCTAGTTTTGTATTGCTCTTGTGTGTTTGTGTGTGAGTGTGAGTGTGTTCATATACATGGGTGATAGGGTCCTTTTATTTCATTCCCTCTTCTTAATGTACGTACCTACTTAATGTACGTACCTAGTTAGTTTGATTTATTTCGCTATTTAATTTAATATTCTGTTAACCTTGATAGGGGCCTCATGTACAAGCACAAGTTGCTTCTTAGAGATCCTGGCCTATTATTTATTCTGTATTTATGATTTGTAATGTGTTTTTTTAGTCCAAATAAACTGAATTATCATAACATTTAATTTAGAGGAATACGACCAATATTAATTAGTTCTGACTACGTAGACTTTGTCAGAGGCAATATTTCCTAACTCTTTCTCTCTCTCTCTCTCTCGCTGACCCCCTCTCTCTCTCTCCCCCGTCTCTCCCTCTCCCTCTCTCTGTTTCTATCTCTCTCTTCCCCCTCCCCTTCTCAATCTCTCTCTCTCTCTCTCTCTCTCTTCCTATTTTGTGTATGTATACCTTTTCAATAGTTCTCTGGGACGTTTGTTTACTATGTTGATCCGTAGATCAACAGAGGTGACAAATGCTTCCGGATGAGGAAGCAAAGATCACGAGAGTTCAAAATAACAGGAAACAACACCCACCTTGTATTCGTACTAGGCCTACTTTGTGAAATATGGGGAGAGTCCCCAAACATGATCTCGCAAACAAGGTATACTATCTTTGCTGCAGGCCTACCTGTACTAGACAGATGTCCTGATAGTTTGTAGACACAAAACATTGCCAGTCGCTGTGCGTAACAGTGTCTGCACAGTGAGACTAGGCTGAGGGCGCACTGCAAAGGCCCTACTTTGCAGAGACTGGCAGACCTAGACTCTGCTCAATGCTTTAGGATGTGTGGTAAAGTATCAGATCAGAGTCTGTGCGTGCAGACTGGGTTTCTTGAGTGGATTCCTAGACCACGACGAGAGTAAAAAGGGCATTAATACTCAGTTTAAGTCGGCCTATATACGTCGCCCCCCCCCCTCCCCCCCCTCCCCTAGCTGAAGAAAATCTCTTTTTTTTAAATTCAATTCAAGGGACTTGGTGTATACATTTATTCAACCAATGATCAAACCAAAAATTAGCCGCAAATAAGATACACTAAAGGCCAAATGTTGACCCACTGCCTACTGGAACGGGGTAGCTCCTGTATTAAGCATGGGGGTGAAAGAATTCAGCAGCCAATACATTAACACTCTTTGATTCTATAAAGATGAGCGAGACAATAACTAGTTTGTGATCGAACTTAGATTCTACACACAATCATCAGTGTCTGTCTCGAGGAGTGTCTACGTATTTTTTTACATTGGAAATAATAAATTCATGTCATTCAACCAAAAGTTATACTCGCAATATTTTCTTTCTTTGTTTTATTTCATATGCAACTCCATTAGGTAAGTGGGTTCGTATTTTTTTTTTTTTTTTAACTTCCCTTTCTTCCCAATTTTTAAGGCAATCTAACCATTGTATACACAAAATCAGTGAAATAGAATGGCGAAAGTCTGAAATTAATCGGACTAAAGGCAGGAAAGTTATGATGGTTCGAAATATGGGATCACTATAGCTATGCAAATCTCAATTTGGCAAGTCTGTCAGTGGATTATGACGTAGTGAGGGATAACTATCCCGTTTGTCGTGTACAACAAATTTTGTTTATTCCAAGTACCTTCACCATTGGGACGCTACTCAAAATATATTATGGAAAACATATTTGTACAGGTCCTCTAAAACAAAAAGACCATCCCGAGTCATACATTAAAAAAGGAGATTTGAGTAAGTTTGTGTGTTGGAGTAAAGGGGAAAGTTGCCTGCCACCAGATCTCAAAGTGAATACCGATGCAGCCGATTTGAAAATGACATAAAACCCTGTATTGTTTTAGGGAATTGCGATCTTTCGGATTGACGGTGTTCACTTCCGGAAGTATAAATCATTGATATAACGCAGCACATATTCGGAATTATGAACCCTATACCATTTTCTGAATTATGAATACCCCTGGCATGGGAAATTTGTGCTTTGGAATTACGAATCCTTCGGGTAAAAACGAGTGACTCTCGAGGTATTTGAAGTTTGAAGTTTATTTGTTCCACATTTACATCAAAAAAACAATTTGATTTTGTTTCATACAAGCGGATAAGCATAGATTACACACACAAAAAAAAGATTTCAAATCAAGTATAATGTACGGAAAATAGGTACGAAGTTTCGAAATGTATAGATATGACAGGTATGGTTAAACAATGTAAAATGTGGGGAGCCTAAGTAAAAAGCATAGCTTGTATGTGAATAGGCTCCCGTACTGAGTAACACAATATAGTAGGTCTGAATTTAAAAGGTATATAGGAGGCGAAAAACGGAGTAGTATAGTATGAGATTCTAGAGACGTACAATGAGAGTGAATTTGAGAAGAAAAGAAAAATAGAATAAAGAGTAGAGAAATTAATATAATAATGATAAGTAGGGAAGGAAGAAGAAGAAGAGGCAGACGAAGAAGAGAAAGCAAATTCATGAAATCAATCACAATAAATTAGCCACATAAGTCCGATGAACAAGCTAACTTAACTTGTTTATCATTTCATTTAAAATTACAGAAATTCTACCTTGCATTGGAACATGCGTACTTAGAAATGGAACACTAATAATGCCAAATCCAATTTTATCTTGTTGTTTTTCAGGCAATCTGAAAAAAATGGCGCCACTGAGTCTCTGTTTGTCACTCTTGCTTTGCCTGTCTTTCATCCCAATTGGAAGTTGTATATTACACTGCCAGGTGTTAATTATGGTACATACCTTTAAAAAAGATAACAAAATAATAATAATGATAATGGACGAAATGATAATAATAATAATATTATAAATTATGGTAATACAGTTGAAAACATTAATAATATTATTTATAAAATAATAATAATTATAATAATACTGATTATAATAATATTAACATTAATGATAACAAAGGTAATACAAATATTGACATTGATGATAATAATAATGATAATAACAACTAGAAATGCAACGTGATCAACGATATGCGTGCAATGACGCCCGTGTTTCTACGTGTCAAACAAAAGAGTTTATCTCGGACTATCCGTATATAGCAATAAAAAACGACCTGAAACGGACAAAATGGCGTCTGGGCGGTCACGCATGAGTGATTCCGGAGAACGAAGAGTTCGGTGACCTTGATGGGGTGCTAGAGACGACGTCCGACAAGTTTGAAGGAGTTGGGATAGACGAAGGGACCTAGAAAGGGCTCGCAAGCACAGCGTGCAAAACCAATGGGATTTGGGTGCATGATGAATACGTGATGACGCCTGCTGTTGCACTAACAGCCATCCATACTAACATAATCATGCAGCGTTTAAAATGGCGTCTAAAATGGCCCCCTTGACAGATTTAAAAAAAAAACATGGCTCCAAGGTGCACTGCGTATTGTAACTCGGTATGTGACTTCAAAATTTCACGGAGGGAAAGGACGGGAAGGGGGCGAAAAGCAGTCTGAAAAAAATGACGTCATAGCCGTTACGTGTTATAACTTGGCGGAAACTCAGCAGAATTCGTATAGTGACCCTTGTTCAAACGCGATTTACTCAAATATTTCTGTGATAACATAAGACGTTTTCGGTATCATTGTGGTCAGTTTGACACCATTGTCATCTACGAGCATTGTACTGCACGCATTAAACGGGCTGTTACGTAATACATAGTAAATTCATCATTTTGGGCAATAACTTTGCGCTGACATCATCAAATTTTACTAAACTTTGCAGAAAGTTCTCACGTGCTTGGATACATTTATGTGCCAAGTTTCCCTGACGTAAGTATAAGGATCGTTATTTTGGAGCAATTTGAATTTATTTCAAGTGGAATTTTGAGGGGAATTTTCGCAAGTTTGGTCGAGTTAGGGTATATAATTTGGCATTTGGCTGGAAAGGGCATATCTTCAAGTATCTAAATCCAAAATGGGTACGGGTTTGGCCAGAAACGATGGAGATACGGTCTTAGTAAGAAAGCCAATTCCAAAAATTTTAGAGGGCGCTATTTATTTTTTGCATAGCCATTGGAACGTGAAATTTGGCATGGCTATGTTCAATTATAAAATAAAGATACTGGGAGAATTAAACACAACACGGAATTTATATGAGAAAGTTATGGCAGTTTTAGATTTGTAGGGGTCAATTTTTCAAAAGTTTTAGAGATTTTTGACGGAGTCGGTTTCAGATTTGAATTTTGAATACGAAGATGTCATTTCGAAGGTCAGGTTATCCATCGCAGATAAAAGAACATCTCTTAGACTATTTAGAGGAATTTGTTAAAAGTTTTTAGGATCTAGGATAGTGAAGATAGGAAGTAAGAAAGAAAGGCCTTGAAATGGACCAGAAACGGACAAAATGACGCCTGGACGGTTGAAAGGAAAAGGGCAAAAAGAAAGGACCTAGATATGAATCACAAGCGCTACATTCAAAATGAATGTGATTTCCTGACGAAAAGAAGAAGGAGAAGAATATTTATAGGGCAGAATGTGAACGAAAACAATGCAATGACGAAGAACGCCATTGCAATAATAATGATAATAATGAGGAATATTTCTTATAAATCTCTTTCCCCATTGACTAATGAAACCGCTCCATATTATTACTCTGGTCACCGCCACTGAATTCAATCATTATTCAGCACATTACGGTCAACATTTTCCACACCCTGTGGGTTATACAGGAGACACGATGGCTCAGTGGTAGAGCAGTGGTCTCGTAACCGGGAGGTCTCGGGTTTGAAACCCCTTCGATGCGCTAGTGCCCTTTGGTAAGGTATAAGTCCTCATTACCAAGTCACTCGGAGAGGACTTAAAGCCGTCGGTCATCTGGTTGCTTACTTTCAAGCATACACATGTTTTATTAGAAGTCACGTAAAACAAACGTGTTTCAACTGTATCGGGCGCGCACATTCTATTCGAACCGCAGTGATGTTAACAAGTCATCGAGTTTAACACATAGGTGAAGAGGAGCAATGCAAATAGAACGCCTTGCTTAAGGGCATAAGTTGAATTTTTGTTTATATATGTGTCTTGTTACAAATTATTTCATTCGTCTTTTACGAATAATTGAACATGTATTTCAACAGTCAAAATTGCCTTACCTATTACAACACGAAGTGTATGCAAATACTTGAAGAGAAAAACCTTCTGATAGGCAGAGTTAATAATAGTTGAGATTTATATAGCGTCCTTTCCACTGGATACAAAGCGATTTAAGATGAAAACCATGATCCAGTGTTAGGTTTAAAATGTTTACAAGTTATTACGCCGTGTGACTTCAGTGAATACATATTGTTTCAGAATAGGTATGCCGTGTAACTCTGTTTGAATTAATTGTTCTACTGTTGGTGATGATTTCAATTGAGGAGGGAGCCTGTTCCAGAGTTCGGAAGCAGTATGATAGAGGAGAAAGCTCCATCGCCAGCTAGTTTGTTGTTGAGCAATCAAATTGCAGTCATTGGCCTGATGTACAAGCGAGGAATTCAGAAATGTTGACCTGTGGTGTTTGCCTCCAAGTCCAAGGGTTGAGGGTTCAAATCCCAGACAGGCACTCAACTACTTTGACAAGACATTTTGTCAATCTTTAGCCAGTAGTAAATAGTTACCCGATAATTAACCCGTTCCTTCCGACATTATTCACCCTGATAGCCGCCTCACAAACGAGAATAAAAATCAAAGACTCGACCCGTTCGCTGCCGTGCGTGCGCTCAGCGGGCCGTACAATGCGTGTGCGTTCAAGCCTGGCCAGTGGCTTCGACGAGCAGGAACATAGCGCATGCGCAGATCTGGCCCACCTATACAGCTAAGTTACGTAAGAGGAACAACAGACGTGGCCGAGGGTAAAGGTCGTTGTCATGGTTATAAACTCCAACAATAGAAGAGCGGAAATAAGGTAATGAACCGACGTACAGCATTGATGATCCTTGTATATACATGTAGGCCTATATCGGGTTCAAATTAACCCTGTTTTTTTTTTTTTTTTTGGGGTCTTGTTGTTTTGCAGTACTGTCGTTACTGTTTTCAAAGAATGTATGGGATCACGTTCCGACGTACTCCTAAATAAAAATTGTTATTAAACAAATAACATAGAACCAGATTTTACCCTATTTGAAAAAATCATTCAAAGATATAACAATCATGCAAGAAAAAGGAATTAACAAGAAGATGTGATGAAGCAAAACGTCACAAACAAACAGATGATTATGAGAAATTATTGTTTCTCTCTCTTTTCCTCTCTTTGCCGGTATCATCCTGATACCGGCATCTCCAGTCGGGCCATGATCATCATGAACAGCTTCGTCAACGACATCTTCGAGCGAATTGCCGGCGAATCTTCCCGCCTCTCTCAGTACTCGATGTGCAGATGGACCGGCGGCTGCCCGCCTCTTCCCGCCTCTCTCGCTCGCTCGCTTTCTCAGTGCCATTTTCCATCTTGATCTCTGGTACTGTTTTCCGTTCCGCTATTTGCTTTTATTCCGATAGTATTCCTTTCGATCTCGAGATAAATTATTGAACCATAACCTCGATATGCAGAAGAAAAACGCGGAACGAGCGCCTGATGATATCGAAATAAGAATAATATAACTGTACAATCATTCTAAAAAGTAAAACTTTTGAATTTAAATCATGATAAATGGAAACTAAAGAGGAATCCAGAGCGGGTGGGGTTGATCGGAGAGACAAATAGCATAAAAATAAAAAACAATACGCCCAACTTTCTCTCTCTCTCTCTCTCGTTTTCTCAATGTCGTTTTCAATCTTCATCTCTCATAGTGTTTCTATTCCGTGATTTTTAATGAGATCGCGCTTCGACGTAATCCTAAATAAAAATAGCTGATCATAATTATAACGAGACCCGAATTTGACCCTATCTGAAATATTCATTCAAATATATAACAATCAAGGAAAGATAAAGGAATAATAAAAATGTGATTTAGTAAAATGTCACTGACGAAAAGATGACATGAGAAATTATTGTTTCTCTCTCTGTCTGTCTCTTTCTTTGTCTCTCTGTTTCTTCTCGCTTTCTCTCTCTCTCTCTCTTTCTCCCTGTTTATTTCTCAACTTTCCCTCTCCTTCGTTTTCTCAATGTCGTTTACCATCTTCATCTCTCATAGTGTTTTCTGTTCTGCGATTTTTAATGGGATTGCGTTTCCACGTACTCCTAAATAAAAATAGCTGATCATAATTATAACTTAGAACCAAATTTGACCCTATCTGAAATATTCATTCAAATATATAAAAATCATGAAAAGATAAAGGAATATTGTTTCATAGTGTGATGACGCTACATATTTGGCCGCCAGCATTGAACGGGTTAATGATACACCAAAAGCGCCATTATGTGACGGATATGTGCGTTATACATTGGGTACAAAAAAGTACACAATTTCGAAAATATAGTCCAAAATAATATTGTCATATTATATGCATTATTACACATTACACGCTCGTGGATGGAGGCCTATTCATTTTTAGCCATAACAAATATTGACTATATATATATATATTTCAGATCAGTTTAATCGTAGGGTCCATGGTTAAATAAACCCTAATTCCTAATTTCATAAGGACAATTATTCAGGTATCGTGCTCATGCAAGATATTTTTTCTTCAAAATACGTACTTTTTTGGAAACGCAGTTTATAAGTAGCCACCATTTTGAAATATCACACTCATGCTTTAATCGATCGTTTGTCTTCTTTCCTTATGTTCCTTTTATGAAACAATCTTTTGATAGAGTTCAGCGATGTCCGTGTTTTAGGTAACAAGAGTATTTCGCATCTGATCCATTCGACACGTGCAACCTAATGGAGATGCCATACGACGGATACCAATCAGAATTTAACAAATTTTAGCGTATTGGGTTTACGGGTAGACTACGATCCAGTCAATAAGGAAATCAAAACAGTGCATAACGGAAATTACCCCTGGACAATCACCCCCTGAGAAAAATTACAACCTAGGAAAAATAACCCCTGAGGACAATTAACCCCTAGGATTATTCCCCCCTTGTAATTTACGCCTAGGACAATAATATTAACCCCTTAGGACCAATAGCTCCTGTTTACAATACGGTAACCCCCTTAGGATAATAACACGCTGGACAATCAAACCAGGATAATTAACCCAATTGCTAATTACCCAGAGGACAATAACCCCCTTTAGGACAATTGCAAAAACACAAACAATATATATTACTTATTTCCATAGTTGTTTTATTGATTCGAAAACAATACAATTTATCTTTAGAAATACAGTTCGGCTTGACCTTGATATAATTCAATGCATTTTAAATTCATATATTAGAACCTGGTTGAAGAAATTGTCATTAAGCATGATGAATACAATTACAGAGTGCTATAAACAGGATTGTCTGCATAATGTACAAACATGCAAAGTTAAAATAAGGCCACATATTTACATACAATTGATCTTGACTAATTACATGTACTCCCATGGTAAATCAGCAAATTTTACAACCATGCTCGCCAGCGTAGAAAATTAATCACAAATTAACGTGAAATAAAAACAATGGCAACCAAGAAAAAGCATAATATAATCTTTTTTTCCCCTTCTCATTGCTATAATTTGTCTAAGGTCTTGGAAAAGCCTATCTATCCTTCAAATACATTCCTTACCTTATACATTTTGTATCCAAACATAACTTGAATAATGCATGGTCATTATCAAAACTCCGCGTCTTTTATTGTATATCATATATGTATATAGTATAATATATGTATACAGAGATTTAGAGATAGAGAGAGAGAATGAGATAAAGGATACAGAATATATGGACTTCTGCAGGTGGAGTATGGAGTTGAATATATGAAGAGAATGGTGAGGTTTTAAAATTGGTCACAAGACAGAATAGAGAAGTTTGTTGATTTTGTTACCGATATTTCCAGTTGGGGTATTAGTTCATGATACTATGGTGTAATTAAATGCTTGGAACATCTCATATCACTGGAAAGGCTTGTATAACAAGAATACGGAGGGTACGTAACGGATTCCTTTCAATATGAATATATGAATATGAATACATTTTGAATATGAATGTAAACACGAAATGCGAGAGCTAAATCTAAACATTTCCAAAGCTCTTTTGAACCAGCTAACAGATCTTGTATAACAGCTTTTCAGCAGCATTTCCATTGTTAATCCAATGGAGGACAAAAAGGGAGAAATTTAACTTCTACGATTCCCCTTTAGTCCATATAAAACCGAAAGTCAATGTAATATATATATATATATATATATATATATATAATATTTATATATATATACATACATATATATGTCATAAATGCTAATCACATCAACTCTGTATACACAAATATATTACATTTACACAGAAGTACATACATAACGTATTAAGATAAATTATACAAATAAATTATTGTAAACGTATTTAAATAACAAAAGCAATTGGGAAAAGAGGTGGTCAGAAATTATGGAAATATATATATGAACCTTGGACTACCTCCACTAACAAAGTAAAAGATGAATGAATAATTTCATATCACAGTAATGTTTGCTAAAAGGGCATCGTTTCCAAAATTTAACATATATCAACAAAAACAAAAACAATATCAAGAATATTCTAAAGTTGGCCTAAAATAATTTTTTTACCACGTGTTGTGTCTTAATCTTCATACGAATAATCATATCTATTGATTAGACAATAATAATTAAATTCATAGTATTGCATTATATAAACCGTGGACTACCTCCACTAACAAAGAATATACAAAATACATATACACATAAAAGTAAAGGGCGACGAATGGGGCAAAAGAATCGTATCTCATTCATATCATGAAATTCCACTTTATAATCATAATATTTGTTCCAACATTAAGAAAGTGGAGGAGAGGAGTAAAAGAGAAACAAACTAAAGATGAACCCCCAAAAAAAAATGCATGTATCTACGAAGAAAAAAAAATGATTATTTAAGTTGAATATTCTTAACTTGGCCTTTAATGAAGACAATGAAGAACGGTTTTTCTTTTACACTAGATGAGAGACGTTTCCATAAAATATGACCACTAAATGGGATTGTGAGAAGAGGAAAAAAGTATTAGCTAGAGGTATAAGGGAAAAAAGCTTTCATTTCCTGTAGCATACGTAGAATGTATGGCGTAGGTGTGATAACAGTTTTGTTAACCCAGGGAGGCCTCATTAGCATCAGTGCTATTCTACCTGAGAGCCCTGCAATTATTATTACCCTAGCAATTGCCAGGTACCCATTTTCATGTGAGTGGGGAGTGGCAAAGTAATGTCTTGACAAAAGACGTTAGTGCCTGGCTGAGATTAAAACCCTCAACCCATATTGATAGTCTAGTGAATGAACCATTATATCACGACAACTAACCACATATTACAGATCATTAACAAATATTTAGCAAGACAAGTTATTGTGTTTTTGTTGAAAACATGAACTGACCGAGCTGCATAACATAACATTTAAAATATTCAGCCCATTAATATACACACACACATACACACACACACACACATATATATATATATATATGGGAGAGAGGGGTGGGGGATTTTGGTGGAAGCACAAAACGTTGTCTTTTAAGTTACGATCTTACTTTAAAATACAGAAATCACTTTCATTTCCAACGTTGCATTGCATATTTTGATATTCACATTGCCTAACTCCCTGCATCTTATAATTCTTCGGCAAAGCTGGTTAATGATCTTGTACGTAGTCGGGAAATATGTCAGTAATCAGTCCTGCAACTTTTGCATCTTCTAGCACCTTTATAAGCTTGTCCCTGTGATTACGTCTCGTTCGCTGATTCCAGTCTTTGAGAACTTCCAGAAGTGCTTTCTGATAATCTTTACTATGCTTTGCTAGTATATTATCTGAAGAAGTCAGAGAACATTCCAACCTAACACTCAACTCGGTGTATTTAGTATGGGAAATTTTCTTTGAGACTGTGATGAGTTGAAGCGGCGTCACTTTTTGTGCGGATCTGCAAACAAATAAATCATTCAAAATAGATCATGGGTTGACTTATGAAATTCTTACTTTATGTTGTCGGTGATTTAGCCCCTCCTTATCTTGGCTTGGAAATGTTACTAATGTGCAGAAACACTAATGGCAGATGTTGCCATTTTGCCGATTCTGCAATTTACCTTTAAAAAAATATTTTGTTGCATAAATCTGAGCCCCCAAAATTCAGTTCAGAAGAGTATTCACAACCTGTGCTTTATACATGACATACATTATACACGAATGATTGGTGCTAGAATACATAATGAGCGCTGCATGGGGTATTTAGATCTGGAGAGATATCGTTAGAGATATATTGTAACTTTCATGCTTGGCCAAATAAAATTAGACGCAGCACAAAAATCTAAAAAACTAGCCTTTCTGTCGATTTAATATTATCATTTCCCGTTAAAAAGCGAAATTGTGAATTTGCCTATTGTTGGCTAATTGAATAATGTATGGGCTTAAATGCGAAAAATATACACATTTATAGCTTCGAAATATTCCAAGTTACATTATGCAGTACGTATTTATCTAGGCCTACTGATTTGTTTTTAATAGCATACAGGTGAGTTTGCCTCATGGTATGTATAAACAAAAGGGTTTGCATACAATTCTGTTTAATTAAAGCCCAGAACACTATGCACGACATCTGCCCAAAACAATGGAGGCAGCGTATGAAATAACAGCTTTAAGAAATAAACTCAGACAAAAATCCATGTGGGAGGAACAGTTCAGAAGTCAGTGTGCTCTTTCGATAGGCATTGAACCTCATGACCAAGTCCCTCGGAGAGGACTTAAGGCAGTCGGTCCCCCTGGTTGCTTACTTACAAGCATATAATAATTTCTTAGCAGTCAGGTAAACCAATCATCATCAAATCATCATCATGTCTACTACAAGGAAAAACGAAAAATAATGTATATCACTCAGACTTTTGGAAATTTTGCGAAAAAGTATTCGGAAGGATGTATTAGATAAAACGCAAACAAAACCAACATTCAAGGTGGAAGCAGCCAGTGATTATTATAATGTAACCTAATCATCTTGCGATCCAGTTGATATAAATAAATTGGGCTGGTTTCCATACATAGTCACAGCAGTAGACGAAGCCTCTTTCAACTTTGAACCGGTGAGGCCAAAGCACCTAATTGTGATAAACCCAGTTCGGCGCCAGGTTAAGATGGTATCATGTATGGAGTGTTAAAGAAGAAACCTAGCTCCCACTTTTTGGGGCCTCACTCTTTTCCAAAATACTACAATCTCCGGATCCGCCCGGTGATTGGTCAAGTAGTAATGTTACTTTGATTCACAAAGGTAACAGCACGGATGACCCAAGCAAGGTGCTTCAGGATGATTGCCATAACGTCCTGCATAAGAAAGATCTTACACCAGATTCTTGCTGACCAAGTGGAACGGTTCGCATTTGCTAACGGGCTCATTGATCCTGAGACGTACCCAATAAACAGAACACTACAAGATAACCTCTTTTGGGAGTGTATTTTAAGTGATTTTAAAGTATGGTGCCTTTTGAACTTAATTTAAACGTTATCAACACGTGCCTTCATTTAAAAAAAAATGTGTACTCCTGTTCACGTTTTCATTTCACCTAAAAACCACCAATTTATCACGCGACTGGAGTAATGTGATTCCACTTACCTCTGCAAATCAAGGGTTTATGACCAAATAACCACTTGACCAATCAACGAGTTTTTTATCCGTTAACTGATGGTGGTGATCAATAAGTATTGATTGATTTCACAGGTTATCCAAGGTTGATGGTAATAATCACGTTACTTTCACCGGCTAATCGTCTTATTGTTCTGTCCGTGAATCTCTGGTTGTATTAAATTAGTAATTATGAGGTGTCTTACACAACTTTTTTAAATGGTTTCAAAGTTACCATAACTGTCTTGGTGATGATCACGTGGCTTCAACTGATTACTAATCTAAGCTGTGAATCCGTGATATTTAGGTGTGAACAATTATTAATTATTAGTTGTCTTAAAACACCTTTTAAAATGGTTTCAAAGTTACCATAACTGTCTTGGTGATGATCTCGTGACTCAAACTGATTATTAATCTTAGGTGTGAATCTGTAATTGTTTAGGTGTGAAAATTAGTAATTCTTGGGTGTCTTAAACACTTTTTGTTAATGGTTTCACATGCAGTTACCATTTAAGTTTCGTGGGGATAATACCGTGACTGTTGGCATATTTCCAGTTACACCAGTTGAAAACTGGTGCGTGGGCATATTTCCAGTTGAACCAGTTGGCACCAGTTAATTTGCATATTGAATATAGGGTGCGTGCAGATCTATTTTTAAAAACAATTTATCTAAATTTACAGCACATTTCTTAATTACTGATAATTTAGTTATATGCGATTCATTTCGAAAATACTACAAAATTATTAGGACATTGCACTACTTTGTATAAATTACATGAATAAGGGAAACATTAACTATGAACTAAAATAAATTCAATAAAATACTTAATATCGAAAAGATTTGATTCATCGAATTATCCAAGTGTACATTGGAAATACAGACGAACAAGTGTTGAAATGTTGTTGCCATTGGCAAAATTAATTAGTACAAGTGCGCTATACTTATACCCTAAAGTACTAATTAAGTATTTCAACAGGAGGTTCAACTGGTTGGAAGTTTTACCAAATGGTTCAACTGGCCCAGCTAGACCAGTGAAATCCAACTGGTATAACCGATCCAGTTGTGCTTGCTTGACCAGTTGAATTCTAACTGATCCAGTTAGAAATCAACTGGCCTGGGTCAACTGGTCCATTTCAACTGGATCAGTTAGCCCTTACAATTTCCAGGGTTACCAGTTGGCTTTAACTGGTTCATCAACTGGACCATTTGCAACTATTTTTTCCTTCTGGGATGTTTGCACCTCCCCTAATCCCAAACTGCTTCCGGCGTGCCTGGACGTGATTATGAAGGATCCAAAACACGATGTTCAGGAACGGGATAAGAATGTCATTATTTTGGTTCATTTATTGTGTAACATTCGTGTAATTATTGGGTTGAAAGCGGGTTACAATAAAATATTTCCTCTTCGACGTAAATTTCACGTGAATGAAGAACATGATTCATCCCAAGTCAGTCTCTTAATATTCACGTGAATTTCACGCAGATATTTTGACTAAAATTATCACTAACGTTTCACGTGTTTATGTGACGCGATTCTAAAACTTCTAAAGAATGTTATCATTTCGTTTATGAAGATGTAATTTCATAACCAAACAAAAACGGGAGTATTAGGTTTACAAACCATGGTCTTAAAGGTAGGGATAATCACGTTATTATAATGTTGATATTACAGTGACAATTGCGTGATTTAGTGTACTTTTTTTAAGGGACCTAGTGCAATAAACGTGTTAACACGTGATGTCAAGTGTTTGAAGAACGTAAATCTGTTCAAGTTGATACCTTGATAATGACGTGATTTTTACGTGAATTTGTTTATTGGGTAGAAAGCATTCCTTAACGAGATCAATGGCTGCACATAGCACAAGCAAGTGTTTCATGAACTTTGATCAACTGCATTAGTGTGCGTCCTTGAGAGATGCAAATCAATCAAAGAGCTGTAAATGAAATATCAATTTCATGCATTTACTCACCTGTCATCATCAAGGTTTACCGTGGCTTCTGTCTCAGATGCCTTTTCAAGTGCTAAATGACACATTGATAAGAAAACACATAGAAATAAGAAAACTAAAATTTTATAGTGTGTGTATAATATTACCGGATAAATTTGACTGGTACCAGTAGATGGCAATTTTTCTTTTCTTTTTTTTTGGTGAAAATTTTAACCAAATTTGAAAATAAAAATGTTAGTATCTTTTCCCGGACGCCTTCTTGTGAAGCAATGCTGAGGGCGCCCACTGACAGTGATCCTTGCAAAAAAATATCGTATCATTGTGTTTTTTCAGAAATGGAAATATATTTGAGCTTTGGGGTAGCTGTAAAAATGATTGCACGCAAACATAACATTCCACACACATATTTCTGGTTTATAATTGATCAATCTTTCTTGGTCGCTGAAGTTCTGGGAAGATTCGAACTTTATTTTTCAACAATAAATCATATTCACACTCGTTTCACCAAATATTTAAGATAAATTTATTTTTAACTTTATGGGCAAAAGTGTATTTCTAACAGTAAATTTAGATTAAAAGATCAAGTATACTGAAGAAGAAAATAATTGTTGTTTACGAAAATATTCCACAAATAATTTATTTAATTTGAGCTTCTCATATTAATGGTTGTGTTTGATGAAATTTTCTGACTTTTATACACTTTTGCATTTTGGCCTACTATTACATGAATAAAAGGAGAACAAAAAAAAAAAGAAATGTACTTACGATTATTGCACTCAATTGTTGTTTCTCTTCCCTGGAAGACCCTCATGGTGAGTTTTTCATAGTGTTCGGTCTTTAGCTTCGTGAAGTCTCTGTAAATCTGGTTGTTATGTCGAATATCTTCGATTCTGATTGACTTTTACATCATCAATAGAAACAAATTATGCTTGCGTAAAATGGTTATTTGTGAGATAATGGTATAAGCGAACACATAATACAAGGGGTATCTACATTAACATAAATAATAACAGATTCATTAGTGATGGTAATGAAATTACTTTTTAGTTACTTCCCTTCGAAAGATCACGGTAGGTAGTAAAATAATAGACAACAATCTCCAATGTATGCAACAAATTACGCAAACATCTCTGTTGTAGAAAATAAATCTTACATTTTGTTTTCAATACGTTGGCGTGGCTGTAAAAAATGTACACTGTTTTTCTAAGATTACACAATTTAGCACATTTGTGAAGTAACCTATATCCATCCATAGCAGATATGTAAGACCTTCCAAAAAAACGTTTGCATGTGTTAAATTTCCATGAATTGGGTTCTTGTTCTTATACAACTCCACAAGTAAAAACAAATATCGCTTGTGAAAGACTTCAGACAGTGCCACTGTGTGGTTATTCATCACATGCGATGTCGCCTGGTGTTACAAGGCATTTTCAATATTGAACGAAATGGGAGTATCACAATTCTGGAGTAAATGCGATAATTTATCTATATTCCACGATGAATCCAGGATTTTTTTTTCCATAAAGGATGAAACAAATCCTTTAAAAGGGCATTTTATTATTGCAAGGGCCTGGACTGGAAAATAGGTGGTACGAAACCAAAGTGACACCTTTCTATGCTTTAGCTCCCCCCCCCCCACACACACAAACACACACACACACCGCATACATCAACAAACACACAAAAATCCCATCCCTCGTGAATCCATTGCCGTTAAAGGGATAGTTGAGGTTTGTTTGCAGAGGGCGCTACACAAAATATTTGTTTGTGTGAGATAATGACAAACTGAGTGTCAAATTTGAAAGAATATACAATTAAAATGACAAAATCATCTTTGTTTAATACAAATCGGTTAAGAGACGGCTGAAATATCCATAAATATTAACATTTGTAATATTTGTGGTGCCCCACATATATTCAGTAATTTTGAACCAGCCTTTGAAAATCGAGATAGCGCCTTTTACGTTTTATGGCATTGGCTTTTTGTTGGCTTTTTCGTGTTGTTTATAATACACACAACCAGGCCCTTGTATTGTTATTATTAATTAATTAATGAATTAACGGTCGCCGTATATTTTTAATGTGGATTAGAATTGGTATGATCGTACTCAATGTAAATTCACACATGTTGGGGTCTAAAATTACCTTCATATCAATTTTAGGTTCTAAAAGGGCACTAGAAATGTCATAAATAAGAATAACAGCAATAACCATGCACTTTGAAGGCATTTGCGGTCTTAAACAAGAACTCAACTATCCCTTTAAGTTTCTTCAGATTTCACGCGAATGGTCAATGTGTTGTTCTTCCCGTTAAAATGTATGAGATACAGAAGCGTATATATATAGCACTTCACAATAATTATTGATCGTAAAAAAGATATATGAACGAAGATTTATTCGGAGGGTACCTACCTTATCTTCTTCTTCACGCTTATTGATCATCACAGCAACATGCACTTCCTCATTGCTCCATTTAACAAAGAAGGGCTGGGGATCTGCAATCCGTTTTGCATCTCGTAGCGTTGCAGAATGTGTTAGATCCTAGAAAAAGACACGATATTTTCTCAATAAATATCAACCGAGATACCGTATGTATGTGAAACGGAAGAACATCAATAGTAGGCCTATTATGAAGATGTCAAAAAGGGTGAGGTGTCAAAAGTAATTTGTAAATAATAGTGAATATTACCGTTGAACCGATTTCAGTAACATTCATTATAAAGCGTGAAATGTTAATGATAATGTTTGAAATTAACTTTAGTTGGTGAATCGACAGAAAAAAGTCTACTCCACCTCCCCCTTTGAAATAAAGTCACATAGTCATTGTAGACTACGCTATTCCGTGACCATGCACGGATCTTAACGAGGTAGTCTACCCTGATATTAAGTTAGTTTTAATAGAAGCAGGATATTACAGGTCAGGAACAGGTCAGTGAAAGTTTGAGCAAGTCCCGATTATTAAAAGATAAGAAAGTTATGATTTTTTGAAGTTGCAATCAATCTAAAACAAATATTTTGCGAGCTCCTCTCCAATTAGCACTGTACATACAATTTCATATACTTTCTGTTTCATCGTTGTTGATGACGATAGGTATTTTTACGTGCAATGGTTAAATAGAAACGTTATTTTTAATTAGAATTTGCTAGACATTTCACTCTCAAAATACGATCAAACCTGATCTCGATTCATTAATTCAATTTCCTAAGAGCGCTCTAATTTCGAAATAGTTGCAAAAAACATTGCACCTGAATCGCACGCAGGTTTATATTTAATATATATCAATAGTCTTTTGAACTCTATTAACATAATATTTTATCTGAAATATAACATAAATAACGCTTATCAACACCAACAGTACTCAGAGATATCATTATTATTATAATTATTATTATAATTATCATCACCATCATCAACATCACCACCATCATCACTATCATCACCACCACCACCATTATCATCATCACCATCATCATCATTATCACAACCATGGCTGTCATCACCATCATCATCATTATCACCACCACCATCATCATCATCACCACCATCACCATCACCACCACCATCAATATCATCATCGTTATTCTAATCATTATCACTCAAAGACTAGTCACTATTCTCAGAAGGTCAAGCATGTCGTCGTTTCGTATAACACGCAAGCGATGAGTACAAGTACATGATAATCCTTATTACTTTTTCTACGCCCGTAACATCCATTGCCAAATATAACCGCAGGCGCAGGTTAGCAGAACCAACATGTGCTCTATTTGAGTACGGGATGCAGATCATTTGTTTCCCTTTCCTCGATTTGAAGTGAGCAAACCAGGAGCAGAAGTCGTCGATGTGTAACTCGAGCTCCTTTTCCCTAACAGTGCAGGCAGGAATCTCGGCCAAGTTCCCTGCAGTTACCTCCTGTGTCGTGAGTTCTCCTCCTTAAAATAAAATAAATGTAAGATGATAATGATAATAATAATAATTACAATAATAATAGTGGGTTATTGTATAGCGCTTATGTCTGTCAGACTTGACACTCTTGGCGCTCCACATTATTACTCAAGCTTTAGCATGATGATGATAATAATATTTATGCTAACAACATTAATACTAATGATAAATATAATAATAATACTAATAAGTATAAGTCAATAATACTAATAATGACAATATAAATGATGATGATAAAAACAATAGCAATTATAACAATAATGATAAAAATAATAATACGGGAATGAATGAAATTAATCACAGATCAACACTAATAGAGATATATTATGGAAAAAGATAAGTTAATATAAATAACTACATACATGATTACATAGATACATCATAAATCTTTAAATAATCAATTAATATGTGAAACACTCTGTTGTTTATTTTTAATTTTTTTGTCGTTTTGGTCCTTTTGTGCATTTTATTCATTACATAAAAACGGTGTTTCAATCTGCATATGAACTTGTGATGCGGAAATCCATAAGGAATCAACAACAAAACAGAAGTATGGACACACCATAGACTATCTTGTAAAAACATTCGGAAAAGTTCAAGAGAAGTAGAGTTTTAGTTAGGGAGAAAAAATCATTTCTACTTTGTTTTAATTCCAAACTCGTTTTAGGTAAGTTTTGAAATAATATAATAATAATAATATTCCGCTCTTATATAGCGCTTAATAAATCTACGATGTCTCTAAGCGCTTTACAGATATACTATATCATAGAAGACATGTCCCCAGAAGATAACTGTTTTGTTTTTCACATGCCCTCATATTCAAAAGTCATAACCAAAAAATATCTGAAATGTTTTGATCGAAATTGCATACCACACGTCTGTGTAGTGCTATTTTAGTGTGCGGTTTTCTCAAAAGTTGTGTCAATTTCTCGTTGATTAGATCATTCAAGGCCCTCAAAGTGCACACCAATTCTTTGGTGGTACATAGGTAGCTTGAGCAAAACAAAGTCTCAGGTGGTCACGATTCTTCTTCTCCGTCTCTGTGATGATCCTTCGCACCGTCCGTGGAAGCTACTCGAACTCACACGCGGTCTCATAATGAAGAAATAAATTGTACCATTTAACTGAATTGTAACCTGTTACGGATGTATTTCATAAAAACAAACGCACCGTTCTTTATATGTATCGCTTTTGCTGAATCACTACTCAAAAACAAAGTTCAGAGGTTAAAGTGTTGTTTGACAAGGAGTTGAGATTTCTTTATAGGTTTATGTGTTACACGCGACTGCGTGACTTGTTAGTTCGCGGATTGACCCTGGAGTGTGGAGGAGCCTCACAGAGACACGGAGTGTGTATTGTTTAATTATGTTTTAAAAAAAATACATATTTACGTCAAACAAACACTCGAGTGTTCGATTTCATTTCTTTATTTTTTCCGTATATTTCATACAATATTCTGGTTGTCATTCACTTGAAGGAACCTAAGAATAAACATACCTCTGAAATGGTAAAGTACTACTTTTACATCCGTAGTGTCGACAATGCTGGCACAATGAGGCAATTTTATTTGAACAGGATGCTTAAACTTTAAGCCTCCAGGTTTGAGTTCAACGCCAAAACTTGCCATCATCTCTTCCCCTGGGATGCCCGGATCTGGTAAAGTCTCGAGTAGTCTTATAGATATATCTTGGTCTTTGTCAAGTGCACCCGCTGGTACAGTCAAGTGGACGCCATACCTCCTGAGATGTATCTCTCCGCCATCCGGACCAATAACTTGTTGCACTGTTCGCTTTATCCTTTTTGTTTTAACATCCAATTCTTCAATAAAATACGATATGTTACAAAGTATGACATTGCTTTACATGCGGTCATTGCATGTCAGTGTAGTTTGTAGTTGAGAATGGCATAGAGACCATATATATTACCAACCTTACTAGGTAAATTTATTTAACGAGCCGCCAAACCGGAACTTTGTGATCTACAGTCCTACGACGTACCCACTATACCACAACACATGTACTATTCCCTGACTCGTGTGTCAAGTTTGGTTTAGTTGACAATGAAATTAGCTCATTCACACATAGTTGTAAGAAATTTCATTTGATTTCATATTTTTTTCTTTACAATAATATACAGATTACACACACCCAATACTCAAAACGCACCAAAGTGTGATTTTCTTTTTACAAACGTGTATCAATCAGACATGATAATTTACGTCTGGGGACCGACCTTTAACGTCACCATCCCGAAAGACGCGCCTCAGTTTCGAACTGGGGTCGCCTGAGCCAGTTTGAAGGCGAAGAAAGAGAGCTTACCAAGTGAACATGCCGCTAGACCTACTCACAATATGTCACTAGCCTTTTCACCAAGGCACCTCTACAGTACCATTTAAACCCGAAATTCATGAGCACGTAATATATTTGACAATTATTCATTTGAAAAATTCGGGAAAATTAGTGTATTTTAAACATTCATAAATTATGTTATGCCGAGCATCCCCAAAACGTTTTTCTTGTTTACCGTATCATGGTAATATCGTTTAGAACGGACTGATTACAAAATCAATTTTTTAGACATTTAAATAAATGATAATACCATCCAATAGATCGTTCCGCTCCTCTTCCGGTATTCTATTTGAAAGAGAAGAAAAAAATAGAAATAAATAAACCAGTTCTGATTAATATTTCAATTGAATGTAAATGAATACGCATGTATATGTTTTGGATATTACCACAATTTTATTTAAACTTAATCAATCACGGTCAATATCTAATATATGATATTGACCGTCATTTATTAAATTTGAAGGAAAGAAAAAAAATTTCTTGGGGGGAGGGTTGAGGTTCATTTTATACATTAAGGCTATAACCATTTCGTTCAGGTAAGTGGTACACTTTAAGTATTACCTTGAGAGAACGAGCTGCCACTGTGTGTGTGTTTGTGTGTAGTGTATCGGTGTGTTTCCACTCTCATCAATGATTGTACATTTGGCTCCCTTGTCGAGGAGGTAGAGTAGAAGCTTATCATGCTCGGTGAGCTCGTACCCGGGATATCTTGATAAAACCTAAACGTACCCACACATAAGATGATTGAGCGACTTAAACAGGTGCATAATCATTTACACGCAGTTACGCACAGTTACATTATTTAATTTACTACCCTAAAGGTATTATACTATCCTGTTTATTTTTGTTTTACTTTTGCATATTTGGATGTTTGTGCATTTTTTCCTCTGTAGCCGTATGGTTAACAAACTGTTAAGAGATATTCGTTAATATTAGTAGAATATGAGTTAAATAAGTTAAACAAAACATGAAACATTCACTAATATGTCATTTGATTTATTTCCGCTTTAATTATGAGCATGTGCTTGTGTCATAAAAGATTCAATACAAAAAACAATTTAATGAATTCGTAAAAGAAGAAATGAAAAGGACGACAAAATATTATCCATCTAATTGTATACATTGAAATGGAGGGGAATGCCAAAAGAAGTATGTCATACAGCATTATTAGATTAAATCCTTTTGAGATAACATTTTCAGTTCAAAATATTCGTGTTGAAACGCTAATTGGAATATTATCTTACCGGCTCAAAACCATTGGTGGTCTGGACCTTTTTGTCAGGATTTTCAGGACCACCCAACATTGTTGCAACAAGATGCAGACAGGTTTTTCCGTCATTGGTTTGGATGTTCAAGTCTGCTCCAGCATCGACCAAGGCCTTGATAACGGTAGACAATCCACCTTCTACGGCCAGATGCAGTGGTGTTTTCCCCTGACAATCTTGTTCGTCCATGAGAGGGCAGCTCTGCAGTCGGTTCAAATACATGAAAAAAATAACACGAAAAATGTAAACGTGACACAAAATGTAGATATGACAAAACCCATGACATCAGAGGTCAGGATGATAATCTAAAACGTCAAAATATTAGAAGACTGTATAATATATACACTTCCTTCATTTGTTGTAGACTTATACACTGGATTATCTATTGATTATGGCGCCCGTCCCCAAACTATACTTTTCTACGCCACTTCACAGGAAGCAAAGCGACCAAGACCAAGACCTAATTTCTAATGTAATTTACCCATCTAACTAATGCGTATATAATTCTAAACATGATGAACTTTTTGCATTTTGTTTTCTTTCTGTTATATGTTGTGTGTGTATTTTGTTTGTTTTTCTTTCTTTTGCGCCCCTCTTTTTTCCTTAATATTGCGCCGCGCGACTTGTTTCGGTTAAATGAAGACTTTATATTTACCCTTCCTCCTTCTTCTCCCTCCTCTTGACTCACTCCTAGAACGAGCAAAAGTTCAACGCAATCTAAGTTGCCTTTTCTCGCAGCGGAGTGGAGTGGAAGATGCCCTGCGTTGTTTTTTGATGAGATGAGTTCTGACATTCCTTCAAGATCAAGTACGTACACTAACGTATTGAATCTGCCACTGCAAAGAAGGGGGAAATTATGCTACTACTTTATCTACTTATTCTTGATGAACCGCTTCTTGAGCAACTAGGACTTGGAACTTCTAGTTTTGAAACTAGTAATACATACTTAAATAACTACGACTGGGGCAATTAGGGATGTTAACTATATACGCATTGAGCAACCACTACTTTAGAAACTGGAACTTGAGCAACTACTACTTGAGCAACTGGGACTTGAGCATCAACTACTTCAGCAGCTAGGATTGGAGCAATTATTGATCGGTGAGCTAGGACTTCAGCAATTACGAAAGTTAATAGTGAAGGATACTAGGCCTTCAAGGGTTTACTGTTTTACTTGAAGCCAAATAAATTGATATCAGGATAAACTTTCATTTGAGTAATGGCAACAGAAATGACAGAATCATCATGTGCTTACCCTAATGATGCAACGTGAACGAGGGAATTCCCGTCATTGTCCCTCTTCGTGGGATCTGCTCCACCCCCTATCAATTTCTCAACACAGGATTGGTGGCCGTCCTCTGCGGCTAAGAGCAGAGGGGTTGATTTATGGTTTGACTGGCGAGAGAAACGAACCACGAAATTTAAAAATATAAATCATAATTACATCTTGCCGTGTTCGAGTGTACATGCAATAGTGAACCTGTCTCCAATAAGGCCACCAAAGGGACACAGAGAACATGACACGAAGTCGTGTGTCCTTTCTAGATGCTTTATCCCGATGGAAATTATATGCATGACCACAAAATAGACGGATGGCATTTACAAAGAGGTGGTCACTTAGACATTTTTGACTATTACAATGTATAAAAAAGAGGCGAATTCGTGTTGCTTTTATAACAAGTGAACGCAAAGCGTAGCATCCCCTCGCAGGGTACAAATGGCCTATATACGTCGGAACAAGTTACCTCCATTAGACTATACTATTATATTACTAGGCAAGGACGTTAACTACATTTTCACATATATAATTGGGTGTTTTTGCATATTTAATGAGCTATGACCTTTCAACTTTGACCTACATACTCGGAAATCACACTTAGGCTGTATTTTGATACCATGTATCTCCATATTAAATTTCATTAAAATGTATCAAACATTACTAAAGTTATCGATCAGAAACCAGATTCGCATATTTCATGAGCCTAGGTCAAACCTTTGACCTACATACTCGTAAATTGAACTTAGGGGGTGTTTTGATACCATGTGCCTTCATATAACATTTTATTAAAATCAGTCAAACATTATTAAAGTTATCAAACGAAACCAGATTCGCATATTTAATGAGCTATGACCTTTGACCTACATACTCCGAAATCAAACCTAGGCTGTTTTTTGATACCATGTACCTTCATATAAAATATCATTAAAATCCGTCCAACATTACTAAAGTTATCGATCGGAAACCAGATTCGCGTATTTAATTAGCTATGACCTTTGACCTACATACTCCGAAATCGAACCTAGGCTGTGTTTGATACCATGTACCTTCATATCAAATTTGATTAAAATCCCTCAAACATTACTAAAGTTATCGATTGGAAACCAGATGTGTATTTGTTCGCATATTTAATGAGCTATGACCTTTGACCTACATACTCCGAAATCGAACTTAGCCTGTCTTTTGATACCATGTATCTTCATATCAAATTTCATTAAAATCCGTCAACCATTACTGAAGTTATCAATCGGAAACCAAATTTGTTACGAACTGTTGGAAGGAAGGAAGGAGGAACGGAAGGAAGAACGGACAGCAGCGTTTCTATATCCCCTCCGACTTCGTCGTCGAGGGGATAATAAAGAATTTGTATAGAAAAAAGTATGGATATTTCAAGAAGAGGTAAAACAAATTGTTGTACCAAATATTTTCCTTACAGAGTTTTAAGAGAATACACTGCTAATTTAAAAGTGTTTATTATATTTATGTGGAGCCCATATATGTTACAATAATGAAAACAAATAAGTCATATTCGTTTTTATTCTGATATAATTAGTATGAATCGAAAGGGTGAAGGAATTATGAATGACAGTTTTTCCCCAAACAAGTATACAGGAAACAAAGTTATTTGGGATGTTTTTTTTTTTAACCGACGTGCTGTATAAATTCCCATTTTCATTTTTTCTTTCTGTTTTAATGAGTTACAGAACCATTTAAAACCCCTTTTTATGAAATCGTTGCAAGCAGCAGACAAATTTTCATGACGATTGGTAGTTGAAGGAATCTATTTATAGAAGCCAACCAAAAATGCACCAAGCAGACTGTAATGACATAAAATACCGGAACATTTAAAAACAGATATTGAAAATCGTGATTCTATCTTGATATTGTTCAACCGTTTTAAGTGTTTTACCATACATAGCATTAGTGCATTTTTTTTACCCAATATCTCCTTGTGTTTTTGTTTTTGTTTAATAGTTTAAACAAAACAATATAACAGGAACAATACTAAAATGCATTTACAAATACAAAACATACTATCCGTGCGTCCAAATCAGGTCCATGCTCGATCAGAAGTTCTACAATATCTCGATATCCCTTTGCGGCAGCCAAATGAAGTGGGGTTTCGTTCTCGTACAGCGTTTCACCTGTGTTAATGTTTACGCCCTTTTCCAAGAGAAGTTTCACGATTTCCAAAGATTCCCTTAGGTAAGATAAACAGGAAATGTAAGTATTTACTCATGATCTAGGAGTAAGTCGCGAAACACTCATTTTTTCTTTAGGTTCTACCTTTACATGCTTTAGGGCCTACCAGGAAGTTCATAAACATGATAATTCAAAAAGTGAAATAGTGTTCCTTTTCCGAAGGCTCGTAATTCAGAAAATGAGACATGGTTCATAATTCTTTTTTAAAAAATAGTGCCCGAGGGTTCCTGATTCCGAGAAAAGAAATCAGGGTATTGTGTCATTTATTGGAAATATAAACTCTGTTTCATAATGGGAATTGAGAGCCCTTTTTTATTCATTTGTTGGAAAAACAAACCTTCGAAGCAACGAGCCTTCGGAAAAAAGGCATGTAACCTTCAAATAGAAGGTTTAGTTTCCCATTAGTAACCGACGTCCCCCCTATCACTGCATGCTGACTAAATGTACGCATGGCTTAGACATTTCTCGAAAAGGGGTATTTTTCAGGGATGTTCGCAAATGTTTTATTGCTCACGGATTTGAACAGAAAATGTTGTTTTGTTTGCTTGTGCTTTTGCTTGTATATTTTGTTTAAAAGGAAAATATTTTTTGTAGAAAAAGGCTCAAACATTTAAAATGGGAACCTGCGAAAAAAAACGAAACAAAGAAACACAAAACCGAAGCGGTTTACCGCATCATATCGAAACGAGGCTAAAAGCCGTGTGATAGTCAGTTTACTTACACTTCCACGGCTCTGTAGAGAGGCGTTTTTCCACTGTTTGATGGTGCCTCTAAATTAGCACCATAATCGCAGAGCAGCCGCACGCATTCCACTTTCACATTACATATTGCTTCTTGAAGCGGTGTCCATTTATCCTTATTGACAGCTTCTAAACGGGTTCTTGTCTGTTCATCGCTCTTGCTGTAAACAAAAAAATGAAATACTTAAATTAAAAAACAAAGGTAAATAAAGGAACTGAAGTTTATGTGCTTCCGGATATCTTGCTTAAAGTCCCTTTAAAGTGTTGGGAGCCCAAACAATTCGATGGCAAAATTTAATTAAAATAGTATCATAATATGAAAGAGGTGGTATATTTAGATACATTCCTGCAAGGATTTTTAATAAAATGTGTTTGAAGTCGAATATTGGAGAAAGAATACAAAATTTAGGTTTTCTGCGTACAATACAACACCCAAATGATGTATTTTGTTTGATCAATAGTTGTCTTTAAACACATTCTTTTTTGTTTGGGGGGGGGGGATCTTTGCAGATGTATGTCTTAAATGATATCATCATAACATTATAATACAATTTAAGTAAAAATTTTGTCATAAATTTTTTGGCGAATTTGGGCTCCACACACTTTAAAGGTACTATGTCCCATTTGCAGGCCAAAAAAGTGAAAACGTTAAATTCCAACGGCATTTGAAAGACAATATTAATTTAGAACTTCCCTAAAAAATAGGGGGCTTGAAAATGTCTTTAAGTGGAAAAATAACGACTATTAGTTGTCGAATCGACTTAGGAGCTATAGAGCCAGTAAGTAATAGTCTGATTTTTCAGACCATTGTACCGAATGGTTGTACGTTTTATGCTGCGCAAAGATTCAATCAGTTTAATTTTGGCCATTACAAGAAGTGGGTTATTGATGTAGACAAATGCTCATGTACCCTTTACAGCTCATTTTATGTATGTTATTACCAAAGATGAAAAAGCCAGTCAGTCACTCAATAGTGTCTGACAGTGAAGTCTAGCAAGTAAACGGGTTTCCTTGCATAATTTGAATATTAGGACACTGATAACGTTTAAATTTCACAGATAGGACATACATGACATATTCATAATTCCTGCAAAGTTCTACAGAATTTGATGTTGGCTGCAAAAGGGACATAGTATCTTTAAAGGAGCTTTATTGACGGTACATCCTGATTTCCTTCCCTGCAACATTTCCCTTCAAAAAGGTGAGACGGAATGAAATGCACTTTGGGGGGGGGGGCATTCGATAATGGGCACATTAACAAGCGCCTTTCACTGTTAGACTGCGCTTAAATGACGTCATTAAATGAAGCAAATGCCAGCCTCAATGACTGAGCGACTCTGGGTGTTATGGTTGGCCTTATTTTACGACTTAATTGACGACCCATTTTATAATTTTTCAAAGCTCGTTTATTAGTGATGTGCAATGCGCTCAGCTAAGTCATGAGCATCGTTCGTTTTGCTACTCTGATCAAGAGAATCTGATTGGTTTAATAAAAATATAGGTATTGTGATGTATGTGAGATTTTTTTTTCTTCCTTTAATTCTTACCTGCTCTGACTGAGAAGCAAACAAAGTATCTCAGAATGACCATATCTGACTGCTATATGTAGGGCTGTAGATTGTCGAGCTGTCTGTATGGGTACAAGATTGTATTGTTATGATTAAACTATTAATAACCTTTGATAAGACTCTGACAAAAACAAAATCAATAAATTAATAACAACTTGAGCAAACAACTTTATTGAGTGTTCACGCCTCCGGGTCTCTGTTAAGGCACTCCGAATCGTTCAATGTCCACTCCTTGAACTGGCGCGTATAACATATATAATGTAAAGCACATTAAGACTGCTACAAAAGCATATTTTAACATTTTTTCCATTGATTATCATTCTTAAACAATAGCCTATAAATTATATCTGCTCTAAAAACACCGCTTTCAGATGCTTTATTCCAAAAGGATTTTTAAAAAATGATGGTTATTTTCTTTTTGAATTTTGCATTGATCATGAAGACTGGTAACTGCAACATACATACAATGATCCTAAACATTATCTAAGAGAAACGTGATTTAAATGAGAAGAAAAGGAAATGATCTTGGATTTAATCCCTTCTGCAATTGAACGTATAATTGAGATCTATTCGTTTACCTTCGAATAAATATTTGTAAAATTCGACAAAGTGCATTTCATATCAATGTGTCACCGATCTACATAGTCCTTAAAGTACCAGAGCGAAGGTTTTAAAATGCTTTTATCCTTAATAATATTGGTATCATTGCAAAGGTAATGTTACAATCTTTCTAATAATTTATATTTACTTTTCAAAAATTGTTACAGAATTGACTAATCTGCTATCAAAAATGATGAATTTGCTACCCGTTTTTTCCGCCCTCGATCAGCCCGCTGTTCGCTGGTACGATGTGTGACGTAATAGGTTGGGCACATGAGCGAGAGTGCTCCCAAGCCCCCTCACACAGCTCTGTCCACTGCATGCATTATACGTATACGAAAGCCAGTCGAACGCGAAATATCCTATCACAATGTCCGAGCTTGAGGAAGAAGTTTTACTAAATTTAGATATCGAAGTTGATGAGCACAGCTCCACAACTAGTGACAGTGATTTATTTGATTTTTTGTATGTTTTATATTAGTAGGCCGGAGTTGCGGGTCAAAAATGGATACGAATGTACACTAGCGCCATGAAATTCCCAAGTTCGAGCTGGCTGAGCCGAGCTGCCGCGACGCACCGGCCCCGCTGAACTGGCGATCGATCCGTCCGATGCACGGGATGACTGACTGGGCGAGACATTTTCTAATTTTTAGAAAGTGTAGGGCTATTTTGGCAAATTTCACGGATAAAAACAAAAAAGAATAGATGTGAGATTATATCTTGCAAATACCAATTACATATATGCACCATAAATGAAACTGCACGACATCATAAAAATGCAAAGCCAAAGGGACTCTCGCGATTTATCAACACTCAACAGCACTCACCAATCATCTTGCACATGCCAAGCCATGACCGAAAACTTCACAGCAAATTACACAAAACGGAAGAATATTTGGACAAATCGATCTGCACGATTCACCCCCTCGTATTACATTACATAATTTGCTTAATATGCAATAATAAAATGTAATTTCCTGATTTCGAGAGACTGTTATTACACTTTCATCAAAGCTGGCTTAGGTATATGAATCATTCGAAGTCTGGGTAATGTATACTGAATGCAAAATACCGCACGCGAGCTGAGCGAGAGCCGAGCGAGAGGCCTAGGAATTTCGATCGTGCCCAACCTCTGACGTCATTAGTCTGTACTCCGTAATTTTATTTTTCAAGCCAGGAAAAGAAGTTCTGAGAAGGGTCTTGGAAAAAGCATCTTATCGCGTTTCATTTATATTTATAATACTTTAGAGCAGATGATTTGTGTTCATATTGGTGTAAGCTTTCAGTACATGTATAATTTGTCCATTTTTTGACATTTTGTGACATTTCTTCGCTCAGCTACAGCGGGTACGCCTAAACACCACCCCCCCCCCCCTCCCCCTTGCCGATCCGTTGTAATTTTTACGTCTTAATGTCATAGAATGGTACTCCATGTAGGGCTAGCATAACTCAAGTACCTTTGCGTCCATATCTGCACCTCTTGAAATGAGGATTTCTGTACAGTCATACACCGACTTAGCGACAGCGAATATGAGAGGCGTGCACCCAACGTCATCAGTTGCGTTGATATCGGCTCCTTTGTCCAGAAGGTGCTCTACACATTTAGCATTGTTTCTTAAAGCAGAATAGAATGAAACACAGCAAACATTAGCTAATGAGCTTATTCAAAATATTCAGTTACTAAAAAATAAAACCTTGACATTACTCATATTTGATTATCTAGCAAGAAAGAAAAAAAACATCCTCTTCAAAGTTTGCAGCATCCTTGTTATCCATCTCCCATGTAAATCGACATTTTTATTAAAAGACTGATGTCAGAGAGTACATTTAAAATGCTTGTTGGGTTTCTTTTCTTCTAAAGGAGAGTAAAACTCATCAAAAATCTGGTAATCGATAATCTCATTCAATACTGTCAGCCAGTTTTTTTTTAATCATGAAAACAATTGTATTTAAATATTTATAAAAACAAATATACAGATGCAAATGCATTTTAGTAGCGTTAAACAGATATTCTGTACTGTTGTTTATTTTAAAAATATATATATATATATATATATATATATATATATATAAATTAAGATAAGGTACCTTTTATCTCGGGGTCCATGTAGAAATTGAATTCCTAACTCAAACAGAAAATCCGAATCGGGATCCTCTGTGAATTTAGCCACGGCTAAGTGGAGGGGGGTAGTTTTATCGTCTGCCTATATATTTTGTTAGGAATCAAAAAAACTTTAAATTGAAAACGGAAACTTACATCGGTTGTGGTAATCATAATATAAAGACAAATAAAATAGAAAAAGGGGATTTTGAGATCACTGGAGCAAAGATACCTGATAGTGAATATATATGGATCTCTATTCAATGGATCACTTTAATCCACATGATTGTCTTCTTTCTCGGTCAGACATGCGTTTCAAAGCCAAATCAATTGATGACACGATGTAATGAAATATTATTTGGCCATATTGGGTTAATTGTGGTTCGTCCACCAATTAAAGGAAGGATTGCTCTGTGTCACATTATGGCTTAGCAAAATTACCCATCCCCAGTTCTATTTACCTCCATGGAAACCTTTGTTAACACTGATAGAGCTTAACAATCCAATGGCAACAGTTAATTAGTCTTGAAGCCTCTGGAATATCTAAACCATTATAAATTCAATGTGGAAGTTGGAAATTATTTGTGAGGCAGAGGAAGATTATTCATACCTTTGCACCGATATCTGCTCCCATGTGTACCAACATTTTCACTGAATCTATACTTCCGACTGACGCGGCACGGTGCAATGGACTTTGTCCATCGCAGTCTTTAGTTTGTATATCTGCTCCCTGTTCCAGTAGATATTTGATAACCTCGGCATGATTGCTGTATTTAAATTAAAGTGATTATAATTTTTAAAACAACGTTTTTTTTTTCCTTCTCTACACTACACGCGTAAACGTTTTTATAGTGACAAAGAATCATACACTTTGCTTACATACATTCGTATCCAGTGTTAACATTCCTTGGTCCTGGTCTAGATCTTGGCCATGTTTAACAACACGATATATGATCTAGCCACACTAAAGCTATCTAAGCTGATAGGCATGTAAAATGCAATTAGATGTCTTCGCTCATCTACCCATAAACTGCTGAATGTACCTGCCTCAAGAACGAACATTTTCGAAGATAGGGCTCTTGTCCACACTGCCCCGAAGTTCTGGAACGGTTGAATTAACATGATCAACGAGTTTCATGTCTGTAGCGCACTGTCAACCTAATTCGAAAGGCCGACTATTTTAACAGGCTGACTGTGGACAACGAATGTTTCGTTCTACCTTATCATATGAGTTCGATGATAAAATGTATGTCTGTCAGTTGAAGTCGTACAATTTGTTTCTCAAATTACTTCGTGTTGATTCTTTAATAAGTTATTCTATAGCGTAATTAATTTTGTTCAAGGATACAAATAATGTGCTAAGTAAAAACGTGTGTTTGAATATTGAGTGTCAATCAATTATGTAGACACGTAATCAAATTGCAAATTATAATTGTGATAAAACATAATATACCATTCTGCAGCATTCTGCAAAGGTGTACATTCTGTATTATCTTTTGTGTCGATCTCTGCGTGATTGTCTAGTAGAAGTTTTACGGTTTCGATGTGTCCGGATCCACTTGCCATATGCAATGCAGTTTGGCCAGATGAATTCTTTAAGAGAATGGAGAATATAATTCAAATGATAACATTTCGTTTTCCAAAGATTCATAATTCCGAAAGTCCGTTTTTGGGCAGATCCATAATCCCGAGGGTACATAATTCTAAAAATGAAATAGGGCTCGCAATTAAAGGAAAAGGGTACATTTCATGAACACTGTTTCATTTTCGAAAATATGAATCTCCGGATAAACAAACAAACGTTTCGAAACAGATGTTCAGAATTTCGAACTATATTCTCTTTTGGGGATTATGAGATCCCAGGAATGGGAAAGTTGTGTTTAGGAATTATAAACCTTCTGAAAAAAACATCATTGCTCTTCCCCCCATCCCCATCGCACAAATATCATAAAACAAAGAAGGGAATTCACTGAAAGGAACTTAGACCACAATTATTTGTGTTGGGTTTAGCTATGCGTGGAATTGTGAGTTAGTATTAGTAAATTTTTTTGTTAATTAACTTAGCAAAAGCGAAATATATTGCTGTACATTAATTCATTTGTGGAGTATTTGTAGTGTCATCAGGACTCTCCCAGATACAGCTCTCTTTCGTATGTGTATTACATTTGGTATATTGGTGATAGCTCTTGACTCTTATACGATGGGTCTCGGGTTCGATCCTTGCCCGATACATACATGATACATCCTTTGACAAGATTTGCATACAGTAACTATAAACCCCGTGTACGTGAGTACCTGACAATGATGGGTAAACAATAATTGCAGGGCCCGCGGGATTAGCGTTACTAATACTGATAAGGCTACTATGTATGTAAAACCTAATTATCATTAGTAGGGGTAGTAATAATAATAATTATAATAAATGTAACTTATATAGCCCCAAATCCTTTCTGTGGAGTGCTCAAGGCGCACAAAAGTAGTAATAGTAATATTATCCTTATTAGTATAATTATTATTGTTGTTCTGGATGTTGTAGTTGTTGTTATTATCATTATTATTACTATTATCATTATTATTATTATTATTATTATTATTATTATTATTATTAATCCACAGATATAATTAGATTTTATAAAAAATAAATAAACACTACTTTTGCGTTGGTGTCTATATGGCCATCATTCAAGCATTTCTTCAGCAGATCGATGTTGTTGTACAATGATGCCAAGAATAAAACACTGTTCCCCTTCTTGTCCGCCACGTGAAGTTCGGCATTTTTTCCTAAAAGGTAGTTCATAACCTCCACTTGATTTCTAAATGCCAACCATAATCAAGGATATAAACGCATAAACGTGACAGAGTTGCAATTAATACCTAAAGTGATACGTATATATATATATATATATATATTTTGTATGATAATAATAAAACAAATATTAGCATTACTAAATACATAGGTTTTAACACCAATGTTTGTAAGCGCTGTTTGATTTTTTTTATTTTTTTTTAAATTCTTATTTGATTTATTTATTCACAAGGATCCAAGCCAAGCAAAACAAATTGAATTTATGAACATACAAATATACTACAACAAGCAACTATGAAATATAAATCTTGTGCACAGTAAGAAAGTGGTGGTCACTTTACATCAAATCAAAACAAAAAAGAAAATAAGTCTAGAAAAATACAGTGATCAATTTGAAATAAGAAGAAGAATAATTTATAAAAAGGACTCTCATTGTTGTTCAAAATTTCCATATAGACTTTCAAGATATTATAATTTACATCAATTCACCTAATGTTGAACTGTTACGCATGGATGGGCATAATATATGTAACCATTAGAAGGTCTGATTGAGAACGTTGCAAAATTTGAGGTAGTAGTAATTAAAATGTAAATAAACATGTGCTGTGAAAGACATTCTTGTGCAACAGCTAAAACAAAGAATGAGAAACAATGAGGAGGATTGAGCTCTGGATGTCAACTGTAGTCTCAAGACTGCATGGTTTTGACAAGCACTTTCAATATCCCTCTCATTTCTACCCAAGATCGTGGACGAGCCATAGGCTAACCCCATTTGTTTGGCCAAATGACCTATTTGGGAAATTTTATTTCCGAGACTAATTCATTCTTAAATGGCTATGCTCTCTTTCATGCACGAATGGTTTTGTTTCCAATTGCATATCAACTTTAAGAGGATTAATATATGTTTAGTTTGATATATGAAAGAAGATTGTATTATTTGAGAATCTTTACTTAAAAAAGTGCCCACTTTCTTTTAATTACTTTTTTTTGTTTTTGCTGAGTTTATATCTAAAATACGAGGAAAACACGAAGAATTTTGTTATATTGCTATTCACTAGTTTTTACTATACAGAAATATTGTAACTAAACGGATTTTAAACGCGCATATATATCTGGTTTCTACATTTTCTGAATAAACTTTAAAGGTGGCATAAAAATTAACCATGTAATAACGTTTGTTACATATTTTAAAGATTTAACGTTTTGAGTGTGGAAAATATCATAAATCTTTTCAGCATGATTGTCGATGAACTCCTCTTTTTATTGCTACTATCATTGTTATCATGTTTGCATATGCGGTGTGTGTGCATGTATGTGTGTCTACTGACCTGGACGCAGCTGCCAAAAGTGCCGAACATCTTCCTGGTCCAGGTGTTTCTATATGAGAGCCTTTGTCTAAGAGAAGTTTAACACACTCGATGTGTCCCCCAAGAGCCGCAAACTGCAGTGGAGTGTGGCATGTGCTGTCTTCTTTTGATACCTAAACCAATAAATTATAATCATAATGTCATCATCCTAATACGTGTATATAATACCCCATCATATGTGATTGAAGAGGATTTTTCGAAAGTCTTTATAATTTGGTTAATAGGACCAGTTCACACTTGTCACATTGCATTCCTGTATGAAAATTTGTCTCAGATGAATAGACTATAGTGTCAATGCAACCCACATTGAGAAGATACAGCGAATTCAAAATGCTGCCGCCAGACTTGCCACAGGTTCACTCAAGTTCTGTCACATGAAACTCAACCTTCGTCAATTGAACTGGCTATCCACCAGGTCCCGGATTTAGAACAAAATACTTCTTCTCACCTTCAAATACAGTCTGGCTTCTCCCTACCTATCTGAACTTATAAATATCAGGCAACCATCCCGCTACTCCCTTCGCTCCTCTCAAAGCCTCACGCTGAACCATCCATCTTCCAAGATGCTACCCACACTCGGTGACAGAGCCTTCACAACTTCTGCTCACAAACTGTGGAATGAGCTACCCATAACTCTTCGTAACCAACAATCTGTCAATACCTTTAAGAAATGTCTCAAAACTCACCTCTTCTGTTAACAATATAACTGAAAGCGCATTTAAGCATGTATATCGAAAATGCGCTATATAAATACATTATTATTAATACGATTACTTATTATGACATATACATTGAACTTCGTTTAGATGTGACGCGGCTAAAACCGTGGCGGTCTTTCTTACGATGGTGTAAAGTGCAATACGCTTCACATTTCTGTATCTGATAGCAAAGAGCTTAATGAATGCGCACAGGACTTTCGTTGTTGGCAGTTGCCCTTCATTTACAGGTAAAATAAAACCGCGGAGGTTTACCGCTCTGAATAAACCTTAGATAAGGCATACTTTGATATCAACATCAGCTCCTGCATTTATAAGAAGTTTGATCGCGTTGAAATCTCCTTTGAAGCAAGCGTCATGAAGTGCTGTTTTCCCTTCGTTGTTAAAAACATCAGGTTGAGCACCATTGGCCAAGAGAAACTTCATGACTTCTTCGTTTTGCCTTGTAAAGAAAAGGTTCAGTCATTTACAAGGAGAACAACATAGTGTAAGCTTTCTTATTATTATAAGAGTAATAATACCCCGACTCTTCAAGGTAAACACAACATATAAGTTGTTGAGTATTTTCACAACAATTATAATCTTATAGTAAAGTATAGCAGTGAAAACTAAAATTCCAAGTGATTTTTAGGGTTAAGACCGTCCTGATAATGAGTCATATTTGTTAAAGGTCGCACCCCTTTATACTTGGTCCGGTGAACGTGAGAAGTAATGAGTATTAAAGCTATCGCATTTATAATATAAGTTTGGAAGAGTATCGTGGAAAAAATGTTGTCTGAAAGGGGTCGCTTTTAATATACCCTCAATTATGATAAAATCTTGCCTACTTAATGTTATGGTGAGTTTCATGTTATAATCACCACAACCCAATGATTTTTTTGGTATTAATAGGTAGTAGGCACTTACAATTCAACAGCGAGATGGAGAGGGGAGCAGCCATTGTTGTCTGATTCGTTAACATTTGCATTTCCTTCTTCAATTATCATTTTAACGCATTCTAAGTGGTCTTGCCATATAGCCAACAGTAGTGGTGTGCAACCGTGTTCGCCTGCCTGAAAGAGTTAAATGAAAATGTTCGTGATACACTGTTTCCCATACCATTTGAATATTTTGTCTTTACCTCTTTTCTTGATATTATTGTGAAAATATGATTTGTCGTCTCTTGAAGAGGTTTACATTTTAAAAACTTGATTGAACATTCGTTATTGACCATTAAGTTCTGAGAAGATTTACACTTTAATACACTGTATATATCAAGAATGAATCATATTTTAAAAATTGTTTCATGAAAAGGGGTAAGAAGAAAAAAAAAGGTCTAAATATATTGCCTGTTAACAATATACCTAGTACATTAACAAATGGTCAAGAGATCTTTTTGGGAATGAATGTGTTTTCCACTAGTAGGTTTCCTTCACGCAATTTTAATTTCCTCTAAAAAAAGTAAACATACGGTTAACATTGAGTTCTGCTCTATATAAATCCTTCATACCCTTTTCAGTTTATTTGTAAAGTAAATCGA
The DNA here is from genome assembly GCA_037976565.1 of Mesocentrotus franciscanus. NCBI lineage: Eukaryota > Metazoa > Echinodermata > Echinoidea > Camarodonta > Strongylocentrotidae > Mesocentrotus > Mesocentrotus franciscanus. Next base: position 21,329,064 of record CP137670.1, on the reverse strand, counting down.
TTTTTTTTAAAAGTCACATTACCATCCTTAATTTCTTCGTCTCCCTGAACGATCGATCGTTTGCCACACGAGGAAATTTGTAAAAAACCATAGGCATCAATTAACGGAAGAATTGCTTCGTTCAACACACTTGCTTTGCAAAATTACCAATTGGGGGTCTTGATAGAGTAATCATGATTTGGAAATAGTTAAATAATATTAAAGGAGGCTTTTGGTATGGTATTGATGTGGCATTTAAAGAGTTAATTCCTCATACAGTTAAATTTCCTACCAAAGAAAGGTACAGGAAATCAAATATTGATCGCTATATATATATTTAACTATTAGGACCTTAATTCGATCGAAAAAATAAAACATGAAACTTTTACATAAAAGATGCTTACTTGTTCGTCAATATCACAACCATCTTCTATCAATGAACGAATAAGTTCATTTTCTCCTTTCCAAGCCGCATTCTGTAGACTACTCCACATATTGTCATCAGTGGTTACCATGATGTATCTAAAGATCTTGTTTTGCCTCCTAAATTAAAAAAGTACAGAGTATATCACACTTTAAAAAAAAATATTAAATCCATCCTAAATTATAAAATATTATATAGGCTAAACTGTTCTTGATATAATATCGGGGTTTTTTAACAAGTAACTCGAAATATAACTTCTTTCAGTTGGTGAATACGGCGTTGTTATATAAAATATTATTTTTGTATTTTGTTCATATAGAAATATTTTTCTTGTTGAATCATCGTTTCTATTTTGTTTGTCATGTTTTTTGGTGTGTGTTTTTGTGTTAACTTGGGTATTATGTCTCTCCTGGGAATGTTTGTGTGTACTAGTTGTTTTTTAGTTTGTTATTATTGATGTTGTTATTATCGCTGACTGTACCTTGTTACTGCTGTAGTATTGGCCTCGGATACATCATCCTTGTCTGTGAAGGGCAACAATTCTCTGACACAGGACAGATGACCCTCTGCAACTGCTAACGTGAGAGGCACCAGACCACTTTCCGACTGTACATACAAAAAAATGATTGTCCATTATTTAGCTTTCTGTCATGTTAGTCTAATATTGCACTTGAATGATTTATATTAGTTGTTAGGGGTTATCAGAAGGCCGAAAAGACCGACATTAAGCCGATGTGATTGACTGCCGGTCCCGTGGAATGTCAGTATCGTGGTCCTTCTGAGAAAGAAAAAAAAATCACATTTAGCTTTTAGTCTCCTCAGCTGTAGCCTCATCAACTATTTCAAAACAGTTCTTTTAAATACATGTTCAGGGAATCACGATACGATAGGCCTAAAATAATGGTAGGTTGGGCGACAATGTTCTTTTTCTCACCTTTTGTTGTGGTGAAGTGCCCTCTCGCAACAGTATCTTGGTGATTTCAGCGTGCCCTTTCAACGAAGCGCAGTGTAGGGCGGAAAACCCGGCAATGTCGACCATGTTAAGTTGGAAACGACACCTTTCAGCTTCCAGTTCATTTGTGCCTCCCTCCTTTTCAACTAACTCTTTCACACAGTCAACGTGTCCTTTTAAAGATGCAATAACGAGAGCGGTGTAGCCACGTTCAGTCTGTAGCAAGATTTAACAAATACATGTTAATAGTAGTAATATTAGTAATAACAATAATAATGATAATAATAACAATAACAATAAAAGTGATATTAATGATACTAATAATAATATTGATAATAGTGATGATAATAATAATTATAATAATAATAATAGCAATTATAATGATAATGATGATGATGATGATGATGATAGTATTAGAATTTTTAAAAAAGAGGGACAAGAGGGTAATTTTTGTAATATTTTTCAGCACGTCACTAAACAGCTTTAAATCCAATTTGTTGAAATTTTGGTCGTTAAGAAAACATCAATTTGACCCAGAGGAGTCCTTTGCTTGTCCTTGTTCGTCAATTGCTGTATAGCGCCACTTAACATGTGTCAAATTATGGATTCTTCGTCCGAATGTCAACGAGAGGCAAATAAGTTGTTAACTTTAAATGCCTACTTCCAAGGTATATTTCCAAGGTATAAAAAGGACAGTTTTCATGTTTGTATATAACTCAGATTTGTGGAGCAACTTTATAACTTTATTATTAATTATATCATTGTTGTTATTGTTGCAATTAATATTATTGTTATTACTTTCATTATTACTTTTAGTAGTATTAGTATTAGTATTGTTATTAATATTATGATTATTATTGTTGTCATTATTATTACTACTACCACTCCTATTGTTTAAACTGTTGCATATTTAATCAATGACAATGGAAGATGTAAAGGCGTGTAACCACCCCGTGCTCCGTTTGCTTAGTCTTGCCTGTTTAGTCACGTCGGCACCCGATGTCTTCAAGCACTTTATGATGTCAGCACGACCATTGAGAGCAGCAGAATGCAGTGGAGTCCATCCTGTCTGGTCTGCCATATTGGGTTCTGCCTTTTGCCTGAGCAGATACTTAGTAACTTCAACATGGTTGCTGCAATGACATAATTGAATAATAATGGTTATTTACAATTGTTAAAGATGTTGGATTATGAAACACAACATAATATCCTCTACATTTTTATTGCTTTTTGATACACGATCAAAACCTATTGGAATCTTTTCCCAGTTGATATCTTATCTGGAAAACATGGAAACATGGAAAGCAATCCGGTCTAATGAAGATTTAAACATATATAAATTCCTTAATGAAGTCAATTATCGTGATTCAAGTATCTAATTTCATTGATTTGCGAGGCAATTATTATTGTTTACATTTTTTAAATGGTAGAATTGCTATTATTATTATTATTATCATAATCAGTATTATTATCATTATTTTTTTTATTGATATTACTTCTACCGTGGTCATTTTTATTATTATAACCATTATTATTATCATTATTATTATTATTATCATTATTAGTAATTCTGCTACTACTAAAACTACTACTCCTGTTAATACTACTACTAATGATGATAATGATGAAAATAATGTTATCCGAGGATGTTACTAACCCAGCAACTGCCATTCGTAGTGGTGTGATGCCTGTTGCATCCTCTCCGTTGATGGTCAAGTTCGTTTCGACGAGAAGCTGAACAATTTCAAGATGGCCGTTGGTAGAAGCTGCATGAAGTGCGGTCCTCTGTGCTTGGGTCCTCTCATGAATCTCATGAATAGAAAGAATCAAATCCGTCCGAGATTACCATTTAATCTCCCTATTTATCTATATGTGCTTTATATGCTCGTATATGTCTTCTTTTCTTTTTCTCTCTATCTCTCTGTCTCTACCCCCTCCCTCTCTTTCCCTCACACTATTTCTGTCCATGTCTCTCTGTCTCCCCCATCTCTCTCTATCTGCCTCCCCACCCCTCTATATTTCCCTCTCTCCCATACTTAATTTGCATAATTCGACATTGTAACATCGATTTATGTAGGGGCCAATCGCCTGCAAAGTGTCAATTCTTTAAACTTGTATTTCTTTCACCCCCCATTCACGTCATCTAAAAAAATGTATATTTCTTTACATTACCATTTAAGAATATGAGTAATAGTGATACTAGGAAGAACCATTTGTTAGTTCACATATTTTTTGTATGGGGTGGGGGTCTCTTTAGTGCAGCATCACCTTCCTCCGCCCCCCCCCCCAACTGTTCCTGATCCCCATCCTATCCTTGTAAAGATTAATTTGGCTACTCAAATCATGTGTATTGTTGTTTTTATGGCTTATGTTGTAATGAAATCCATGTGATTATGTTATGTAGTTCATTTGGTGAAGTGGTTTGTTTAATTTTTTAGTTGTTTTGGCTTTTGTTGTAGAACCAAGTTCATTGTTTCCAACTTTCGTTTATTGTTGTCAGGTTCCTTTAACTAACGTTCGAAAATAGGCAGAACGGAATGATCTATTACCCGATTTTTTTTTTCTAATCCTTTACAGATGACATTATCCAGAATCTAATTGCTTATTATGATTTCCATATTATAAAATTGTAATAATTACTACTTACTGCCTCTCCGTTTCCTTGTAGATGGCGTCGAACTTCATCTAGTTCCCCGTTATATGCAGCTTTGATAATCGAAGCATACTCTTGTACCTGAACCTCCTCATTTTTAGCCCATTCATCTATAACAAAAAATAAAACAACCGTTAAACAAAAACGAAACAAAATAGTTAGATTTTATATTCACCTTTTAATATGGATAAGACACAACTACAGAAAAACCAATTATAGACATATTACTTGGAAAGCAGCGAATTCTACATAACGCACAGTGAACTGGTGCCTTTATCGTTCAGTGCATGGCAGTGTGTACAATATGAATAGGTAAAATCTTTCGAAGTTAAACTGCTGTTCATATACATTGTTTATAAGATAAAGCTGGGAATATTTTCATTTTTGTATGTCTGCTATTTGGAAGTTATTTTTACACTAATGAACCTTCATGGATTTGGAAGGTAATTGAACCACAGCTTTATTTATCAAGAAGTATATATCAAGAGCGAGTTGAATTTCAGAAGATTTTCCCATGCCTTTTGTACATACTGCCTCACATTGAACGTCGATTGGTGGATATTCACCTTGCGTTGTTCCCTTTTTTAAAGGTATTTGCCTTTGCTTGGTTTTCCAAAGTTGTGTGAGACTGTATACATTTGGGTCACGTTTGGTAAAAGTTTTGCCCATTAAACCATGTCAAGGCCCGAGCATTGATAAGAAGCCTTTAAAGAGAGATGGTAATTTTTCCAAAGTTCAACAATTATATTCTAGACGAGAAACATTCGAAAAATATCCAACTATCCAGTCAGTTTCACTTATCTATTTTTTGTTTCCTTATATGGATAACTTGCTTTATTAAAAAATTTTAGACTAAAAATCTATCATAAAAAACCATAAATATTCCACAAATTCATGTTAAAAACTATAATCTCATTGTACCGGCAAACTACGTGTAGCTATTCAAATATTAAAGTGAAAACACACATAAACCCAGGCCGATACTAATTGCGCTTTCTTTTCTTCTTGTTTTCTTTGTTTTTCATAGTTTTCTGGCAATATTATTATTTTTATTCACTTTGTTATAGTGATAATAAGGGAATCCATCTTTAGGCAGTAAAAAACAAAGTCAAAATACCTTTCTGTTTTTCCAACGCTGCGAATATGCTGAGAAGTTTGACAACTCCTTCGGGTCGTGCACCAAGGCCAGATTTAGCTCTACCTGATTGTAAATGTGGTAACGTGAGTTCCACAAATCGTCTGTTTGTTCTGGTCGTTTGAAAAATACAGAACAAAAAGACAACGGAATATGACACTGTTAGAAATATAGTTTTGCATTTCGATTTTAAACAAATGATCAGGTACAGCAGGTGTAAGTTAATTATGCACGCCCACAAGTAAAGCCACAGAAAAGGCCATATAGACCTGAGATGTCGTTCTTCCTGGGCTTTCGGTCTCGTTGGCCGTCGGTCTAGTAAAATAAGAGGTATAACTGAGTCCCGCAAGAGCTCTCTTGATCTTTCGCGTTGGCTGTCGGTTTCGGGGACTTAAGTAGGTCGGATGTACAATAAAATAAAATGACCGTTGATCACTTTACAGGAAACACGTGAGCGATGTTAGAAATTATCATCACCTATGACTAAAATCGATTATAAAATCAACAATCAACAAATTGATAAAAATAAATCTTAATAGAAATATTTTCAGCAAATAACCATTTATTTGACAGACGCGATGGCTCAGTGGTAGGAGCAGTGGTCTCGTATCAGATAGGTCCCGGGTTCAAAACACGTCGATGCGTTATACCCCCTTCACATACACGGAATTTTCTTACGAGTCATTACGGATCGCTCAAATTCACGGATCTTTCACGGATCCTTACGGTTTGGTAACTTTTACGACCGATTTAAGAGTTGTTACGAGTTATTACGAGCTATTTACGGTTTATTATGGATTATTACAAGTAATTACGAGGTATCTACGGCAAAATTCCACGATTTGTAACGAGTTGTAATTGATAACTACGAGCAACTAACGTGTTAGTTACGACCTGTTTACGTGTTGGTACGAATACTTACGAGGTAGTTACGAGTGTTTACGAGTCCTTTCGATTTTTGGCCAAAAAATAAAAACTGAAAATGAAGTGTTCGAATTTGCAGCTTTTATACCCTTCCCCAAATAGTAAACAATACGTAAGAATACGTAAAGTATACGTATCTATTCGTAGAGTACTCGTAACTACACGTAGAGTGCTCAAAATAACTCGTAACAATCCGTAGAGCAATCGTAACACATCCCGAATGAAATCGTAAACGACACGTAAGCACTCGTAATAATCCGTTAATAATCCGTAAACAAATCGTAAAATAACCGTAACAAATCGTTTAAAAGAATTGTTACGAGTCATTTACGGATTCTTGCGAACAGTTAATGGATGGTTTACGTGTTGTCGCGAGCGGTTTACGATGCTTACGGATTGTTACGAGCTATTTACGAGTTATTTACGGAAAAATCAATCCGTGGACAATCGTAAGAAGATTTTTGACATGTCAAAAAAATTGCCTCTCCTTTCACGGATCCTTAAGAGTGTCTGCGAGTTGTTGCGAGTTGTGACGAGTTGTTTACCCATACCAACGAGTTATTTACGGATGCTTTGATTGACTACGAGTTGGCGATCCGTAAGGACTCGTAAGAAAAATCCGTGTATGTGAAGGGGGTAGTGCACTTTGGTAAGGCATTTACCCTTACTACTGAACCCCTCACAGAGGACTTAAAATCCGTTGGTACCCTGGTTGCTTACTAACAAGCATATACATGCTTTCTTAGCAGACACGTAAAACAAACCACCAATCAATCAAGTATTATAGAGTACCTACAAACCTGTCTATTAAAGGCAACAAAGGAAAACAGAGAAAGTGATCATTGTATACATGGCCTTTCTAGACATCTTTTACAGCATATACTTCTTTCTGTTCGAGAGAGACCAGATACATGGCCACTAGATTACACAGGTGGCCATTATAAAATGGTTACCACCAGTGGCGTAGCGTTCCCTCAGTTATATGGGGGAAGGGAGGGGGGTTGGGCACCAGTCTTTAGTCTACTAGCTCAGCGTTTTTCACCCCTCGCACACAAAGACGTACGGGTACATTTTCGAGAAGGTGGGGGCCTCCTGCCAAAAATATATACTATCCTGATCCAAAATATTGAGGGCGAAGTGAGTGAGCAAAAAAACAAAACTTTTATTAGGCAAAATGTTATTTTTAGACACTAACTAAAATGTAAAACTATATATTGGGTGAGTTCGTTGCCAGCAATCATCCTGTTTTATCAATTTCGTGAGAAGTGAAGCGAACGGGGGGTATAGAACGCTTTGATGTGGTATAAATTCCATTTAGATAAATACAATAAATAAGGTTACATTCGGGCGCCATGCTGCTCAAATCATGACTACATTAGGGCAGCGAGGTACCCGAATATCGTCATAATCATCATTATTATGGGAATATGCACGGACCTCGCAGCCTGGAACTATCCCGTTTCAAAATTTTACGAGAGAGGGAAGCGACTATACTATCTCCGAAAGTGCCATTTATATATTAGGGCATTTGCAGTTTATGATATTTTCTTTTCAGAGGTTTACGTTACTCCAAAAATATCGTTAATATCACTACACATTCTCTCGTGTCATAACAAGGTGCCACAGCACCCCAGTTGACAAAAAGCACTGTACTAGATGGTCAACATTTGAGGGGGCAAATTGACCGCGCAAGGAGAGGATATATCCTTTGCACGTTGAGTGTGGGAAAAGTTGCCATTTTAAAGTATTTCCAGTAATTCCTTATTTTCCTTACCGTACACTACGTCAAGGACGCAGATCGGATCACCCCAAAGCATTTTTGGATAATCATTTAATGCACCTCTTAAAATAGATTTCATTCAAGACTTAACATGTTGTCCCCACGTTATTGATTCACATAATACATGTAGTATTATGTTTGAAGATCATTGTCTTCTATCTTCTTATATTATCCCTCGTAATTTGTTTTCTTTTTCCTTCATCTCTTCCCTAGCTTTCACCTCTGTTTTAATATTGTATGTATTATGGGATAGATATACCAGGGAGATAATAGGAAGGAGATGAATCTTTATTTTACGACATTCCAGGGGTATTAGGTAAGCTTAGTTTGCTGCAATTGATCCTCCAAACTCCTGATAAGCAGCGCTCAGACAGCCGCTCGGTACCCGGAGGCTATGAAAGTTACGCAACAATGAGTGCTCGGTCGTAAATCAGAGCGATAACGCTGGGGTTGGCGGTGCTTTGAAGTCCCATGCTCAACACCGCCGATTTTGGCATTCTTGCCATCCCTCCACTGTTTTGGGCAATACACTAACATCGATATCTACACATTCTGGCTGCGCAGTCACTCAAGCCTGTGCATATCATATGCGCAGTGGTTGTATCCGAACGAGGTGATATACAAAGAAGTCCTACGCTTTCGAAACGTCCAAATCCGACCAGATATAACCAAGTTACACGTTAGGTTATGATTATTTTGGAAAATATGAAGATGAATATTGATGGACATTTATTCAACCTTGCGCTATGATGTGCATATTTTGATATATTTAGAAGGAAAGAGGAGATTGTAAACGTTATACTGATACCAGTCCCATATGCGTGTTTTTGCGTGTTTTAATGTGACACGACTCTGAAGTCTGTCAAAATTCTTGAAACTTTGCATTAAATATATATATATTTATAATCAGACAACTTTTACCCCATATTGTATTAAGTTTTCCGTAGCAGGAACTCCATAGATACATACGGTTGTTTCCCCAACTCTCAATTTCCCAATCTTTCAGGTAAAAACAAATTTCCTGCCGGGCTTTGGGACTGAATCTCAGGAGCACAAACGGTCGCCATTTTTCATCCCTACGCTGAGCGAAGGCGCATGCGCAGTCACTCCTCGCCTGTCACTTGCTTCAAAGAAATTTACGAGAGCTCGCGCTCGAGCGGCAGTAACTCGGATTAGTTGGGATTAGTTAGGAAAACATTCTGCAGTGTCGGCGCTAAGGATGGGTTCAAAGGGAATACATCAACATTCACCTCCTTCCTGGATATACCAAACTTAAAGATCATTTTTATAACTGTTTCCAGTTGAAGATTAATCTACATCGATGATTAGAGGGTTATCTTGCTACCAAGCAATACCAAAGCAACCCTTTCATCATTTGCTGCCTATTGTTTTGTACAAATGTGTACACATGACAAACGAGCGACGGTGGAGAGAGGCGAAATAAAAAGTATCACAGTGTTAAGAGGTTAAAAACAATACTCACATGGTTGAAGCGATTGAACGTTCGAACAGATCCCCCTGGAGGGGATTAAGTACTTCCACCATCTCTTGACTTGCTTCTCCCACCGATGGCTTTTAGAAAATGAGCCGGCAGATAAACCCACCTCACTTATAACATTTGATTGTGTTTGATGTAAGCCAGCTTATCATCATAAAAAACGCCAACAAAAATGGTTTAAGTCAATATGACTTGATATTATTAGAACATTTCCAGGTAACCGTCGAGTTTCAGTCGAATATTCAGCTGATAAAGGGTTCATGACCATGAACTTTTTTTAACCTAAATGTCAAGAGTAGTCACTGGCAATAAAGTTGATTGTTAAATTCTGTGTACAAACAGTCAGGCATATCAAACACATACAAAATAATTCCCGCTATCGTCATGATAATAAGCTCACATGACGCATATGTTTTTATATATTAATACCCGTAATACAAATATTTGTTTTCTACGATATGGGCGCACTTTGAAAGTTTACTCCATTGTGATTGCCACATGACTCAAGTACGGTTTTGTTTGCACGTCTGCCCTAAATTGAAATGAAGTATTATAACCATAATATTGCTACATTTTTAGCTCTCTTTTTATATTCATTGTGCATATACGCGTAAGTACCTTAATAAGTATGACAATCAATTTCTATGTTGAAATTGATATAAGAACATCAAAAAGCTAAAATTCAACGTTCTTGTTTGGACATAATGGCCACAAAGAAACATGGTTATTAATCAAATACATGATCAGTCGTGTCGTCTTGTGCATTATAACTATTGCTTCAAGGGCAGTTCTTGACCGATGCCCTCAAGTCAAATCGTGACAGGTATGTAGTATACGCATATTGTGATTAATTGTATACTGCCATGTTTTGTATACTAAGGAGCTGACATGTTACCGACGATATAATTGACTTCTATTGTGGGCAAAATAATTTCAGACTTGTGAAGTACTTCGTTACACGTTACATTAGATTATGTTTGACGTGTGACTGTGAGAAAAGTATTAAAGGTCGTTTGTCTTGCTGCCACATGCAGACCATTGCCACACATTATCTAGATATTATCTTTTTGTTGTTGTTTTTCTCTTCCTCCTCTTCCTTCTTCTGTTCTTCTCTTTGTTTTCTTCTTCGTATTCTTCTTTAGTTGTTGTTGTTGTTCCATTTATTTAGTTGTTCTTATTTATTATTTATCTGTTTAAATTCGGTCACCCTAGCACATGTTTTGTCAGTAGTCTTTCCAATTTAGCGAGGAACCCACCCCCCTCCCCATCCTCCCCGATAATAGGAAATATCATAATTGGAGAGATTGTTACAAAGTGAAATCGGCCACCGTACATTCTTGACTATCAATCCTCTAGCAATAGAACAACTAGCAGGCTGCTGGTATTTTAGGCCTTTAACCCCCCGCCTGAGTGCCCCCACATGTGATCCTCGCCTACCCTCATTCCTAAAGTGGAATTAATGGAATGTCATATTCTTTACGTTAAACCCCAAAATGGCGTTTTCACTTTTTGATCTTTTTTCCTTTTCGATTTTTTTCTTTTTTTTTTAAAGAATGAAGTACACGAAATAATACATTCTTGTTATAGTACACCGATGGAAAACGTCTGGTAACCATAAATGGATTAAAAAAAACCGTCATGTTCTACTGAAACATATAACACTCAGGTCAAAGGTTCATTTACTTATCCCCAGAACCGCAGACAACAACCGTATCACTGTATCAGTTGAATAAGTATAAAGAGCTGTGAGAGATACACAACCAAACGGACCATTCACCGTAACGTGGACCCATTTGTTTACTCGCTCTAATTAACGGTTAGGCAACTACAAACATGCGTATCGTAGATATAAACACAAAGACTGGTGCCCAAACCCATCTTAGCCCTTGAACTTTAGAGTGGTGGAAAAATCGTATTACTAAAAGCACTCCATATTTCTAATTGCAGTAGGTGTTGGAAACCCACATATTGAATTGTGCATTTAACGAAGAGGAATTCATCTGTACTTACAGTTCATTCCAGATTTCCTATGTGTTATTCTTAAACACCGGCAGTTTTAATGTAAAGATAAAATGCTCAGATAAAAGAATAAATGCGTGTACATAAAAAAGTTTTGAAGAAAGAAAATCTTACAATCTCTTATCCATTTTTGTTTCATTCTCATTCTTAATATGTTATTTTTTGTTCAACCCACTCGCAATAATGTTAGCCATGCACACCTGACAAATCAACCTCAACACGTCCTGTCTTAACATTTGTTTCTAACTGTTATTTTAATTTGGAAATCTCTAAGTCTTTTGCCTGAGGCTTACGAGTATTACAATCTACTCTTGTTTTAAGACCAGGGCCCTGTATTTTAAAGGATTGCGGTTGCTCCGAATCAATCAAAATTCCTCTAATCAATCGCAATTGTTCACTCTTCTTATATCATTTTCATAATTGCAATTGATCTATCGCAAGTAATTTGCGATTACTCGCAACTGTTTATAAGACGCGGCCCTGCGAACCGAACAAAAAATGAAATCAAATTTCTATAAATATAGAACATGTGCTATGGTGTTCTAAGAACACACACACGCACCCAAACACACACACACACACACACATATATATATATATATATATATATATATATACAAATATCATTTATTTGTTTTTCATTAATATATATCGACCTATATGTGTGCACAGAAGCGCCCTCAATATGAAGCATAAATATATTCCTATACATTGGTTTCGAATAGAAATATTTCTATCTTTTATTTAATATGCAAATTACGGATGTATTTTCTTAACCATTTAATCCAGATCAGTAGTAATTCAATCTGTTCTAAATTGCGTCAGTCAATTGTAATTGTAGTTTTCTTCTTGTTATATCAGTTCCCTGAAAGTAAGTGGCTTGTGATGGGGTCGCCATAACGATACAACGACTCGCATAAATTATGAGCCATTATCTACTAATAATAATAATCTCTACCGAAAAGAGAGGGATAAAGAGAAGAAGAATTAGAAAGAAAACAAAAGAAGGAGAAAACAAAAGAAGATGAATAAAAACAGAAAAGGGAGATGAAAACGAAGAAGAAGAAGAAGATGAGGAAGAAAAAACAAACGAGGGAAGAAAAAAATAATTACCAAAGTTATGCGTGATACCAGTCTTCTGATCAATAAACCAAACAAGACAAGAGAAAACAAAGAGAAGACGTTAAATCAGGGTGTCACGTGACTTTAACCCGCCCCTTTTAGGTCCCTTATTTGACTAAAACAAATCTGTCACCTTAATTCGGCTTCCATTCCTCTCAAATTTTCGGCTCGTTGAAAGAACTCCAATAATTTTGTTCGAGTTTAAAACGCGGAGAATCTGGAAGTATTGGTAAAATAAAATCACACGACCCTGGATATTTTGCTTTTTTCCTGTTAAAAAATAAATCAGAGTTTCAAACAGAAATGGAACAAGAATAAAATGGATATCATCACTTTAAACGGGATTGTCATCTTCGTCATTTTCCTGGCGACATGCACGATTTGTAAGTATATATTTCCTCAGTTTATAAGTTATAACATCGTTCTTTATTTCTTGAGGGGAGAGGATGCGGTGTATTTAAAGGGCGGAGGGGGCCGAGAGGGGCGCACAAAACAGAAAATGAGAAAGAAAAATGGAAGAAAATTGAGACAAGTGTATATGATAAAATTTTGGATTATATGCGCCCCAATTCACAGGGTAAATTACGTGAGAAATGATTTGATTGGGACTTCAAATGAAAAAGAAAAGATTCTAAAGCTCGGTCACTTCGGTCTCCCGCATAATTATCTTGCCCTATGACAATTGCCTGCATCCGTTAATAATCTATACGTTAGCTTTGAAAATGTTGTTTATAAAATCAAGGCGACGTCTGCAAGAATTATAATAATTACACGAAAGTCATGTAACTTCTATACAGAAATTTTCTTTGATGGCTTTTTACAGGAATATTATCATCACAGGTATTTGTACAGGTGTCTTGAAGGTTTTGTCCAAACATGATATTCATTTCTTGTCCTTTTTTTTCCTAATATAAATGCAATTGAAGAGTAATTATTTTCAGGGAACTTTTCGTATTTGATATTCTGACACTATAGTATAGCATCAATAGAAATAACAAAAATATGCATTACTTATTTCTTCAACTATACCAGGACTCAGCCTGGATCTGTCAATGTGTAAAATTCAAACAGTTGAAATAACTTTGATTCAGTAAAGAGAACATTTATTTTAATCTGTTTTTCCTAACCACATAAAACTATTCAAGTTTCCAAACGGATGTAATTGCTGTCATTTTCGACCACAATCTCTATTTTTTCTCTCTCTACAAGTCTTTTATTATGGCACACATTGCTATTGCAAACTCGAAAAGTAGAATTATTTATAATTTTACTTCCAAGAACTAGACAATGTTAAGAATTACTAGGAAATATCTGAAAACGGGATTCTATCCAGTTATTTCGATGGTTTTCCTTGTCGTCTGGAAAAAAATAAACACGGATCCTGAACACCATACTTGGAAGTTCTAGGAAATTTTCGGATCGACTAAGAAATATAAAAAAACTGTGCAATATTAAAGTGCCATCCAGCTAAATCTTTTAATTTCAACTGCGCTTAAATAAGTCTGTTTTATGTAATCGAGTGAGTTCGAATTATGAAAATACCGTTTCTTTTTGCGTCGTTTAAATGATGTAATACGAAACGTATTGATCTAACATACTTAAAGAATACAATTGGTTAGGATTTTTTGTTTGTCATGCAAGCATGTACCAGAACTTTAGCTACTGTCTCGCATGTATAATTACGCTTTATCTGAATGAATGTTTGCCAGATAATTGAGCTCAGTATGTAGCTGCGATGCTGCTCAGTTCTAATTGTGAAAAAATATAACCTTTTTATCGTCATTTTGTAAAGTCTTTCATTATGGAACACATTGCTCCTGCATAACTGAAAAGTATAATTAATGATAATTATTATAAGAATAAGTAGGAGATATCTGAAATATTTCGAAGGTTTCGAACTACCAGGCGCGGATCCAGGATTTCTTAGGGGGGAGGCCCAAATTTGAAATTATGCGATCCAAATATTGGTACGTAATGGTGACCAGCAGTGGTGTAATGAGCAAACGGTTTTTTTTTTTTGGGGGGGGGGGCAGACAAAAAAATCTGCATCTCCCCACTCTTACCTCCAGGCCCCGCTGAATGTTTTTCAAAGTGGGTGGGGGACGCTAAAGTATTTGTGATCAGGTAGAGCGTAGCGCAAATTGGCGTGGGGTCTAGGGACAAAGCGCCGGCGGGGATCAAGGAGCGGAGGCCCTGGAAGCTCAGGGGGTATGGGCATTTAATTACGGCCAGATGAGCATATTTTGATACCTTATTCATGACACTGGCAGGTCACTCATTGGCGTGGGGTCCAGGGGGCTGAGCCCCTTGAAACTCAGGGATTTAAGGCATTTTATAACGGTCAGATAAGCATTCAGGGGCCTGCCTTAGACCCCCTGGTGGGGTCGAGGGGGCGGAGCCCCCAGAAGCTCAGGGGTTTTAGACACTTAATTACGGTCAGATGAGCATATCTAGATACATTGTTTGTGACACTCGCAGGTCACTAATTGGCGTGGTGTCCAGGGGGTGGAGCCCCCGGAAGCTCAGGGGTTTTAGGCAATAAATTACGGTCATATGAGCATCCAGGGGCCCTCCTAAGGGCCATTGGTTGGCTCCAGGGGGCAGAGCCGCCGGAAGCTCAGGGGTTTTAGGCGTTTAATTACTGTTAGATGAGCATATTTTGATACCTTATTTGTGACACTGGCAGGACAATAATTGGTGTGGGGTCCAGGAGGCGGAGCCCCCAGAAGCTCAGGGGTTTTAATCATTTTATAACGGTCAGATAAGTATTCAGGGGACGCCTAAGGGCCCCTGGTGGGGTCGAGGCGGAGCCCCCGGAAGCTCAGGGGTTTAGGCATTTAATTACGGTCAGATGAACATATTTTTATACCTTATTTGTGACACTCGCAGGTCACTAATTGGCGAGGGGTCCAGGGGGCGAAGCCCCCGGAAGCTCAAGGGTTTTAGGCATTAAATTAGGGTCAGATGAGCATTTTTTTAATACCTTATTTGTGACACTAGCAGGAAACTAATTAGCGTCGGGTCCAGGAGGCGGAGCCCCCAGAAGCTCAGGAGTTTTAGGCATTAAATTACCGTCAGATGAGCATCCAGTGGCCCGCCTTAGACCCCTAGGTGGAGTCAAGGGGCAGAGCCCCCGGAAGCTCAGGGGTTATAGGCATTTAATCACGGTCAGATGAGCATATTTTTATACTCCATTATTGTGACACTGGCAGGTCACTATTCTTTTGTTCTATTTTTCTTTAATATACTTTTTCAAAAAAAGTTGGCGGCTCGAGGCCCTCGAGCCCCGTAATTCCGCGGGCCCTGACATGTAGGCCTTTAAATAAGCATATTTCTTCCCTGACTGTAAATTTAGGAATTTGTTATTTTCCAACAAACGCATAAAAAAATATAATTTACTAAAAAGTGAGGAAAAAAACTCAGAAAATTGTGTCATTTCAGCAAGTTTCCCTTTCCCTTCTCTCTCTTTTAGGTTTGCTGGGGGGAGGCAAGGGCCTTTCGGCTCCCCCCTCCCCCGATCCACACGTTGTTGGCGGAATTAATCGCAACTGTTATCTCCCCTTCTTTTCACCCTTTTCTTTTCTTCTTCGTCTTTTTTGTTCCCTTTTAGCTCTCCTCTTTCCCTTCTCTTCCTTCTCTCTTTTTTTTTGGGGGGGTAGAGGCAAGGCCTTCCCCGACCCACAACTTAATGGCGGGAAAAATTGCAACTGATATCCCCCTTTTTTTCTTTTCTTCTTCCTCATTTTTCCTTCCTTCTATCTCCTTTTTCCCTTTTTTCTTTCCCTTTCCTTCCTTCTCTCTTTATTTTTTTTGCTTGGGGGGGGGGGAGGCAACAGCCTGGGAGGCAAGGCTCTTTCGGCCCCTCCCCCGATCTCCTTCTTTTCCTTCTCTCTCTCTCTCTTTCTCTTGTTTTTCTTTTTTTCTTTTTGCTGGGGGGGGGGGCCAAGGCCCGCTCGGCCTCCCCCCTGGATCCGCGCCTGCGAACTACCCTCAACCAATTTCATCTTATGTAATCACCTGAGTTCCAATTATAAAAGATACTTTTTTTCCTCGTCGTCTAAAAATGTTGCATCACGAAACATAACGGCAATCGAAATATTAAATTTTTAAAAATATGGTTCCTGGATATTAATATCATACCTGAAAGTATAAAGAAATCTTCGGATCGACTAAGAAATATCTCAGGACAGGATAATAAGTGCCATTCAGCTAAATCGATGGATTTCAACTGCGCTATTAAAACTAAGTCTTTTTACGGAATAAAAAAGTTCGATTTATATTTTTAAAAATACATAATACAAATTCATCTCTAGATGTTTTAACATGTTGCATGACGGTACATATTGCTCTTGAAATATTTGGAGACAAATATGAAGGTCATTAGAAGAAAAGAAGGACAAGGGAATATATGATTAACTAAGGAATTTCTCAATACAGGATAATAAGTGCCATTCGGCTAATAAATCGGATAATAAATCGATGGATTTCAAATGTGTTTAAGCAAGTCTGTCTTATGTGTGCACGAATTATGAAACAAATTATGAAAACACCTTTTCTTTTCGCGTCGTTTAAAAATTATGTAACTCGACAGATATCGCCCTTACATATTTGAAGAGGATTATTTATGAGTTTGTCTTTTCTTCTTTCGTGCAAGCATGTACCAGGACTTTAGCTACTGTCTCGCATGTTTAATTACGCTTTATCTGAATGAATGTTTGCCAGATAATTGAGCTTTGTAAGTAGTTGCGATGTGACCTTTGATCTTTAATTTGCATCAAGGGCATCATTCAGAGCTAATGTTTGGTTATAATTATTCAGTAGTATATTACGTGTTAGTAAAACTCTGCGTCCAGACTATACCATGATTTATCGTATAGCTACCATAAGTATTAAATGTAATTGTTATTGACGTTCAGCTCACTATATCGTAAGCCGACGAGACCGATATATCTCTTGACCGACAGCCCACGAGAACGACATCTCTCTAGACAGACGGCCCATGAGACCGAAACGCCCACGAGACTGAAAGCCCACGACACCGATATATCTCTTGACCGACAGCCCAAGAGACCGACATCTCTCTAGACCGATTGTTTGCTCCATTTTGCGATTCGTTCGGGGGAGGGGGTTATTTTTTTTAAATCTATGTCCCTAAAAAGTGTACCAATTCCGAAACAATCTATGCTCTCGATATATGGGCTTCCAGTTTTATGTACTGTCTTTTAAATATGACCTTCAAATATTACGTCTACAAAGCGGTTTTCTAGTTTAAATACAGTAAAGTGGTAAGCATCTAAACGATATGTTAAGTAGACTAGTTATATATATCCTCGCAAAGAATAAGACGCGCACAGAAACCAACTTGGGTTTGGGCTCCGTATGCGGGTTTCTAGCTTGATACCCTTCACTTGTTAATACTGCTTAACCGTCAAACTGTATAATACCATGTAAAGTATATTCTTTCCGGTGGGTTTGATTTATTCCAGCTTGTACCGATTTTTATTATTTTTCTTCTTCTTCTGAGCGGTACACTATAAGCCCACCGCACACTACGTGGTCGTCTTTCAATCCGATTTTCGAAGACATAGCAATCAATATATTGAATCTTAGCAATCATCATCTTCCTATTTTAGCTTCTAAATAATGATAACAATACTAACAACATCAATTGTAGTGCTTTGATCTCTTCTAATCAGAATAAAAGTCGAAATTCGGCTTCAATTCGTAGACAATCGCTCGACTGGTCCAGGCGCGGATCCAGGATTTCTTAGGGGGCCCAAATTTGAAATTATGCGAGCCAAATATTGATACGTAATGGTGACCAGCAGTGGCGTAAAAAAGCTGAACGTTTTTTAAAGTGGGTGGAGGGGGGGCTAAAGTATTTACGATCAGGTAGAGCGTAGCATAAATTGGCATGGGGTCTAGGGGCAAAGCCCCGCCGGGGGTCAAGGGGCAGAACCCCGGAAGCTCAGGGGTTCTAGGCATTTAATAACGGTCAGATGAGCATATTTTTATAACTTATTTGTGACACTAGCAGGTCACTAATTTGCGTAGGGTCCAGGGGGCGGAACCCCCGGAAGCTCAGGGGTTTTAGGCATTTAATTACGGTCAAATGAGCATATTTTATACCTTATTTGTGACACTGGCAGGTCACTAATTGGCGTGGGGTCCAGGGGGCGGAGCCCCCGGAAGCTCAGGGGTTCTAGGCATTTAATAACGGTCAGATGAGCATATTTTTATACCTTATTTGTGACACTGGCAGGTCACTAATTTGCGTGGGGTCCAGGGGGCGGAACCCCCGGAAGCTCAATGGTTCTAGGCATTTAATAACGGTCAGATGAACATATTTTTATACCTTATTTGTGACACTGGCAGGTCACTAATTTGCGTGGGGTCCAGGGGGCGGAACCCCCGGAAGCTCAGGGGTTTTAGGCATTAAATTACGGTCAGATGAACATATTTTTTTTACCTTATTTATGACACTGGCAGGTCACTAATTGGCGTGGGGTCCAGGGGGCGGAGCCCCGAAGCTCAGGGGTTTTAGGCGTTTAATTACGGTCAGATGAGCATATTTTGATACCTTATTTGTGACACTGGCGGGACACTAATTCGCGTGGGGTCCAGGGGGCGGAGCCCCCAGAAGCTCAGGGGTTTTAGACATTTTATAACGGTCATATAAGCATATAAGCATAAGCTATAGGGCCCTAGGTGGGGTCCAGGGGGCAGAGCCCCCGGAAGCTCAGGGGTTTTAGGCATTTAATTACGGTCAGATGAACATATTTTGATACCATATTTGTGACACTGGTAAGGCACTAATTGGCGTGAGGTCCAGGGGGCGTAGTCCCCGGAAGCTCTAGGGTTTTAGGCATTAAATTACGGTCAGAAGAGTATCCAAGGGCCTGCCTAGGGCCCTTTGTTTTGTCCAGGGGGCAGAACCTCCGGAAGCTCAGGGGTTTTAGGCGTTTAATTAATACGGTCAGATGAGCATATTTTGATACCCTATTATTTTGTGACACTGACAGGTCACTATTCTTTCTTTCTTTCTCTCTTTCTTTCTATTTCTCTATACTTTTTTAAAAAACTTTGGAGGGGGGGAGGGGAGCTCGAGGCCCCCGAGTCCCACCGTTCCGCGGGACCTGACATGTAGCCCTCTAAATAAGCATATTTCTTGCCTGACTGTAAATTTAGGAATTTGTCATTTTCCAATAAACGCATTAAAAAAGTATTATTTACTAAAAAGTGAGGACAATTCTCGGAAAATTACGTCATTTCAGCAACATTTGTAAATCACCGGTATCGAATTTTATCGGGGGAGGGGGGCATTTGCAACAATTTTCTACAATTCTAATTAACGTGTAATCTTTGCCAAAAGTTGAAGTACTAGATAATCTTAAGAACAACTAAAATATTTAAAACATAACAGGGTAATAAGTGCCATTCGGCTAATAAATTGAAGGATTTCAAATGTGTGTAAGTAAGTCTGTTTTATGTAATCAAGTGATTTCGAATTATGGAAACAGCTTTTCTTTTCGCGTCGTTTAAAAATGATGTAACACGGAACAAATTGCCCTCGCATAGTTTACTTGAAGATACAATTGATGATGATTCTTTTTCTTTCTCTCGTGCAAGCATGTACCAGGACTTAAGCTACAGTCTCGCATGTATAATTACGTTTTATCTGGAGGAATGTTTGCCAGATAATTAAGCTTTGTCAAAAGCTGCGAGACGACCTTTGATCTTTGATTGCATCAAGGGCATCATTCAGAGCTAATGTTTGGTAATGATTTTCAGGAGTATATTAGGTGTTAGTAGTTTAAACCCTGCGTCCAGATTACCATGATTGATTATATAGCTACCATAAGTAATTATATGTATGACATTCAGCCCTATATCGAAAGCCGACGAGACCGAAATACCTCTTGACCGACCGACACCCCTCTTGATTGAAATCCTTCTTGACCGACGGCCCAATAGACCTTCAGCCCTCTAGACCGAGGCGACAGCCCACGAGACAAACAGTCTGTGTTCTAGTGTGATTAGCCAGTTCTTTGGCGGAGGGGGAGGGGTGGGCAAGTGGGGGAAGAGGAGACGAGGCACTTGTCTAAAGAACTGGGTGCTATTCATGGGATGGGGATGGGGGTAAGTGCTCGAGCGATGGAGGTGTGATGATCTTTCCTCTTCTCATGACGTTCTTAATTTGCACTCGACAGCGCCCCCTCCCCTCCCCCCTCCCCCATCCCCCTCTCTCTCTCCTCTGAATCGCTCACACTTTCTATCTTTATCTCTGTCTCTTTCTCTCTCTGTCTCTCTCTCTGTCTCTGTCTCTCTTTCTTCCTTGCTCCATTTTACGATTCATTCGGGGAGGGGAAGTTTTTAATCTCTCTCCCTCAAGTGTATCTATTCCTAAACATTTTTGGCTCTTGATGTAAGGGCTTCCAATTCACTATACTGTCTTTGAAATATGACCTTCACATATTACGTCTACAAAGCGGTTTTCTAGTTTAAATACAGTATTAGTGGTAAGCATATGAACGAAATTTTAAAGGGAGTGTAGCATGACGAGACTATGACGTCTTTCCCGTGGCCCTACTCGGGGCCAATCGTGTATAATACGACTACGGACGATGCGGCCCCAGCATTCACGTGCGTGCAACATACGCGAAACCGAAGCGTGAGGAGAACTTCGGTCTGTTTCGCAAACGCTAACGCGCGCTGACCATGTAGATATTGAGTCGTTGACTACCGTTAATCAAGTCCATTTGTTTACGTTCAACTGGCCAAAGAAAGACGTAGATGGCGTTAATCAGTATTTGCCATGCTACACTCTCTTTAAGTAGGCTAGTTGACACATGCGTACACCCTCGCAAAGAATAAGACTCGCCCAGAAACCAATTTGGGCTTGGGCTCCGTATCCGGGGTTTTAACTTGTTATCCTTTACTTGTTTATACTGCTTAACCGTCAACCTGTAGAATGCCATGTAAAGTATTTTCTTTCAGGTGTGTTAGATTTATTCCAGCTTGTACAAATTTCTATTTGTTTTAATCCGAGCGGCACACTTTAAGCCTAACGCACACTTCGTGGTCGTCCTGATTTTCGAAGACATGGAAATCATTATATTGAATCTTAGCAATCCTCATCTTCCTATTTTAGCTTCTGATTAATGATAAAAATACTAACAACAGCAATTTTAGTGCATTGACCTCTTCTAATCAGAATTAAAATCGAATCGCGGCTTCAAATCGTAGACAATCGCTCGACTGGTCTGACGTCACTACGATTCTGAGCCGATTTAGCTTTTCCAATTCGAAGAAAACATGAAATTCCTTCAAATCTAGATTTTCCTAATCATATGAATATTCAAATTCTAGGTCATTAAGTTTTTACGTGTTTGAATTTTCGTATCAAATGCTACTACAAATTCTTCGAAAATCATTTCGTAGTCGGACCGTGTAGTGTGCAGTAGGTTTATCACTTGCAACAATTTTTCTACAATTCTAATGTACGTGTAATCTTTGAAATCAAACGAGTGCAAACAGTTCGTTGAACTTGGTTCAATCTTTAATACAAATTCATTTACAGTGCATATTTCATAACGATTTCACTACTTATTGGGATTTGTTTTAATTTCTTTGTTAGTTTTTATTCTTTCCTGTCATCAACGAAATTGCAAAGAAATTTTCACGTTTCATACATTGTCATTATAACTTGTTTTGATAAATAAAACAAATATTCGAAAACAGTTAATACATGGATCAAGTCTGTATATGTATTAAGTTCTCTATTTGCAGTTCTTTGTTTTCTTTCTTTTGGGTGAGATAGGTTTAGAGAGTAAAAGTTGAACATTCAAAGAAAATGAAAATGAGACATGAAAGTGGGGAAGGTGCTCTAAGAACATTCATACACGCACATACCTCACCCCCTAACCCGAAATATCCCACAGCATATGGCAACCCTTACCCCCGTAGTAAATACTCACACGTCAAAGTTTTTTTTCCGATACTAGCCATTAAAATAAACTGTGATTACTTTCAAAACATTCTATTTAAAATTGTCAACTTGTTCGTGCAACTTATCATTGAGCATGGTAGAAAACATCTAACACTCAATGCAATAATACATGACGATATATGAACTTATTCTACTTATAATATCATCGCTACACTGGAATTTAAAAAAGAACAATTACTAAATAATTACACCGGGTAAATGATTTTACTTGAACCCAAAAAACAGAAAATAAACCCTGGATTTCTCGTCTTAATTGGTGTAATTCATGGTGTAACATGAAAAATCGGGCCTGTCAAAATACATTACAGTATTGTGTCACGATATATTTGTTCTCCGTCTTCAACCATAGAATAGTGGTAATGACTATTTCAAGTACCTCGTGAGGCGAAGCTAATGGTGTTTGATGACGATAGCCTTGCCAAAGTGAATTGACAGCATGGCATCCCTAAGTTTATCTCATGGAATGAAGTGAATATTAGCCAGTCCCTTACTCGGGTAAAGAAATAAGAAGAGAGAGAGATAGAGAGAAACGACAAAAAAAGACAAAAATAGATAGATGAATGAGAGAAGTACGGTTTTCGTTCCTGTGTCTTATAACTATATTTAGTATTATCAATAGCAGAATTACTAGAATAAATAATAGTAGTAGTAGTAGTAGTAGTAGTAGTAGTAGAAGTAGTAGTAGTAGAGGTAGTAGTAGTAGTAGTAGTAGTAGTAGTAGTAGAATTAGTAGTAGTAGAAGTAGTAGTAGTAGCGGTAGTGGTAGATGTTGTAGTATGTTGTGATATTAGTAGAAGTGATAGTGGTGGTAATAATAGCAGTATTAACAGTAGTGCTAAAAGTAGTAGTAGCAGCAGAAATATTGATAGCGGTAATTACAGTATTTGCGTTGACAATAGTAATAGTAGCAGTAGCAGTAGTAACAGAAGTGGCAGTACTATTAATATCAGCGGTAATACTGGTAGTAGTGGTAGTAGACGTAGTGGTAGTAGAAGTGGCTGTACTACTTCTACTACCACAACCACATCTTAAGTATAAGTAGGGGATTATCTAAAAACATGATTCTGTTCAGCTAATTCGATGGTTTTGAATTGCCCTCAACCAATTTCGTCTTATGTAATCACCTTAGTTCGAATTATTAAAAACATCCTTTTTTCCTCGTCATCTGAAAATGTTGCATCACGGAACATTACTGCTCTCAAAGTATTTGGAAAAAATCGTATACGGTTCCTTAAAACCATATCTTGAAGTATTAAGAAATCTTCGAATCGACTGAGAAATATCTCAAAATTAGGTAATAAATGCGATTCAGATAAGTCCATGAATTTCAACTGAGCTCAGCTCAGCCAGTTTTTCGTAATCAACAAAGTTCGATTTATAAAAACACCTTTTCCTTCGTCGTTTAAAAACGTTTCATCGCGGAACATAATTGCTCTTGAAATATTAACAAAAAGATAAACAATACGGTTAGTAAAAGCCAAAACTTGAAGTACTAGATAATCTTAAGAACAACTAAAATATTTAAAACATAACAGGGTAATAAGTGCCATTCGGCTAATAAATTGAAGGATTTCAAATTTGTGTAAGTAAGTCTGTTTTATGTAATCAAGTGATTTCGAATTATGGAAACAGCTTTTCTTTTCGCGTCGTTTAAAAATGATGTAACACGGAACAAATTGCCCTCGCATAGTTTACTTGAAGATACAATTGATGATGATTCTTTTCTTTCTCTCGTGCAAGCATGTACCAGGACTTAAGCTACAGTCTCGCATGTATAATTACGTTTTATCTGGAGGAATGTTTGCCAGATAATTAAGCTTTGTCAAAAGCTGCGAGACGACCTTTGATCTTTGATTGCATCAAGGGCATCATTCAGAGCTAATGTTTGGTAATGATTTTCAGGAGTATATTAGGTGTTAGTAGTTTAAACCCTGCGTCCAGATTACCATGATTGATCATATAGCTACCATAAGTAATTATATGTATGACATTCAGCCCTATATCGAAAGACGACGAGACCGAAATACCTCTTGACCGACCGACAACCCTCTTGATCGAAATCCTTCTTGACCGACGGCCCAATAGACCTTCAGCCCTCTAGACCGAGGCGACAGCCCACGAGACAAACAGTCTGTGTTCTAGTGTGATTAGCCAGTTCTCTGGTGGAGGGGGAGGGGTGGGCAAGTGGGGAGGAGGAGACGAGGCACTTGTCTAAAGAACTGGGTGCTATTCATGGGATGGGGATGGGGGTAAGTGCTCGAGCGATGGAGGTGTGATGATCTTTCCTCTTCTCATGACGTTCTTAATTTGCACTCGACAGCGCCCCCTCCCCCTCCCCCCATCACCCTCTCTCTCTCTCTCTCCTCTGAATCGCTCACACTCTCTCTCTTTATCTCTGTCTCTTTCTCTCTATGTTTCTCTCTCTGTCTCTGTCTCTCTTTCTTCCTTGCTCCATTTTACGATTCATTCGGGGAGGGGAAGTTTTAAATCTCTCTCCCTCAAGTGTATCTATTCCTAAACATGTTTGGCTCTTGATGGCTTCCAATTCACTATACTGTCTTTGAATATGACCTTCACATATTACGTCTACAAAGCGGTTTTCTAGTTTAAATACAGTATTAGTGGTAAGCATATGAACGAAATTTTAAAGGGAGTGTAGCATGACGAGACTATGACGTCTTTCCCGTTGCCCTACTCGGGGCCAATCGTGTATAATACGACTACGGACGGTGCGGCCCCAGCATTCACGTGCGTGCAACATACGCGAAACCGAAGCGTGAGGAGAACTTCAGTCTGTTTCGCAAACGCTAACGCGCGCTGACCATGTAGATATTGAGTCGTTGACTACCGTTAATCAAGTCCATTCGTTTACGTGCAACTGTCCAAAGGAAGACGTAGATGGCGTTAACCAGTATTTGCCATGCTACACTCCCTTTAAGTAGGCTAGTTGACACATGCGTACACCCTCGCAAAGAATAAGGCTCGCCCATAAACCAATTTGGGCTTGGGCTCCGTAACCGGGGTTTTAACTTGTTATCCTTTACTTGTTTATACTGCTTAACCGTCAACCTGTAGAATGCCATGTAAAGTATTTTCTTTCAGGTGTGTTAGATTTATTCCAGCTTGTACAAATTTCTATTTGTTTTAATCCGAGCGGCACACTTTAAGCCTAACGCACACTACGTGGTCGTCCTGATTTTCGAAGACATGGCAATCATTATATTGAATCTTAGCAATCCTCATCTTCCTATTTTAGCTTCTGATTAATGATAAAAATACTAACAACAGCAATTTTAGTGCATTGACCTCTTCTAATCAGAATTAAAGTCGAATCGCGGCTTCAAATCGTAGACAATCGCTCGACTGGTCTGACGTCACTACGATTCTGAGCCGATTTAGCTTTTCCAATTCGAAGAAAACATGAAATTCCTTCAAATCTAGATTTTCCTAATCATATGAATATTCAAATTCTAGGTCATTAAGTTTTTACGTGTTTGAATTTTCGTATCATATGCTATTGCAAATTCTTCGAAAATCATTTCGTAGTCGGATCGTGTAGTGTGCGGTAGGTTTATCACTTGCAACAAATAGTTCGTTGAACTTGGTTCAATCTTAAATACAACTTCATTAACAGTCCATATTTCATCACGATTTCACAACTTATTGGGATTTGATTTGATTTTTTTGTTTTGTTTTTATAAGTTTTTATTTGTTCCTGTCATCAAGGTAATTGCAAAGTAGAATTGGTAGTAGTAGTAGTAGTAGTATGAGGAGAAGTAGTAGTAGTAGTAGTAGTAGTAGTAGTAGTAATAGTAGTAGTAGGAGTAGTAGTAAAAGTAGCATTAGTAGCAAGAGTGGAAAAGGAAACAGTATAGAAGTTGAAGTAGTAGTAGTAGTAGTAGTAGTAGTAGTAGTAGTAGTATTGACCAAAGAGGTAGTAGGAGTAGTAGTCGAAGTAGTAGTAGTAATAGTAGCAGTGGTAGTAGTAGTAGTATTAGTAGTAGTAGTAGTAGTAGTAGTAGTATTATTGACCAAAGTGGTAGTAGTAGTAGTCGAAGTAGTGGTCAATGTGTTAGCTGTAGTAGTAGTAGTAGTAGTAGTAGTAGTAGTAGTAGTAGTAGTAGTAGTAGTAGTAGGAGTAGTAGCAGTAGTAGTAGCAGTAGGAGTAGTAGTAGTAGTAGTAGTAGTAGTAGTAGTAGTAGTAGTATAAATTGTATTAGCAGTTGTGTTAGAAGTAGCAGGAGGGCGTAGTAGTATAAGTAGGAGTAGTACTAGCTAGTTAAACAAATAGTAATTTGTAGTAATTTACCTTTTAAACAATTTCCTAACAGGAAAACAGCAATAGTGAATTTGTATTTAAGCTACGCACCCATTATTCTCTCACTTCCTTTCGCATTGAATTTTTCTCCACGGTATCTGACAAAGCTGTTACATAGGTTATATCCTTACAATCACACACACACACACACACATATACAAATATATATATATATATATATATATACAGATTAATGTTGTAACTAAACTTACAACTAATTTTAAAAAATGATACTCATCAACTTCTTCTTCCATCTGTCGTTAGGACTACTTGTACTTCAAAACATATTTCAACTTTTCTAATAGATGTCCCTTATTCCACGTGCGAACGGTGTACATAAAATGAGGATATTTCACCCTTAAATATCACTGCGTAAAAATGGTAACCACTTCGGTTGTCAAATTGTTGTGTTACAGTTATTCATTTATGTTTGGCAACAGGTCAGACCACCAAAGCTCACTGTAATGTTCTGAGAAAAAATACCCCGCTTACTCTAGATTTATATTGTTAATGCTAGAATCATAATTTTTTGTAAATACAAATACCACCCTGTCCACAAACGGCCACTTCACACGGTTCCTACTTATGTTGGTAACGGTGCCGTTTTACCAGTACATGCAGTTCGTCTCTAGGATTTTGGGCAATATAAAGATAGACCTAGGTCACTCATGCATAGGATGGGGTTGTCGGGTCACCGAGTAGCTATGAGGGTGGTCATGACAGCAATTATTTCGGTACACCATTGCCTAGTATTAATGTTAGTATGACATGGCAAACTCTAACGGGAAACTATAATGGCTACAGTGCAAAACTATTTTCTCATTGATTTCTAGTATTTGCTAGCTTTGTTAACTTGTCTACCTTTGAAAGAAAATTATTAGCAATAATTATATTACATATACAGCAAACAAAAAAACTTGTTTTCTTACACCTTTTATTTGTTACTTTTAAGCTAATTACACTATGGAAAATGGCGGACCTTTTCCAAGATGGACGCCATTTTGGTTTTCAGAAGTAGGGTGTTTTACGACCACTGGGTATATCGAGGTTGTATTTCACTGTATCGTAGTTGGTAATTACACATCCGATTTGTAAAATCATGAAAAAGGTTGTAAAGTCTGTTCTTATTGGACAGCATAATACATTTCTTTTAGGATGTATTTTGGAATAACTAGTTTATAATAATTTGTATTTTATAGTGCGTTTGAATTATAAATCACCTAATTTTCAGCAAGATAATGGAGGGATCTTTTGCCTCTGTTTGCCTAATATATACTTGTATAAAAGTGCTATTTTTATTTCTAATGATTATGTACGTTAAGTTCTTATTAATTTTCCTTTTGTTTTAATCTTTGATCCTATTTTATAATCATTTTACATTGTGAAAGTTGTGCAATAAGTCCCTGGACCACTACTTTTTTAATATATATAATATATAATCCACATTTAATTGAAGAAAAAATATCCCTCTGCCCCCGCACATTCTTGTTCCTTATCCTGTAAATTAGATTTATTAGGAGCTGATTTTGTTTTTCTGCGTAATGCTCTTTGACAATTTGACTCGATTACAGAGTTGATTACAAAATATCATTCAGTACTACACGGGCGTCATGGCGCAGCTCCCTGTTCGTCAATATAATCGCCATAATATTACTCCAACCCAATACTATCTCAAATACTGCGGTTAGCAAAGCTAGCCAGGGTACTTTAAAGCGAGTCGCGTTCTGGATTCGTAGAAACGAGCAACCCCAAATAAGATAAAAAATTCAGTGTGGTTATAAGCACTGTAGCCACGCCCTTAACTTTGGATACAGGTGCCGGTCGATGGACGCAAGCAGGACCTACATTTATCCGGGGAAACGCCCGGCGAATTCGTACTGCCTGTTTGAAGGACAACACGCCTAAAGAAATACCGTTGAAAGTTAGTAGCACGATACACAAGTAAACTGGGATGACGAAAATTAGCGCCTTTCTTCTGCCCAGCGTATTGTATCGAGCAATGATGTCGTCTTGAAGAGTGGCGTTGATGGCGCCGAGAGACTGGGTGGGGCAAACAACGAATGGAAAGCTTGGGATGGGTAAGAAGATAATCATGTACAGGACGGCTGTGACGGATATGAAGATAAGGACCTTCCTGGCTCTTTCAGGACTTGCCAGGGAATGGTGAAAAAACGTACTCAAGAAATATTTACTATACTTTACGTTGGCCTGTACTGCAAATGAAGAAAAAGAAAGGGAAGAAGAAAACGACAAAGAGAACATGAAAAAGGAGAAAAAGGATACGAACAAGTATAAAAGAAGAGAAAGAAAAAGAAAAAGGATGAGGAAAAGTAGAAGAAGCAGAACAAGAAGGAGAAATATAAAAGAAAAAAAGCATAATCATGGATAATAATACATGTATTTCTCATATTTTTTTAAACTTTTAACCCGCGGTGTTAGTCAGACTAAAATGTGGTTGAATGACCCTGGAAAATATGCAATTTACGAAATGTAATCAAATTGTCATGCGCTAATCTTTCTTAAGTTCCTCGTTTTAAATTATTTCATTCACCTGCTACGAATAATTATATATTGCATACAATACGTGTTCCTAGGAAGGACAAGCCATAATATTTGTCTTACCTAGCAAAAACTAATGTATGCAATTTGCATTCTGACTATTAAAATACAGTTATTCATAACAGGTGAATTTCATTAATTTGAAACATGGCACTTAACAAAGATTTGTACATTTATTTTGATTACGTTGAGAAAAATTGTCTATTAGCTTTGACAGCTGTACAATGGGAACGTAGGGTCTACCATATTTCTTCCATATAAATAAAGTAAACGCTATTTATGGTTTAGGTTTTGAAATAAGCATTTGATAAAAACTTATCTTTTATATATAAAATGTAACATGAATCAACACTCTTTATGATGATGTGCGATTTGAATCATACCATTTATGTTTGAGTGAGCAGAGCTGTTCAGCGATAAATTAGTCTTTGAAAGAAAATTGCCAAACAAAACCGAAGCATCTGGCCATTGCAGGTATCCTATGTCTCTTCCATGATATTGGGCATTAGTTGACAGTTAGGCCAAAATCTTAATCACTGTTTCCCATTCTTTGTTTTCACTGTTAAACTATTGTTTTACAGATGCAATTGGTCATTAACACTTAAATGGCTTCTCACTCTATTTTTTGCAATGTTCTTGATCAGAATTTGTAACGGTTAAAGCTAATCTTGGGCTCTGGTATGGGCATTTTATGTCGAGAAAACATGGCCATAATTCATTCTGCATTATTTATCCTCCAGTATATTGATTGTTTAAAACAGTAAACTAAAGAGAAACTCACAAAATCTTGCTGGAAACCATCTTCAATAAAAGCCACATTTCTTATTTGTACATAGTGAGCTGTTTTAAGCACATGGTGTCGGGTCTACTTTAATACCTTGATTTCCTTATCTTTCTATGCTCACTACTCAGCCCCTATAAAAGTTCTACCAAAATAGTTTGGCACATGTGATTTATTTGTAATCTTGAACATTAAGTGTCAGTTTTGTTGGATTCTGTAAGAATTAATTTTCTATCATTACCAGTACTCAAGCTTATCTTTAAGCGAATATGTCCATTTAAGCGTGAACGTTAACAACTTGATTTTAATTGATATTGGTAGAACTTTACTTGTTCTTTAATTTTATCATATTTCATTTTATTTCGTTGACGATTTATATAAAAATTTTGAACAATAAAGATTGTACACTTTGACTGATTACATTAGTCTGGGCCATTCGCCTCACTTTAAAGAAAAAAAATCATATCCCGTCACCATTCTTTTACATTGCTTGCTATCTGAAGAAAAATTAAACTGACAGCATTTTTTTATTATTGATTAGATGGATTCAGCTAAACATAAATCAAAGATTTAACAAGCTGCCACTATTATTTTTACTATTACTACTCCTAATAATAATAATAGTAATAATTATAATAATAATGATAATCCTTAATTTAATAATGATGAATATATTAATTCTGCTACTTCAACCATCATAATTTTTTAAATAATAGTATGATTAATTGTAAAAATACTAACAACAACAAATATGATAATAAGTACAACAAACGTCGAAATAAAATTAATAATAATCATAATGTTATAAGTAATAGGCCTACACAGAACATCTAAATTCCACTTTTTCTTTCCTCATTAGTAATAATTGTGCTTCATTCCAGCGAGGCGCCGTTTTACAGATGCCTATGTTTTACACAATGTTGGGTATTATACAATGACTTTCGCATCCCACCGGGTACCCAGTTAACACCTGGATAGAGGGCGGCAAATGTAGATAAATGTATATAGGACGCTACTGCCGTGCAAATATTTAAAGGATCCACCCTTTGATTGAGATTCAAGTAAATAAACCGCTATACCATGACACATCAACATCTTAGACGGGAAATTGGTTTATATTAGTGTTCTTTGTTCAAAGGCAAGGTGTGTTCTTAAGCGCTGCTGAATCTAAAACTGTAATAATTTCAATGTTTGTTTTAACGAAGCGCAGAGGGGCATTTAACAGTAAGTCATATCATTCGTTATTAAAGAAGTAGGAATTATAACTAAAATTATATTTTGTATTATTATTATTAGTTCTACTGTATGTTGGTATATATATATATATATATATATATTATACATAGGCCTAGGCATTGGATCATATATCAACATATAAATATGAGGAAAATATTTTTTTTCAAAATAAGTGACAGTTTTACAAGTTATAATTGAATAAGTACGTGGACTCACCTTTGATATCAGAAATGGCTCTCTATTTGAAACTCATTCTCAACTGACAAATTTCATTTGCTGCAAAAGATGGAGGACATGCGATCGGACAAGGCACCAAAAAAATCAGAAGATGTTGAAACCACCCACGTTAATTTGCTTAGTGTCACATGAGCAGTTTTAGACTTTACAGTCGGCGAGTTAGTTTAAGTGAACAACTCGAAGATTGGCCGCGCGCAAAAGCTTTCATGAAGCTTGCGTTGGGTGTGTTTTAAATCACTCTACGTAATCAGAGCTCCATCGTAATATGTTGGATTGGTTAGGGAGTAGGCACAAGAAACCCGCGCCGCCCCTCACAACTTTGATGATACCCCCAACAAGAAATATATTTTTGTTTAAACACCGAACAAAAATGCTCCACTCTTATTGTACTTTCTCCTTTTATTTACTTACAAAGTATGAGATCATCAAACAGTAGACCTCTTGAAATGCAGAAAAATAAATAAAATAATAATTTTGGCATCGTTAATTGGGGAATTAACCTCTCTTCAGAAGCACTGGAGCTCCAGTTGCCATGGGACGCGTTGGTAATTATCGAAATTACATATACATAACTGCAGATAGCGAGAAGTTTTTATTATGCTTCAATATCGTTGTTTCCAGTTGTTTCCGGATTGAAAAAAATCTCTGTAAGCTTCAGGCAAAACTTGCACTTGTGAACTCATTATGGTTCAATTCAGACAAGATCTTTGTATTTTGCCGATGGCTTACACAACGGCTTTACAGTGCCAAAGTGCTAACTTCATATCCGCTTTTCAAAATTACTAATTGTCGGGTTGATTAGCTCCATGGCATTTATTTTAACACTGGTATCGATTAATCGTGGACTTGAAACAGTTTAAATAATTTGTAAACACTTGGTATATCTATCCTATGATAAATTAATTATGTGGCATATAAAGAGTTAACAACGGAATACAAATTTCCACATCTCGCGAACATGTGCATTTCTGTGTAGTTTGCACCGGTTTTGTTCTTTAACTTCATCCGAATAGAAGGAAACAATTTAGAGAAAAAAGGAACAATGTTCATATTTAGATGTTGATACACGTAATATCTCGTTCTTTACAGCTGGTGCCCAGTTCGATTGTGATTTCGATTCTGGACTATGTGGATGGACCCAAGATGTAACAGACGCGTTTGATTGGACCTTATTATCTGGTCCTACCACCTCAGTCGACACAGGACCAAATTCAGACCACACTACAAGAGGTGAGTACCACTAGTACACAATCAGGGTGAGACCAGGGCCCCGTTTCATTAAACTTGATATCAGTAACAAGTAACAATAACTGTTATAAGCTACTGAAATCGTGGCATCTGATTGGCTGAGAACAAATTGGTCATAGAAATGCAGCATTTGCTTTTGAAAACAAGTTTCATGAAATAGGGCCCAGATTCCTTCCGCTCTTTATATGTCTTTATACGTAAATTGGACTAGGCCCATGTGTGTATAAGGTGATTCGTATGTAAATACCGAAATAAAGATGTAAAACGAGTTACGGGAATCACGAATGACGCAGCAACATTCAAACAAACACATTGATGACACATGGATAAAAAAGCACGCATCAATTACAGTGGCGTATCCACGGCTTGCAAATGCTTGAGCACTCCAGAGACAGGGAGAAAGAGAGAGGAGGGAAAAGAGAGAGAGAGAAGAAGAAAAAGAGAGAAAAACAGATATAGAGATAGAGTGGGATGTGGGAAGGGGTAATAATATCGTTGGCATGGTCCTATGACAAAACCCTGACACATTATTTCAATATCTACCATTCAGTTGGTCAGTATGCATACATCGAATCGTCCAGCCCCCAAGTTCCGGGGGAGGTCGCCCGTCTGACCAGCCCATATAATCAGGTCGTCGCCGGCGGGACAAAATGCCTTCGATTCTATTACCACATGTATGGGGCGACTATGGGCACTTTCAACGTCTACGTGTCAAAAGTGGGTGACCTGCTCGGCAGCCCCCTCTTCCAGATGACGGGAACACAAGGCGATGGCTGGAATCTCGGACAGGTTAGCACGTACTTAATGCAGTAGATTTCCCAATCGGCTTTGTCAATGTACGAACAATACATGGACGCATTACGTAATATTTGTGGGGAATATTGTTTCAAAGTAGGACTACAAGTATTGAAATAGCCATTTAGTTGATTTCTTGTTTCTCCTACGTCAGAGTTGTAACTCGCAATCGTTGGAAAAAGTGATTTATATAATTATCCACATTCCACTTCCCCTCCCCCCTCCCCCCTTCTCCAAAAAAGGGGGAATATTCAGAAAACAAAGCCTTTTATCCTGGAAATACTACCAAGATTATTGAAAAATTAGGAATAATATTTTGATCATTGTTTTGAAGTCAACGGGGAGGAGTTGGGGCATCAATCAGGAAAAAATGAAAGCAAAACGTACAGTATAGGTTACTTCACAAAATGAAAGAAGCGTTGTCGTGTAGTAGTATTGTACATTTATTAAGGACATATTTTATTTTTTGCAAGAACCCATTAACATCATTGTTCATTCTTCCCTTCTTTTTGTTTTCTTGCTTGATATCAAAAGCCAAAAGCATAGATAATTTATTTTATAATGTGCCATGTTTTTTGGACAAAAATGTATATTAGCATCACTTGTTTTTTCCATTGTTACAGGTGGATATCACACGTGCAGACGCAGATCGTTTTGAAGTCACCGTGGAGGGCGTGGTTGGATCCAGTTTTACAAGTGACATGGCTATCGATGATATCATCATATTTTCAGGATATTGTCCACAAGGTGTGATGAAATACTTGAAGGAAATTTATCTCGCAAACAAATAAGAATTCACGTTATAATAATGGCCAATTTTCCCGCAGTAGTCGTGTTAACGCTTTTGGGTCAATCATTACACATTTTGTGGTTTGGCTCAATTTTTTTTTTATTCAGAGCCGTAAACTATGTGCCAGATACACGAGTAGAAAGGGCAAACATTTCTGCACACATTGCATCATTTTTTGTGTATGACTATATTGTATTATTTTGATGCTAGGAACTTAAAAAAGAAAAGAAACTTTAACATGTTTAAACTGGCAACATATTGAAAGGTTCTGAACCAATATTTTCGATCAAAACGTTACTGTTGCCAATTTGAGGAACAATATGTGATGAATTCAGCCCTTAAAGATACTATGTCCCTTTGCAGCTTACATCAAATTTTGTAGAACTTTGCAGGAATTATGAAAATGTCATGTATGTCCTATCTGTGAAATTTAAACGTTAGCAGTGTCCTAATATTCAAATTATGCAAGGAAACCCGTTTACTTGCTAGATTTCACTGTCAGACACTATCGAGTGACTGACTGGCTTTTTCATCTTTGGTAATAACATACATTAATGAGCTGTAAAGGGTAAATGAGCATTTGTCTACATCAATAACCCACTTCTTGTAATGGCCAAAATTAAACTGATTGAATCTTTGCGCAGCATAAAACGTACGACCATTCGGTACAATGGTCAGAAAAATCAGACTATTACTTACTGGCTCTATAGCTCCTAAGTCGATTCGACAACTAATAGTCGTTATTTTCCCACTTAAAGACATTTTCAAGCCCACTTATTTTTAGGGAAGTTCTAAATTAGTATTGCCTTTGAAATGCCGTTGGAATTTAACCTTTTAATTTTTTCGCCCTGCAAATGGGACATAGTATCTTTAAAATACGTCCTTTCCTTAAATGGTTAAAATTCGTTGTCGGAAACTAATGATATAATAGTATGTTGTGAGCATTACTAGGCTATTCCTACATTTAAATATGTCTCTTTTAAATCGATAATGTCAATGGATTATACGCACCGGGTGGAACTATTTGTTCAGTAAGAGGACAGAGTCCAGAATATGATGAATAATTCAATGAATAAGAACATATCGTTTTCTGATTATGTTAATTGACCATAACTAATCACATTTAAAAGTAGGAAATAATTTCAATTTTACTCTTGTTAAAAGGGGGAAACAAATCATACCTTATTCAAGGAAAAATGGCCCCTGGCAGAGCGTATCTTTCATGCTAACCTTTACATTATATTTACTTTTACCTCGCCATAGTGGTGGTCACTCCAATGCCTTCATCAATACCAGCCCTGATCCAGTGTGACTTTGAGGACCCGAACATTTGTGGATACACCCAGCAGACGAGCGGCGACGATTTTGATTGGTTGAGACAGAGCGCAAGCACCCCTTCAGCGGACACAGGCCCGCCCAATGACCACACCCTTGGAACGGCGGCTGGTATGTTGTGGTTTCTTGTATCATATTAAGTGGATTCTGAGGTGCTTATGGCAAACCCCTTGAAAGACAAACCTACCATGGGTGTTCATTTCGATCACCCACCACCCCCCCCCCCACACACACACACACACACACATACACACGCACACAAACACTCAGTAAGCCTTGGTAGGCTCGGCGGACATCAACAGTTTTGTTTCTGTGTAGATTTTACGTCTATTCTTTCTTCTTTTTTTCTTTCTTTTTTCTCCCACTGCAGGCATATTGCTAACTTAGTTAAGGCAGCTGCTTTTTACGCGTTTCTCTATTTCTCGTTTCTCCGTCTGTTTATCTTGATATCATTCTTTTAATGAAATCCATTCAAGGCTTCTACATGTTCATCGAGTCCTCCTCCCCTCGCGTCCAAGGGGAAGTGGCCCGTCTGTGGTCGCCTACATACCAGGTCGCTGGCGGCCATTGCATCGAGTTCTTCTATCATATGTACGGGAGCTCGATCGGTTCGCTCAACGTGTTCATCGTGGAGACTGGAGAAGACATTCTGCAGCTGCTCCCAAGTTGGAGTGAGTCTGTCGATCAAGGAAACCAGTGGTACATCGCAAGGTTCCTAGCACCAACTACGAATGATTATCAGGTAAACTGTGGTGTGGACCTATATCTTTCACAATGACAGTGCCGTATTACATTTGTGAACGTACTTGACTCTTTCTCGAGAGTAGTCAGGGGCACCGTCTTATAAAGAGTTGATATTAATCGCAACTTATTTGCGTTTGATGTCACTCGCAACTACATACTGAGAAATAAGGGTGCAATTGGGGTGCAGATTTGCATCCATCTACGCGTATTTGGCAGAGGGTGTTGCTATTGTTAGCATAATTGCACCCTTATTTCTTAGTGTGTATGTCAATAAGAGATAGGACACGGTAAACTATACACGATTGATTGGAGGACTTCCGATTGATTTGGATTAATCACAACTCTTTATAGGACAGAGCACAGAATTTGGCTGATTGTATTTTCAAAAATTCCACCACCGCGATTTCCCCCTTTTTGCTGCAAGCCGAAGAAGACGTGTTTCCCAGAATTTCTACGACCGGCGGACGTATGAGATCATTTATAATACCATCTTTGGTAGCTTACAGCAAGTGTTTGAAATATATAAGAGATATGAAATATAAGAACCGGCAAGATTCTGGAATAGTTCGAGAGGCTTGATCCTCGGAAATTTATTTTCTTAAAGATGGGGAAACGATACAACGCAGAGAATTTGAGAATGTTTAATTTTTCTATTGAAATCATCATAATCATTTATTACCCGCTTTCGGGCTGGAAAGCAGCTTTCTTTTGCTTAAATTTGTAACCATCAATATGATTTTAATTTGTGGATTGGTACTTAATTGATATTATTACGAGGAGGCATACTGGTGAAGCTTCTTGTCTCTCGTAAAAGAGGTCCAGAGTTCGATGCTCGCTCGGTGCTTTGGAAAACTTATTTGCCCATAACCTTTGTCCCTATCGACCCATATGTATTAAATGGGTACCTTGCACTGCTGAGGTAATGCTAGTTGGCCAAAAGGAAGAGCAGTATTGATATTAATCTTGCTACTCTGGTTAAAAATTACCGAAAATTACCGATTATTTACCATTCGGGATAATTTATCTTTTAATTTGGTTTTGCTTCGGTCACTATCAATATACGTTACTCGCCATGTGCCTTTTGTTTCATATAGAATATTAACATAATGCTAACTACCATTATTCCTATTTGTAGATTGTATTTGAAGGCATTATTGGAACGAGTTTCACTTCCGATATCGCAATTGATGACGTCAGAATTACAGATGGTTCTTGTCTTGCTCAAGGTAAGCATTTTCGCCCTTTCTAAGTGATTGGATCTTGCCTAAAACGTCCCAATCGTAATGGGCCCTACTTTTGCCACCTACACGAATGAATATTTCCCTCTGAGAGACGTTATTAATTTAGTACAATAACTGCTGACGCCACATAAATTAAAATGATATTCACTTTATACGTCATAACTTAGAATCCGATGTAAATGTAATACTAAAAGATGTTGCCGACTTAATTTCTTTAATGAAATATGCCCAAAGCGTTTAAACTCTATGCTGTCGTCGCCCGCCGTAATTTCGTGGATTTTAGTATAGACTTTGTGTTTAAATGTATTCTTTGTGTGTAGAAAACCATTATTAACAGTACATGTAACGTATCAATGAGTGAGACCCAGAAAAGATGATAGCGGCCAAATAATTCATTTTTTAACAAAGATGAAAATACCCAGAGCATAACTTTTGACTAGAGACCAGATAGTTACAATCAAATTCATTTAAAATCTACTTTTTTTCTCTGTTCGTACAGGCGATTGCGATTTTGAAGCCGATTATTGTACTTGGACCAATGACGTCACAGCTGATGACTTTGATTGGATTAGAAAGCAGGGCGCCACCAATGCTGGTGGACCTCCAACAGATCATACCATTGGCTCATCAGCAGGTATGTGAAGATATCGCGTAGCCGAAGTGCTAATCTTTGTATAAAAAGAATGAGCAGTAAATCATGCTTAGCGCCTGCAATATAAAGTGGTTTGTAAATTCAATTTTAATTAGAATAAAGAAGACAAAATATCATATAAATAAATAATACGTGAAATTTGCATGTACTTTGATTGTAATTACACACGGCAGACTAATCGCTTCGTTTGTAGGCATGACGACCCATACATTATAACAATGATATATTTTCTTAAACCAAACACTTCATTGTTTGAGAAATGGTTTTAAAGTAATGTTGGCATTATAATCGTTTCCGTAAAATCATATTAATACTTTATAATATATTTGTTGTGTATTTTCAAACGTCGTCACCGATATATTTCAAGACCTTAAATTATCATCTGCCTGTTTTCTCTGTTGTCATCTAATTTGTTTTTTTTGCATATTTCACCAATAATAATATTTACCTTTTTGTGTGTTTAAGGTTCCTTTCATATTCTACTCATGTATGCAATGGGAATTAAATTATAGTCATTCTCCTGTTCCTTCTCTTTTCTGTATAAGGGTATTACGTGTACCTTGATCCCACCAATCAGGTGCCTGGTAAAAACGCCCGTATGGTCAGTTCGCTGTTCAACAACCAAACTGCGACAAGAAGGTGCGTTACTTTCTGGTATTATCTGGAAGGAGTTGATGCAGGCGCCCTCACAGTTGCTCAAGAGAACTACGGGTTTCCGGATGACGTCATGCTCTGGAGGCTAGACTCAACCCAAGGCGCTTTGTGGAATTACGGACAAGTGCCTGTATCGCAAGACTACGATTACAGGGTATTTGATAATTGATTCTTCAACAGAATCGTTAAAAAATACCGAACGATCAATCTTAGTCATAGAATGATAATTGTCTTTAGGCAGGAGGTATTTCGAATAATTTACGGACTATGGTACACAATCTAACGTTGTAATCCCTTCCCTCGCATCAATATCTTTTGGCAAGTCGTTACCTACATTTGCCACTTTAGACGCAGGTGAAGTAAATGGCAGAAATAGAATGAATGCTAGAACTTTGTTTATAACCTGGTAGGAAATAAGTACTAAGAACTTTGTATATCTCCTAGAAATTATTTTTCCTCTATACCAATAGTAATTTTGGTGATTTATAGCATTATTTGATTTTAATTTCATATGAAATAGATTGATTCGTCTCCCTCGTGAAAATAAACCTCTATAACTGTGAAATAGTGAAACATCTGTATCATCTGTATCGCCTCTGACCGATGCGTATCCTTAACTTGCCTTCGATGCGTTTCTCCAAAACATAGGTTGTCTTCATCGGCGAAGTAGGTGCCTCCACCCAAGGAAATATTGCAGTTGATGATATTGTTGTTACAGACAATAATTGCCCAGGTATTTCTTTTTCTCTCCCTGACTTGTCGTTCTTATCCAAAGTTAGATTAGATACCAAATAACTTCAAGTATATTTTTTAGAAGGCGGAATTTTCATAGACTGGGATCTGTTATAAGTGCTTTTGCATTGACATTATATTTATATTTTCTTATATATTCGAAATATCATGAGGTCTTGTCGACGGCTATTTTTTTTCTTTGAATACAACTTCTATATTGCTTATTGTAGTGAGAAAGAGAAGTTAGGAAGAAAGAAATATATACCATGGCTCTTCTTCTACAAAATTTGAATGATACGATGAGGGTATTTAAAATCGATTTTTCTTTAGAATGTTGCCTCATATGCAGAAGATCCTTATTCTCTAGTAATCATTTTTGTGTGTATAGCATAAATATTTTACGTACTAAGTAATGATAAAAGTGCATTTCAGTACGATAGTAAGTTTTATCTTTTTAAGCCCGAAGACATATCTTTCTCTTGCAGTAGTTTTATAATTTCTTTATATGATTATTACCAATATTATGTAAAGAGAACATTATTAGAACAGAAGAAATAAATTGTAATTATTAAACAAACTTCAGATTACTGATATTATTATTATTTTTTTAATTTCATGTTTATCTCTATCAAATGTTCTTTAGCTATACCAAACAGTGCTATTGCACAGCCGACATTCCCGCCTTCCAGTCAACTGCCCACTACAGCCCCACACATAGTCGTTCCTGTTGGACCGGCTAATTGTGACTTTGAAGGGGGTCTGTGTAGCTTTAGTCAGGATTCGGGGGATGACTTCGACTGGACGAGGAAGTCTGGACCTACGGACACGGCTAACACAGGACCAGATGATGATCACACACATGCTGGAAGTTCCAGTAAGAATATATCTTAGTCTTAACCCATTGACTTCTTATTTATCACAATCCACATAGGTTGATTACAGACACCACCCTGTTACAGTGAGCAATGTGTCATGCATGCTAAACATCAAGGGTTGCAAATGCCTCGGCGCTCCAGAGAGAGAGAGAGAGAGAAAGAGAGAGAGAAATAAAGAGGGAAAGAGAAAGAGAGAAAGAGAAAGAGAGAGAAAGAGAGAGATAAAGAAAGAGATAGAGTGATAAAGAAAGAGAAAGAGAGAAAGAGAAATAAATCAGTGTCCCATACACGGTTGATTGACAGAATGTTTGAAAAGTGAAACTTTCGATAAAAAAAATGCATTTTCACAGAGTGTAGGATATTTCAGTGAACTGTGTTATTGAGGGAAAAAAAAACGTATAATTATACTATTATTGTCATCTTGTGGATTGTGATATTAATGAAATGTGCGCGCAACATTGGTACCATATGTTTGTACGCTACAGTGACATAGGGTTAGAAATAGAAATTGTTAAGTGCGCTCTCTCCCATTTACGTCAGAATCTCCAGGGAGACGATGATTAATTTCATCAACAAACTGACACATTTGTCCTATGTAATTATGTTTTAAAATAGCTATCTCAGGTTCATATATGTACACCGAGGCCGATTTGACCAGCGTAGGACAGTCTGCACGCTTGAGGAGCGCCCTCTACAGCCCCGCCACTTCGGATTCCTGCCTGACCTTCTGGTACCATATGCATGGTGAGCAGATAGGTATTATCAACGTCCTGACTGCCTCGGGATCGGCCGAGACATTAGTCTGGACCAAGTCCGGAACACAGGGAGACCAGTGGCTGGTTGCTCGGATACCAGTTACCGGAACTTCACCTTTCAATGTAAGTATCATTTCACGTATTCATATTTCCCATCTCGAAATGCCATTTATTTCCCGGTTTACTTTTTCATTTCATATCGAAAGGCCCTATAGACTACTATTGCAATATTTTCTAAGAGCCGTATATATCGTTACATTTATATATAAACACTTCATTAAATTAGGAAGCATGGTCTTATATACATTCTTTGGTTAGGGTAGTATCAACAATCCTTCTATTTTTTTCCCGGAAGAGGAGAAAAACCTTACACACAAAAATGTATTTGTTATTGTATTCAACTACAATACCCTGATACACGTCAACAAATGAAATCGTCCATAAAAGATTTAAAATAGAATCAGCATACATAAATAATTATCTGTTTCAATCTTTGTAACTTTAAGAAGATAAAACATCGTATTATATAAATGTTTTGCTCACTTTCTTCACTCGTTCCTAACAAATATCTTTGTATTGCCGTAATATTGAGGTGCCACACTCGACCCACGTTTAGTAAGTTGCTACCTGGTAGGATTTAGTCCATGAAAGCACTGAGCACTACGGTTGCCGGAGCTATGGCCGGGGTAATAATATCCAAAGTCCTTCGGAAGCGTGTAGAGACGATATATAATTATATGATATCCGCTATGCAAGAACGGCACATTATCATTATCATTATTAACAAGCTGTAGGTACGTATTTATAACTCTTATATGATATCCTTATATACATATATTTGATATTTAGGTTATATTTGAAGGAATAATGAGTGGAGACCCAAAATGTGACATGGCCGTTGATGACATTGTTCTGGAAAACGAAGATTGTTTGGCTAGTAAGTTACACTAAAAGTTTTTCCTCTTTTGATTTCGTTATTTTGTATGCAAAATATTATATATTTTCAACTAGATGTTTGAAAGGATCTTTATATTTCAACATAACTTAAAATATTATTTTGAATTTGAACAAACCTTTTTTTGCAAACAAGGTTTATTTTATTTATTGATTGATGGAGGCACATCCAACTTATATAAATACTAGATTCTTGTTTTTCATTGTACCTTTTTATGTTTAACGTATACGTTACCAATTATGAAAGACTTGTCAACATGGATTTTAATTAGCTGTTTCGTTTCATATTTTGTGCAATCCATCAATTCAATAAAGTGATAAAATAATAATACCCCAAAAACAATTGTACATGTAGTCGGTAACATTCGGCACCAAATAACTTTAATTCGCCGTACATTCCTCAACATCAAAGTCAGGATAATAATTTTCCATAATAGCTTCTGCAAAAATCTTACGAATGTCGGTTGGGGGAAAAAATGGGTTGTCCATTTTTACGTAGATCGGTGTTGGGGTAAGTTATAGATTATATATCATACCGTTTGTACTGCTTTCCATATTTTGCTTTCTTTCGTAAGAAATACGTTAAAGTACGTACGCACATCAAACCTTTGCAGGTTCATCTTTTACAAAATGTGTGTGGTCTTCAAACCTATTAAAACGTTATATTAAACCAGGCGAATTTCAAATGTACTATTACTGATCAGGGGCCCGTTTCATAAAACTTGTTATCTATAACAACTGCTAAATTTATATGACAAATTTGATCTCAGCCAATCAGATGCCATGATTTGAGTAGCTTATAACAGTAGCTTGTAACTTGTTATTGATATCAAGTTTTATGAAACGGGGCCCAGATTTCAATGATTTATCTGTGTGTGTCTCATGTCCCCTTTCTCTCATTTCCAGTTACACCTAGCCCAGGAGCGTTCAGCCCTTTTTGTGATTTTGAATACGGCTATGCAGTGTGTGGAT
Source organism: Mesocentrotus franciscanus (assembly GCA_037976565.1). Taxonomy (NCBI): domain Eukaryota; kingdom Metazoa; phylum Echinodermata; class Echinoidea; order Camarodonta; family Strongylocentrotidae; genus Mesocentrotus; species Mesocentrotus franciscanus. Next base: position 21,285,691 of record CP137670.1, on the reverse strand, counting down.
ACAACCAGGAGAGTCTACTCGATGACTTTGATTGGAGTCTCGGATCAGGACCCACTAGTACTGCCCTGACTGGCCCATCGGCGGACCACACAACCAATGCAATCAATGGTTAGTCAGTATATTGTTGTGGTTGATATTATTATTATGATTATTATTACTATTAGTATTATTGTCATTATTATCAGTATCATTATTCATTTGTCAACCACTCAATCACAATTACAAATTAAATAGTATAAAGGACAATTGAAATACAATCCAGAATCACAAAAGGTAGAAATCAAGAGTGCATTTTCTACCTAATGTCCCCAGGATGCCGGGGCAGACAAATAAATAAATACCTGTAACCTATAATCCTATAACCAAAAGGCCTTCCTACTCTTCCTGCTCTAAAAAATGTTTTGTTCTTGATTCCCAGTATCTACGGCCATTTTCGTTAGTAGTTAAACACATTTTGTTAATCATTGTCCATTACCTCTACCCTCCCAATAATGTTGTAGTGTTATTTTGTTACTTCTTTAAACATAAAATCATGAGAAGGAAGATTCAATTTGACACCCACACGCACACACTCACGGACAAACACACACGCACAAATACATCCATATACATTTATATTGGAGGCGGCACTTAAAACGATCTAACATATTTCGAGTTGAAATATTCTGTCTAGAATTTCAAATCCTTCAGAGTCCTTTCTTATATATTAACTGTTACAGGTAAATACATGTACATCGAGACAGAAGCTCCTAGGTTTCAGGGTGAGAGGGCGTGGCTATATTCACATACATTCCCTTCAGCAGGAAGCCACTGTTTTGAGTTCTACTACCATATGTATGGAGATAACATCGGGTCGCTAAATGTTCTTGTCGAGGTAAATACATTGTTTTTTTTTTGTAAGTTAGTTAGTTAGTTTGTTTGTTAAACTGAGCCAATTCCCCTGCACTGCTGCAGAAGTTTCCCATAAACGATAACATTTTTCTTTTCTACACAGTTTATGATTTACCCATATATAATCACTGCATTACTAATTCATCAGCTTAATTGATGAATTTTGCAATGAGTAGAAAGGTACATTTATTAGTAAAGATCGTTTTTGTTCCATGTGAAAATGGCAGATATTATATAGATTTAAAGGCAACTTCCAGTGATTTTTTAAAGGCAGTAGATTTATAATGCACGGTATTAATTTAAAGAAATATTTGTCTCTGGTAGATCTCACACCACACGACCTGCATGTCCATTACTTCTTGCGAAATCAACGCTCATTAAAGTAACATTGAAACAGAAAAATAGCATAAAGCTTTATATTGCAAATGTTATCAACGATAGTGTTATCCATAATGAAAAGGAGTTGACACTATAACGATTCACATTGGATTTAATGAATATCTATATTTATTGGTTTCATTTTATTGACATGCCTAGGTTGGAGGACTTTTCTCCCAGCCTTACTTCACACTATCCGGTAACTTAGGCAACCAATGGAATGTAGCTCGCATCCCATTCAGTATCAATGATGATTTCCAGGTGTACTTCGAAGCAATCGTAGGGGATGGTGTATTGGGAAACATCGCTATAGATGACATCGATATGTATGCCGGGTCATGTCCGGCACCAGGTACTCTACACAAATCTTTGTCAGTACCGGTACCAGGGGCGGGGCTCAAGCCCCTTCCCAAATATTCTTCAATATCTAGCCCCCCCCCCCACCCCCCATTCCCCCTTCCCCCAAACAAAATATAAATAATAAATAAATACATAAATTAATAGATAGATAAATAAATACCAATAAATTCTAGATTTTAACTGGACCTTCGTTGAATGAATTAAACCATATAACTAATTACCAATGTTATACGTTGTATTATTAAGGTATAGTTATACACTCAGGTATTATCTTATCAGTTATTTTCTACGTAGGCCAAAATCAATTGAGATTAGGTTAATAGCAGGTACGTCTTCTTAATAATAATAATATTCAGCTTTTATATAGCGCTTAATACAAATGTCTCTAAGCGCTTTACAGATATAATATTACCCCAGTCATTGGATTCAGTGCTTGCCCGCACACACTGTGTGCATCTCCACTCCATGGGGAGCATTCCAGCCAGGCGTTACTTGACGCTCTAAAACTGTTTGACCAACAATGACGGTCGCATCCTACCGGGTACCCATTTAACACCTGGGTGGAGAGTAGCAAGTGCAGGTTAATATCTTGCCAAAGGATATTAGTGCCGTGTTGGGATTCGAACCCTCGACCTTCGCATCTCCAGTCAAGCGCCTTAAACCACTCGACCACAACACTCCAACTTTTCTTACAATTTATTTGTACGTGAAAATGCCGAAATGATCCTGTAAACATCATGGTTTTCATTTTGTATACTGATAATGGTATACTGCTTGAATTCCATTCATGTAGTTTATTTGGCAAATAAAACATTTTATTTTTGTACAACTATTTGAGATTGTTAAGGAAGAAATGATTTTAAAAAGAAGGGAAATATATTGTCAACATTTTTTTTTACCGAGGGGGTGTTTAGCTCTAATAAATAATCATCACATAAACGTTTGTGAGTAAGGGTACCTCCTATAGAAATAAAAATCAATTATTGATAAGTCAGCTTCGCATTACGATCCTCAATTCATTATTTCACCCACATTCAATTTCTTCTTTACAGGTGATTGTGATTTTGAGAATGGTTTCTGCACCTGGACCAACGATCCTACGTTGGACGTGTTCGATTGGATCACAGGACAGGGTGGAACGCCTAGTGCCAACACAGGTCCCAGTATAGACCACACCCTTGGGACTGTTCAAGGTTAGTTCAGTTCCCGTTCATACAGCGAAGAAAAATAAATTGCACCATTGGACGTAGGGTGACACTCAATCCAAGGTTTGGGGGTTCGAATCTAAGCCCGGCACTAACGTCCTTTCGTACGATGTTAATTCACATTGGCCACTCTTCACCCAGGTGTAAATGAGTACCTGGAAATTGTTGGGGTGATGATTATTGCAGGGCATACAGGAGGAGCAGTATTATTATTAGAGGCTACCATCCCCCCCCCCCCAAAAAAAAGGCAAACGAGAGGAACTGTAAACCGTCTTTGGGCAAACTGTGGGGCCGACTTTTTGTACCATATTGCCTATCACCCAAGATTGGAATAAATATCAAATTTATGACTCAAAACAGGACGATAAGATGCGTGCCGTTTAGAGCTAGTGACACATAATGCATTGCAATGATGCATGCATTGAAAAAATGAATTCCATGCCACAAAAACGGAAGAGAAGACATTAATTTTGTCAAACATCATTAACCTCTACAAGGGGTGTATAGTCGTATGTATTGATGCAGATTGGTGGGAAGCTTTATCACCACGAGAATTTGAATTGAGCGTTTGAAAAGGTTAATATTGTATTCTAAAAAAATTTATAGTCAGTTCATTCTATAATATATTCATATTAGTACGAATGTTAATAAGAATAAGAATAGTAATACTATGTCTTGTTTACTCAGATTAGCCCCATGTGTATTCAAACAGTTCTCCTTGATGGCTCTCCAGTCATAATGTTACTTATAGAAGTGTTAGTTTGTCAACGTCACAACGTCTGGTGATTCATTTGCAGGGTCTTATGTCTTCATGGAGACTTCATCACCTCGCGTTTCCGGAGAGACAGTCCTTTTCCGTAGCCAGGCATTTAGTGCCACGCCCTCAAGTGGGCGTTGCCTTCGATTCTGGTACCACATGTTTGGTAATCAGATAGGCTCCCTCAATGTATACGTGGAAACTATAGAGGGCGCTGTAAGATCCGACGTGTGGTCTTACGCAGCGAACCTAGGGGACCGATGGAACAGTGGACAGATGCCTGTAGAGAGTCCAGACAACTATGTGGTAGGGACTGTTTCTTCTTTTTTTTTGGCGGGGGATTGTACGATAACTGTCATGCTCCGGTGACAACTGATGCATAGTTAATTTTAAAAACTTGTTGACATCCTAACTTCAGGTCTGCATCTAACATCAAAATGAGCCCTAATATTATTGCAGTATCTATTTGTAACTATTGTAAATTTCTTTGAATATCACGGAATTTCCAATCTCTTTTCCATGCCTCTCTCCTTCTCTCTTGCTCTATCTCTCTCTCTCTCTCTCAGGTGGTGTTTGAGGGTGTAGTCGGACAGGGATTCGAAGGCGACATTGCTTTGGACGACATCTCTTTTGTTGATTCTACATGCGGAGGTAATAACTTTCACCCCTCTTCCCAAAACCTGTACTAAATACCACACTTATAACTGTTGCAGAATGATCAGCCAGCTGACCCCCTCCGCCGCATTCCTGAGTAAGGAGGGGGCGAGGGGCGAGACGGGAAAATGAGTTTGACATTATCAAACTGCTTCCTAATTGGAGTAGGCAATTATATAAATTCTAATTTAAATTCATTATTATATATATCGTTCATATAGTTCAGTTTTTAATACATAAACAGAAAAACAACAGCAATTGGAGAGGATACATCATACATTCTTCGTAGTATCATGAAAAGTCATCTGGGTCCTATCTAAATCGACAATACACATCTTTGAGAACTGTTTATTGCAGCCTTTTTCCCGTTGTGACCTTTCTAACACAACAGACAACAGTCGTGTCATAAATATTTTTTACCTAGCTTGTTCTGTTTTTCCATTATATTTTTTTTTCTTTCTCTCTCTCTCTCTCTCACTTTTTTGATCAAATAAATAACTGTTATTTATTGCTTCTTTATTTTATTTCGTTTACTATTTGTGAATAAAATGTAAATTTAATTGATATTATGTTTCGTATTGTTGTTTTCCTTTAATGCGACTTTCTGAAAAATAGTCTTGTGGCTGAAGAAAGGTTTTTACCTTTTTTATAGGCATAGATGTTGGTTCGTATATTTCCTGATGATTTTATATTCATTCATCAATTTATGTTTGGTCTCTACAGTTCAACCACCAACGGCTGAAGTCCGCCCCACTACAACAACGGAACCATACACAGGCACAGGGACCCAACCAGTTCCTACAACAGTAGCCCCAAGTATGTTTTTTTAATTTTTTTTATACATGTACATTGTCACCTATACAATGCACCATTGCGAGGACCTTAAAAAATTCACCTGATGCAATTTTCTTACCATATATATTGAAAAATGCAAACATTACAGGGACATTATAGCATTGTCAGTACAATAGAGAATTGATACTTGCCTTGAGTTGAATTTTCAAATGTCTTTGCGTTAGAGGTACTATGTCTTCTTGAACTCGGGTTCCGTATTTTAAAGATTCAATGTCTCTGACAAAAGCTTAAAGCTTCCACAAGTTTTTTTACTTCAAATCCAAGTTTTTTGAAGACAAAATATTTCTAGTATAATTATTGTATTTTAAATATCGTATATCAAGAATTGTATTCTGGGGGATGTTTCACAAAGATCCTAAGTTGAACTTATCTCTAAGTTGGACTTAAAAATTATTGAAAGCCGTTAGCATCTATACAAATATTTTGTAAAAGTTATTTTAAAAGGCATAAAATGTTGAATCAAATCATTCATATTTTCTATTATCAAGGAGATTTCATGTTCTTGATGTGGAATTTATAAAAAGTCTAAAATACTTAAATTTTCGCTTTTGAATATATTTTATTTTAAGGCTACAAAACGGCTCTCCATAATTTTTAAGTCCAACTTAGAGTTGAATTCGACTTAGGATCTTTGTGAAACACATTTGGCCTGGTCCATGATTTATCTCTTGCATCTGCCAATATTACTTGCCAAGCATTTTGTTTGACACAATCAATATGAAGCAAAAACGGGTGAGCTGAATGACTTTTAATACAGCATCTCATGATCTATTATACTACCTTCTTTATTCGAACTAGTGTTATATCAATTTGTTGCAAGTTTAATTACAAGGAAATCTCGAAAACGCAATTGTAGGAACTTTTCTTTCATTATAAAAATGTTGAAAGTGAGAAGCTACTATTGATTTCCCACCTTTACTAATTGAAAATCATACTTTTATTCACCAGGTCCAATCTGCAGTTGTGACTTTGACTTGGATCTGTGCACCTTCACCCAAGCTACTACCGATGATATTGATTGGACGAGGCTGTCAGGTAACACGCCCTCTACGTATACCGGCCCAGAAAATGACCATACGATTGGCACAGGTACGTGTATTTTGTTTTACCTTTTGACCATGGAAATCTTATATTCGTTTTTAGAATTCGTGGCATTAAACGCAATTATGGTCTTACACCAAAAATGGATGCAGTGTTTGAACATATTTTTGCCCCTACTACTCATGAATCTAGTGTATTTTGTAGGGATCTGTATGAAAGTTATTGAGCCAAACCAAAAAGATAGAATGGCTGCCTTGACAGGGATAGTCTGAAAAGGCAGCTCAAGGATGCAAGAAATGCTAGGGAACGGAGCCAATGATGAAGGCTAGAAAGTGCCAGTTTTTGTATTAACATGATCGCCAAGGTCGATGTGGAGATTTCGTGGTATAGTGGTTCATTCAAGGATGAAGGGTTCGAAACCCAGCCCTGAATTAAAATCTTTTGGCAAGACATCAATCTACAATTGGCACCCTCCACCAAGGTGTACATAGTACCTGGCAATAGCCAGGGTAATCATGATTGCATGACCCTCGGGAAGAACAACAACATTGATGCTGATGAGGCTTCCATGGGTAACAAAAGTATTGTCATCTTTACTGCCTACATCAATCTAAGATGATAACGGTTTAGGATAAAGTAATCGTCCTTCGCCTCCATGAAAACTTGATGTATTGAATTGAATTAAATTTATTTCCACATTTGCATTAAAAGTACGGTAACACGAATACATACAAAAGTAACAGCATAAAAAGTAAACAAACATCATATACATCCAAATTAAGAAGATAAAAGACAAATTTACATGACTTGAGAGACATGCAATGTAAATGTGGCGGGATCAAAAAATGTTTGTGTAAAACTTATGGCCATGATCCCGTACTGTTTAGAAACATTTATACAAGTCTAAAGAAAACATAAAGCACACCAATCAACAACACAATATATCGATATTAATAGAACTTACTTCAAAAAATTCATTTATTTTGGCATCGTTTTTATTCCCACTGGTATTAATAATCCGTTCTTCTTTCGACAATAGCGGCTGGATTCTACATCTACACAGAAGCCTCGAGCTTTTTTAACAAAGTTGCCCTCCTGGAGTCGGAACTCATTCCCGCATCGTCCGGGCGACTATGCGCCGATTTTTGGTACCACATGTGGGGAGCAGACATGGGTACACTCAATGTCTATGCTCAGGCCGGGACCACGCTGGGCCAGGTCCTGTGGACCCAAAGTGGGGCTCTGTCAAGGACCTGGTTTGAGGCCCAGATTGATTTTATCCCTACTGCTGATTTTAAGGTTAGAAAATCAATGGTTTTGTTATGTTCCTTATATCAAAAACATCAGAGTTCAGTTTTCGTAGTACAAAATTACATTGAAATGAAACATGTTTAGTAATCTCATACTTTTTTCATGTATCCAACATACACGTCCGAGTTCCTTTGATATTGTGTAAATGGTTACCTGGAAATTGTTGGGGCAATAAAATATACAGGGACAGCAGGAATAGCAGTATAAATAACTGGTGTGACTACCCTACGATAATTAAGAGCCAATCATTTTCATTGATTATAATTACAAGTAGAAAGTAACTTTGAATTACATTTTGTTTATTTCTAATAGTTCGTATTTGAGGGCGTTACTGGTTCGAATTTTGACAGTGACATCGCTCTCGATGACATCTATATTACAACAGGAGCATGCAGAGGTATACATCCATTTTTGTTACTATTATTGTTGTTGTTCTTTTTGTTATTATTATTACTAATATTATTATTATTAGTAGTACTATTATTATTATAATTATTATTTATTATGTTCCATGCACTACACTACACTAAACTAGTCGAGATCATAAACGTCCATTTGTCAGTATTCTATTTTAAAAAAAAAATCATATATAGGCCTGTCCTATGTTTTGGTTAAGTTGGATATAAATTAATTCTGCGTTTTTCATTTTTGTCAGGATACCACACGTGTACGTTCGAGGACGCCTCCATCTGCGGTTATTCACAGGGCAATCTCGACAATTTTGATTGGTCATGGAACGCAGGAGCCACGCCCACTCTTTATACCGGTCCCTCGGTAGATGCTACCACCAGAACAGCATCTGGTGAGTAACACTATTTATCCATATAATCTTGTCTTCACGATCAACTAAGTCTTATTTCCTGTGGTGATGATAATGATTTATATGGCACCATATTTTCCGGTCTAGGCGAAAGGTATCAGGCCTTTTTTAAATAGATAGACAATGTTATTATAAGCTTTTACGGTGTGCTTAAAAAAGCGCTTCCACTAATTTGTGCTCTTAAAAATCTGTATTGTTATATTTTTGTTCATTATTTAAAAATAAAAGGATAAATCATTTTGCCGCTATGATTCGAATTTAAAGAACGGCCAAGAGACATGCGAAATATCATTAATATTCTTAATACCATCATTAACAATGTTATTGCATAGAAATGTAAGTTTGCCATATTAAAAGCAGTTTGACCAAACGATTTAAAGATCTAAAGGTTCGTTCAGATATAAAATGTAAACCATGGACAATTTTTACAACTCTTTATTAAATGGCAAATGCACGCAAATAAGGATCTACGCATATTCATTGAACTCTCCGGTATAAGATATCGAAATGTTAATCGTATTAGACTCATATACGTATTCATATGAAATATATTTATTTAAAAAAAATGGGTTTTGGGAAAATTACAAAAGCGTTTCATATCTGAACAAGGCTTAACGGTATTATTTATTGCATAACCATTACCAGGTCACTACATGTACATCAACGCTGCTGCTCAGCAGCCAGGGGAGAAAGCGACCCTCCTGACACCATACTTTGACTCTTCTGATGCCGGCCAAGATGACACCTGCTGGACGTTTTACTATCATATGTTTGGTGATCAGATGGGCGCCCTCAATGTCATGGTAGGCTAACGTTGAAATGACTTCGATGCTGTCGTTTTCGTTGAAAGATGCGTTTAATTGAAAGCAACTTTTTGAATAATATTATATCATATTAATATTTTATTTGAATGTATTCTCGTAAGCTTTATATAATAATTGTTTTAACATTCAGCTCTCGGGCTGCTATTTTTAGTATTCCTTCAATAAACAAGTCAATAGTGATAATAATATGTGCCTAATACAGATACACATATTCACCACACCAACTTGCACCTTAAATTACGTTGTGTTTCCATAATCGGACCAAAATATAATGACTTGAAACGAAATAAGATACCGTGGTTGCTTGTAAAGAAATAATAAAATTAAGCATTAAAACAGTCAAAGCATGTATATCATGATGGGTTCATCATGTTTATCAAAAACGGAAAGAACATAAAACATTTTCGATGAAGGCATGGAAGAGATAAGCACACCCAGGAAGAAATAAATACACAATAGCTTGAATGAAAATCAATAGTTAATGAGGATGAAATTAAAGTGTATAGATGTGTTTGATAATATCTCAATATTGATCGAAGATTCCCTAAATACTATAACTGGTATTAAACCAATCAGTAAATGCATTCCTTATTAGCTTGAAGGTGATAGCGTGCCCCTATGGACCCAGTCCGGCGCTGACCTAGGTGATACATGGTTCTATGCGGTGGTCAATGTCTCTAGTTCAGCTGTCTTCCGTTTGGTATTTGAGGGCGTGGTCGGTCCTGGACCTAGGAGTGACTTGGCCATCGATGATGTCGACTATACGCTCGGACCCTGTGGATCTATAGGTGAGAAGCTGAAAAAATATCGATTCAAAAATTCAAGATAAAGTTGCGTTTTGGTCATGCAATTACAGTGTAAACGAAAATGTGTGGAAGTGATTGGAAAAGTTTGATCATGTAGCAGATAAGTATTGGTGTATATTATAAGATGATGACGTGGATCGTAAGCAAATGATTGGTTGAAAGCGTACACGTGACCAGGCATTTATTTTGCCTAACGCGTAAATTGGATAATGACCGGTCATTATCCAATTCTAATGACCGGTCATTAGTAAAATCATGTTATAAAACATCATTTTATAAAACAAATAAAACATCATCAAATCAAACAAATAATGCCCATCATTTTGTTCGGGCATTAGTAAAATTACCCACACGCGGTACCTTTAAAACAGTCCAAACACCCTCGGCTACCGCCTCGGGCGTGTTAGACTGTTCCAAAGGTACCTTGTGTGGGTAATTCTTACTAATGCCCTCACTGCTGTGTATTATTTGTATACTATGATATGATAAGAAATTGTATGCTCTAAACTCTAAAAAGTAACAAGTAATCTACACAGAAATAGGAATATTGGACATGCATAAACAGGTGGCATGAAAGTTGTGATCCACAACATTTCGCTTTTACTTGTCATAATTTGAATATGAGGGCATTTCAAGAGCCATTCCCTTCAGGCAACACTTTTTTGGTTCTACAATACTTGTCCACATAAACAGAAAATGATTTCTTTTTAAATCACAAAGTATTTTACTGTTTCCCAGTACTCAAAATTCTCTTTAAAGCGGGATTGCACTACTTGTAAGCTACTTGCGCCCTCTATATAGCAAACAATGCTTAAGCGGTACCCGTTGGTCCCCCATGATCCCTTTTTTCTTATGTTAATTGAGAACTGCTTTGATGAGATAACCACATTTTAGTGACCACGCAGTGAGGTCTAATCCCTCATGGCCAAACTAGTGCAGACATGATTTAAAAGGCCTACAGAAGTTTGTTCAGCAAATGTAATGCCATTTCTTCTCAAAGAACACATCAGATTTAAATAATGTAAATAATTACTTATAATTAATTATGCTTTGCCATTAGCTAGTGCGTAAAACGAAAATCTTCATACAATGAATACGGTAAGTACATACTTTTGGGAAGATTTTCTTTCTCTATCAAAGTAGATTCGTAAGATATAACTTTAATTTATTATGTTTCGAAGATTTTGTCTGTTTGCTTATCAAATTAAAAAGTGGATATTATTTCTGGGAATACCACAGGTTACCGGTAACAGTCTTGCATATTAACGTGTTCAAAATTTCTATACAAGTTCTGAGGACGTTGCTATGTATGTTTAGCTCTTCATCATGTCATTTGTCCCAAATATTATGTTTACACAGGTTCTTGTGACTTTGAGAGTGGAATGTGCATGTGGAGTAACATCGATGCGGATAACTTCGATTGGTTACGGTACCAGAGTACTACCCTAGCACTGGTACAGGACCAAATGTGGACCACACCCTTGGGACATCATCGGGTACTATTTTATTCTCTCTTTTAAATATTTTTTCGATCGTTTATTTTGTTCAGCTTCTTGGGAAAAGAACAATGAAGAATCGCAGATTGACCTTTTCTCTGTTTGTTTCTTTTATTTTGTCTGTTTGAGTTTTGCTTTACGTAAGGCAAAGTATGTGAAAAAGGTCGTATGAAAATAAGATATATATATATATATATATGTATATACATATATATATAGAAAGTTCATCGGATATAAACTATGAGGTAATTACATCGGTTCTGAATTGATATGGGCTAATAATTAAAGACAACTTAAACTAAAAAGGACATTACATGTTTGTCCAGAACCCTCCAACCCGAATGAATATAGTTTGACAGTTAGCATGAATATAAATAAAGCTCTATTAAGAGTCATTCTAAACCTGTAGATACTAATTATAAAGACATATTCACCACCGCAGGACATTACATGTTCGTCGAGACCTCTTCGCCCCAGATTGCCGGGGAACAAGCCGTGCTCTTCCTGGGCGCCCTGAGTCTAACCGGGCAGCGCTGCCTCAGCTTTTGGTACATGATGTTCGGCGTGGACACAGGGAGCTTGTTGTCTACACATCGATGGGATCAGGGAGTCTTACCCGTGAGGTCCTGTGGATGCTCGCTGGACAGCAGAATATTGACCAGCTGACCTGGCTCTACGGACAGGTCACCGTAGACTTCGACGTTGTAGATGAGGTGAGAATAAAATGCAATCCGTCCAAGTCGATCACGTTGCACCCTATCCTCGCAGAATGTTTAAAATGCTCTACAATTTCACGAACTATATTCGTCACTTCATCTCTTATTACGTCACATGCAATACAGTCTCATGAGGTATGTGCGTACAAACTGTGTAAGACTGCAGCGCTGCAACTGTATGGGTTGTATGTAAGGCACAATTATACCTTTCAAAAAGGCAATTTCAGCCATCGGAAGCATTCGCTAACATAACAAAATTCAAAATACAGCATCTTCTTCACAACGGTAATTAGTTGAAATAATTATTGTAAGATTTATATTAATATTTTCGTGGCAATACACTTTATAGACATGCTCACATTTGATAGTCGAAAACTTATTTTTTTTAATAGTCAGTTTTCAGTAGAACTCTCAAGTCACACAGTTTAGGATATCATACTATTTTCAACTAACAATCCTTTTAGGATATTCCGTTTATAAATCGTCTTTTCCGACATTTTTGTTTTGTACTGTAATTATTTTGTGGGATTTATATTGTACAATGTTGGATGCGTATCTGGACAATTACCCCCTGGATAATCACCCCCCGGAAAATTACCCACCCCCTGGAAAAAAACTACCACCCAAGACAACCACCCCCGATCATTGAAAACGAACCCCTTGAAAATTAACACCCAAGGACAACCACTCCCGATCGAGGACAATTACCCCCGGAAAATTACCCCCCCCCTCCCCCCTCCCCTGTTCATTAAAGGGAAGTCCACCCTGATATTAGGTTGGTTTTAATAAAAAGCAAAAACAAAATTCGGTGGTAATTGTCCAGGGGGGTGGGCCAGGGGGTTGTTGTCATTGGGGGGGGAATTTTCCGGGGGGTAATTGTCCTTGGTGGTAATTGTCCAGGGAGTAATTGAGTATTTGTTGTATATCAAAACTATAGATGAATATCTCCTTGTTTTCATTGCATCACAGATATATATTGCTGCTATCTTAACTTCGGTACCCTATGGTGACACTGCTATCGACGACATTGACATTACTGAGGGAGCATGCGATAGTGAGTCTAGTTTCTTTTTTAATGTTTTAATCAATAATGGATTGTTCAGTCTGATGTATTTTCAACGGAATTAAGACTAAGAAAAGTTAAAACAGTTGTTTCATAAAACATTAAAGATAAACTTGAGTTCTGGTAATGGTGAAAAAAACATTGAAACAGTTCCTCTTCAAATTCACACTGATTGTTAAGTAGTACAAATAAATGACTCTTGCTAAAGGAATTTGAACGAAATTGTGTAATTGCAGAGAAATGAGCAAAATAAACGTTGAATATTTCATCGGTCGGGTGAGTCCCAAACCGAATTCAAAATTACTGATATGTCTGTTTAGCTCCCTCTTTCGGCAAGAACCCGATATCCTCCTCTCGGTGGGCGATTCATTCAAGCCAAACCCACTACACAAGGAAGCGAAAACGCTCTACTGAAAACTTCAGCATTACCATCAGCTGGTTGGTTGTGTTTAGTTACATTTCTTCAGCTAGCGCATCGCAGGCCCACAAATACATTGTAATAGTTTCAAATTCTTCTAACGTTCCTGCGGAAACAAACTTACGCTGAAAACAATGTGGGAGAGAGAGAAAGAGGATTTTTTTTGGGGGTGCATGGTGGACGTGGTGATGATTGCAGTGCAGTGACCAGAGTGCTGTGCGGAAAAATAATGAATTATCTCCTTTGTTTGGAACTCTAGAACTCTGCTCTTCTTTCCATCTCAAAACTTTATTTGTGAATCGTATATCATACTTTTATTTTGAAGAGGAGTTCTCTCGTGTATCAATAAATCAACGCATGCACTCATTTCTTACATCAAAATACTCCACAAAATAATAAACAGCCACATACTAGTAGCTTTCTGTGGAATAAATTACATTGTACAACGATCTACGCTATACCACTACACGTGACGATACACAGTCCAGATTCCCACTCCCTACAGTTACACAAGTCCACTAATCGCGCGCTCCTCGAAAATACACACACGTTGAGAAAAATCACATGCTCGAGGGGTCAAAAGTTCGCATGAATAATATTCTGACGTAATACTCATGCCCTAATAAGTAAGTAAGATCGTTGTGTGTGTGTTGAAACTAGGGAGGTGAGCTGTAAAAGGGTCGAAGGGTCACTTACATGTTTATATAATTATGCGAAAGGACGGACAAATTCATTCTCATGTTTATTCTAAATCGCTGTGTCCGGGTTTCAAAGTTGCAGCTTCCTATTTATAAGAAAGTAATACTAATAGGGCTCGATATATCCCCCCCCCTTTCTTCTACTTCTGTTGGTAAGACAGGAACGGTATACACGGCATTATTTAGGCAAATTAGAAGTAACTTTTTATTTTTATAACGGAACATGAATTTGAATCGTCTGTTTGTCTAGTCTAAGAATATTTTCCAATAGCCATCGACAATTTTTGTTATTGTTATATTGTTCTATTTTTGCAACTATTAGACATACTATTTTTTTGGGGGGGGGGATGAGAATGGGCTATAGGAAAAGTGAATCATAAATGTTTTATTTCTTGTACAAATTATAATTTGGACTCTCGGTAGAACAGTTGCGCTGTAATGGCACTGGACCTGGACAGACCTTACCATCCGTATATAGGCCTACCATTTACCCACATTTTCATTTATGTTATTACATTTATTTATATGTTGAAAGAACCATATTATATTGAAATCATCATCATGAAGGACTTCGTTTTATTCGAGTGTCTAGTCTGAGAATACTGCCTAAAAGCCATCGGAAATGTATTGGTTATCACTTTATTATAATATTTATTTTATTATAATAGTCACTTTTTGCAAAAGTTAGACATATGCAATCATATATTCTAACTTTTGTTGGGGGTGGGTAGGATATGAAAAGTGAATGTATCATTTCTTGTAACGTTAGCTGTAAAATGAAAAAAATGTTCAAATTCAGTATTTCTGTTTACCTAATTTGTACCTTCCCTTATTTGCCTTATATCATCATATTTCGGTAGAACAGTTGCGCTGTAATGGCACAACCAGGGAGATGATATCTCCCTGGCACAACTAAACACACCTATTCATCTGTACCTTTTACCCACGTTTTTATTTATGTCATTATACTTTAATTTATATGTTGTTGTTTGTTTTTATAACGGAACATTATATTCAAATCATCATCATGAAGGATTTCGTTTTATTTGTGTGTCTAGGCTAAGAATACTGTCAAATAACCTTCTGAAAAACAAGTTCGTTATTATATACGGTCACTTACAAACAATATTAGACATATAACTTTTTAAAACTTTTTTCGGGACGGGGGTGGGGTGGGGTATGAAAAGTGAGTGTATCATTTCTTGTAATGTTAGCTGTGAAATGAAAATTGTTCAGTATTTTTGTTTGCCCAATTCGTACCTTTATTTTCCATATCATCATCAAATCATTAGGACCCCTCGGTAGAACAGTTGCGCTGTAATGGCTCAACTGAACAGACCTACTCATCCGTACCAGTTACCAACGTTTTTATTTATGTTATTATATTTATTTATATGTTGTTGATTGTTTTTATAACGGAACTTAATATGTTCAAATCATCATCATAAAGGACAGCGTTTCATTTTTATGCCTAGTCTAAGAATACTGTCCTATAGCGTTCGTAAAAACAAGTTTGTTATAATAGTTACTTACAGTAATTTTGTTACAAAACAAATTAGACGTATAAGTTTGACTTTTTTCGGGGGCAGGGCGGATCCAGCCGGCGGTAGGGTAGGGGCTCAATTCGTGAGAAAACATTTAGCGTTGATAAGCGGGGGAGGGGTATTGAGCACTAAAATATTTTTTGTTTTGCTCAACCCCCCAAAGGTAAAACTGTGGTTACCATCTTTTGGGGGGCTAGGGGTGCCACCCTGGATCCGCCACTAGGGGAGGGGTGGGGTGGGATATTGAATTGAATTGAATTGAATCGAATGTATCATTTCTTCTAATGATAGCTGTAAAATGAAAATTGTTCAAATTTAGTATGTTTTTGTTTGCCCAAATTTTGCATTTAATTGCCATAACAGGCCTTTATCATATCATACAAATTATGATTTGGATCCTCGGAAGAACAGATGCGCTTGCACAATGGCACAACTGAACAGACCTATCCATCCGTATCATTTAACCACATTTTCATATATGTTATTACATAATTTATTTATATGTTGTTGACTGTTTTTATAACGGAACATAATATATTCAAATCATTATCATAAAGGACTTCGATTTTTTTGTTATAATGGTCACTTTTTGCAAAAACAAGACACATAGTTCTTCGGGGAGGGGATAGGGTGGAATATGAAAAGTGAATCTATCAATTTTTGTAATGCTATATAGCTGTAAAATGAAATTGTTCGAATTCAATACGTTTTTTTTGCCCAAATGTTTTTTGTGTGGCCATATCATAATTTATATTATATCATAATTATCATTTAGACCCCTAGGTAGAACAGTTGCGCTGTAATGGCACAACTGAACATACCTATATCCATCCGTACCATTTAACCACGTTTCCATTTATGTTATAACATTGATTGATTGTTTGTATAACGGAACCAAATGATTATCATCATCATAAAGGACACTGTTTTATTTGTGTGTTTAGTCTTGTAGCATACTGTCCAAGAACATTCGGGGAAAAAAACTTTGTTAAAATGGTCACTTAAAAAAATATATATAAATTTGACTTCTTTTTTCGGGGTGGGGATATGAAAAGTGAACATATCATTTCTTGTAATGATAGTTGTAAAATGAAAATTGTTCAAATTCAGTATTTTTGTTTGCCAATTTTACCTTTATTTGCCATATCATCATATTATATAATCATCATATCATTTGGACCCCTCGGTAGAACAGTTTTGATGTAGTGGCACAACTGAACGGGCCTATCCATCCGTCCTATTTACCCACGTTTTCATTAATATGCTTTATCGTTGATTTTTTTTTAATAATGGAACATAAATTCAAATCATCGACATATCCAGGACACTGTTTTATTGGGATCCGCTCGCTATTGGTAAGGACCGCTATTCATGAGGACCGCTATGTATAATTTGAGAAAAAGGTAAATATTCATAAGGACTGCTATTCATAATATGCGAAGAGGGTCGCTATTCATAAAACAAAATTGGGGTCGTCAGTCATAGGGGTCGCTATCATTATTGATCCATAATTAAAATATATTTTCTTCACAAAACTTATGGGCTTGTGTTCGAATTTTTCTCTCCATTTTGCAAATCAATTTCCGATTGGTTATGTTGTCCATTGCTCAATTCTTGACACTCCCTGACCTGCTAGTAGGCCTAATGATAATAATACCGTACTTATTTACAACATCTATCTAGTAAAACTTTTCTGCGACAACAATATAAGTATTTTTAAAAATAAATACACCCTGTATAAAACATTACAAGAACCGTGGTATGTATGACGAGAACAGATAAATTAATTATCTAGAAGATTTTAAGTAGGTACTTTCGTTAAAGGAGTATACTAGGAAATCATATATTTCTGGCATAGTTTTATGGAAACACTGGAGAAAAATGTACAGTGTAGTTGTATATAACAAACAGGCGCGCCTTAGGGCCCTTGGTGGGGTCAAGGGGGCAGAGCCCCGTAAGGGTAGGGGTTTTAGGCATTTAATTACGGTCAGATGAGCATATTTTTATACCTCATTTGTGACACTGGCAGGTCACTCATTCTTTTCTTCTCTATTTCTTTCTTTCTCTCTTTAACATTCTTTTCCAAAAAAGTGAGGGGGTTCGAGCCCCCGAGCCCCGCCGTTCTGCAGGCTCGGACATGAAGGCTTCTAAATAAGCATATATTTTGCCTGTTAATTTGGAAATTAGTAATTTTCCAACAAACGCATAAACCAGTATAATTTACAAAAAAATTGAGAAAAAATCCCGGGAAATCATGTCACTTCAGCAACATTTGTACATCACTTGTATCGAATTAGAAATAAACCACGTTTGAATTTTATTTGGGAAACTGCCCCCATCAATACGCCAGTGTTCAGGGGCTCATGTCTTCTCACCCCTATAATTAAAAAAAACATACGCTTTCCCATCCTCTCACAAATTTTTCACGATAATGCGTGTTTCGCTATTATAAAATCCTCCATTGATAAATATAGGGGCATGCGGAATGTTTAGGAAATTTAATCCCGGTTTACTCTCCTTTTCTTTGAATGGAATATATTTTTTATGCGATTCAATTCAGTTTTTTATTTTTGGTTAAAAAATACAAACCATTTGTACTCCTTTACTGCAGGTTTTTTCGGGAGGGGGCTTTTTGGGGGCGGCGGTGAAAATGCGTCCCCCACTTCCGGCGCTCCTGATAATAAACATAGGTGGCTATAGTTGCGCGCAAGAGAAATCATATTGCAATTTGATTTGTGTAGCGCTGGACCAAAAAACACGTTTCTAGAAATTCAGAAATGGGTCCCAATTTCATAAATAATCCTTTCACATGTCCCATCAAAAGATTTTTTGAGACAAAGGTATAGAATTTTTCAATACTTGCAATCCATCTGATGACAGACGCATAAAGCCCTAACATGACTCTACGGACTGGACTATGCACTATGAAGCTGCAACATGTCATACAACACAAGTCTTTGTAAATTCGTGATTTTGAATGAGAGGGGGGAGGGGGCGTAACTTTGGAATCATTGTAATATTTCGTGGAGTAACGTGTCTTATCATCTTCATATTGCCCCAGCCCTTGTAGGGGCACTGATGTTTTGGTCTCATTATTGGATGAAATGGGACGCACGTCGCGATCCGGAACGTTTGCTGAAGAGAGGGCAATATTATCTTCACTTTCCTTTTCTCCATCTCCCTTTCATTCTCTCTCTCAGGCTCTCTTTCTATCTTCCTCCTTACTTTTATTATTTTTCTCCTTCTTTATTTTTGTTGTTGTTTACGTGTGGTGGGGGCAGGTCGGTCATGTGACCTACACAACTGGCTCATATCATGGACCTATACTATAAACGATATGAGGTCCATGATAACTATACACCCGACTCCAAGCAGATTCCACCTTTCCTCGTCCACTTCAAGGCGGTACTCAATTACATTCTTTATCTTTGCCCATTCACAATACTTAGTGTCGTTCGAATCTGCTCATCATGATTGTGTAAAATTAAAAAAATACATTTTGATGAGTAAAAGGTCGAGGACCACTTTCCTGTTTATGGATAATTTCCTATCGAAAGAACAGACAAAAAGCACCCGTGATACCATGCCCGTAGCAGGGTGTGTACCTATACAGTCATGTCTTAGCTTCCCCTTCTCATGCTGTGTCCGGGTTTCAAGATGTGGCTTCATAATTATGAGAATGTAATAGGGCCTGTAATCTCTCCCTATTACTTCAAATTTCTGTTCATAATGGTATATACACGGCATTATTGTGGCAAATACAATGTCATGTATATATTAAGCGTGACCAGCTTTGTCTCCTGGCCAAAAAAAGGTAAAAACACCCTTTTTGTTTAAAAAAGAAGATGGGCCCCCTCCCCTGGTACTCAAGGGGTGGTGGATGTTGAGTAAAAAAAATAATAGCACTATATCCCCGTTGAGCAACAACAAAAACTGCTCCCGGCCCACCCCTCCCCGCTTGTTCACCGGCTGGCTGAGTCGCCGCTAAATATTTTCTCACGAATCGGGCAAAAAAAGTGCTCACTACCCCCTCCGCTTATTCACCGACTTGCTGAGTCGCCGTTAAATATTTTTCACGAATTGGGCCCCTCTCTGGCCCCTCCCTTGCCGCCGGCTGGATCCGCTCCGGGGATAGGGGCGGTTTAATGGTGGGATATGAAACTCTAATGTTTTATATTTTGTATTGCTAGCTGTAAAATTAAATTGTTGAAATTTAGTATGTTTGTTCGCCTAATTTTGACCTTTATTTTGGTATATAATCATATTATTTATATCATAATCATTGGGACCACTCGGTATAAAAGTTGCGTTGTAATGACACAACTAAACGGGCATAATCCATCCGTAACATTTACCAGGGGGCACTCATTTTTCCGAAGGTTCGTTTTCCAAAGGTTCATATTTCCGAAGGTTCATAATTCCGAAACACAAATTTCCCAAGCCTAGGGGTTCATAATTACGAAGATGAAAAAGCGTTCATAATACCGAACATATGTCATATTTTGTTGCATTATTCAGAAGTTTCGTCATTCCGAAGGTTCATAATTCCGAAAATGAATTAGGGTTCATATTTCCGAAGGTTCAGAATTCCGAAAATGACAAAGGGTTCATAAATCAGAAAAGTGAAATAGGATTCATAATTCCGAAGGTTCGTATATTTCCGAAAACTGACAAAGGGTTCATAATTCAGCAAATGAAAAAGCGTTCATAATTCCGAAAATGAAATAGGGTTCATAATTCCGAAAATGAAATAGGGTTCATAATTCCGAAAATGAAATAGGGTTCATAATTCCGAAAATGAAATAGGGTTCATAATTCCGAAAATGAAATAGGGTTCATAATTCCGAAGGTTCGTATTTCCGAAAACTGACAAAGGGTTCATAATTCAGCAAATGACAAAGCGTTCGTAATTCAGAAAATGAAAGAGCGTTCATAATTCAGAAAATGAAATAGGGTTCATAATTCCGAAAATGAAATAGGGTTCATAATTCCGAAGCTATAGGTTCGTATTTCCGAAAATGAAAGAGGGTTCATAATTCCGAAAATGAAATAAGGTACCTAAAAAGGTCGAGGGAAGAGGAACAAAACGACTGAGCAGCCCACGCCCCTCTCCATATCAAGGGTAATAAAAAAAAAGGAGAGAGATAAAAGGGAAAAGCCAACTATTACTGCATGAATAAGAACCAGTGAATCATGCGGCCGTCGGATAATTCTATCTTTCCTTATGTTATTGTATATTTTTATTCTTCTATAATTTCCTCTTTCTATCTACAGCATAACAACATTATATGGCGGCCGCCACAGAATTGATCTGGCGGCCGGCAAATAATTATTTTTAATAAAAACAGAAAATGCGAGAAACATTGGACATTGGACATTTGAGAAAAAGGTTTAGAGGATTATGCAAAATAATGTGCAACTAACCGTAGCTCCAATTTATAATACATGTACAAGTACGACTATTTACAGCCACCCGTAACGAGACATATAAAGCAAACCCCCTACATGGTCAGGACGTCAGCCGGTATAACAAAGAAAGACAGGGCAGAGAGAGTAGTAGAGAGGGAGAGGGAGAAGGAAAAAACCGCGAAAGATACAACAGCCCGGGTATGAGGTCAGTGGAAAAGGCTAGGCATGAAGTTGTGTATGTGTATAAATTACTGTGCACATGGGCATCATGCATCGGCGACTATCTTGCAAGTTCTCGAGGGGCTGCCAGCTATAAGAACGGTAGGTCGGTTATTAAAACACACCAAAAGAGCATCTGTACATAGTATGCATATCGCCAGTTTTGGGGAGTATTTCTATTGTTGAGCATTGATTGTTGACCACCTAATTGTCCGGTGAGAAGATGCCGTAATTGTTGCATAGCCAGACATGTATACAGCTCCGCGGCCAGTGCAGCGCAGCCCTAGCGCTAGCCGACCGATCGTGCGTTATCGTGCATGCAGCTTGCTACCAAATGCATAGACGGCAGTCCAGCTCAGCTCAGCGAGATAGCTCGCTAGCAGACGACAGTCCTCCCACTGGGCGAGAAGAGTGCGTGTTGCGGCGATGAAACCGCCATATGTTTTCGTTCAACCGAGAGAGGGTGTTAGACCGTTAGGAGATTCAAACAAGTCATTCAACGGTTTCCTCGCGAAAAGGGTATACGACGAGGGTTGTTTTAACACCCGAATTCTTCTAAATGCGTCATGATAATAGAGAAATATTGATTACATTTACTATTTTAGTGTTCATCGAACATTTTATGACCATAAATTACCAGTTTTGTTGTCAATACGCTTTTACTACCAGTACTCTAGTTTAGCTTTAAAGACAAATGAAAAGGAGTAAAAAGGGAACTTTTATTGGAATGAATAAAGAATGTTAGAGCGAGGACAAAAACATTACGAAAAGAAGAGGTATTTAATTTAAAGGAGAGAGAGGGGGAAAGAAATCGGACATCGTATAGGGAAATTCCTCTCAATAAGAGCAATGCAAAACCTGCGCCCTGTTGCATAAAACTTACCACTGGTGGCAACTTTGCCATTAATATAGTATACCATGGAAGCATCATTCAACTGCGAATCAAATCAAGGTTTGTATGAAATTAACCACTAATGGCAATGTTACTATCAACGCTAAGTTTTATACAACGGGGCTCAGAATGTTATTTGTTTTCTTGTTGATCGGAATAGATGGCGAACATAGTGAAAGGCTGGCCAGTTGAAAACCCGACTTGCGAATATGTCAGGTGGATTAAATCAAGGGGAAAAGGGATGGGCGGCGATAAGTTTCACAGAGAAACCAAAAATGGAAAGAAATAATCATGATATGTTGCCATTTGGCCTTTTCCTATCTATCCTAACCGACATACGCTGAATCCAGCACAATAACAGTTACTGGATTAGCCAAGTGTGATTTCGATACTAGTATTTCTACCATGAGCAATTAGACGAGTGGAAAACACCGATATTGAACACCAGCTTTCATGCCACTACGAAATAGATATAGAGGTGGGGGCTGCGGAGAAAATAGAAACGAACGATTATAATACATTTAAATTCCATATTTTAGCACAACCGACATATGCTGAACCGAATACGGTCACTGGTTCGGCGTCTTGCGATTTCGATGGAGATCTGTGTTCGTATGTCCAAGATGTCGCCGATGATTTTGACTGGGCCAGGATAACAGGAGCTACAACCTCAACAAATACAGGCCCTTCCAATGACCATACATCTGGATCTGGTATGTTCGTTAAACTAAGGCCCAATATTAACGAAGGTAGTTTAATCCCGGATTATTGTTTAAACTGAGGATTAATACGGGTCGGCCCTTCACAGTGTACCTGGAAATACCTTCAGGCCGACTTTTTTTCCTATTCTAATTGAAAAGAAAAGGCAACCTTCTCTGATCATTGTAAAGTAGTTGTCCACCACCCCTCTTTTTTCTTTGTATTTTTCCTGTTTTGTGCTTTTGACAGTGTTTGATATTTGTCTACAATTAGTCGGACATGACAACATAATATGGTAATGCTCTTTCTAGCTAGTAAGGTTTGTTCAATACTGTAAGGCCCTAATTCTCGATGGTTTAGAGCCGCACCATTAAGTCCGAATTATCCTGAATGGCCAAACACATGCCAAAGAAAGCTCGAAAAAAGACGTAATTAACAGAAAACCTGCTGGCCCAAATTCACAAAGGAGGTATGTCGACAAACCCAGGTTTAGGTGCATCATATGACACGTTTCGATACGTTTCAGACCAAGGTTCAGACAAACTTTGGTTTTGAAACGCGTCAAAACGCGTCATATGACGCACATAAACCTAGGTTTGTGAAACCTCCTTCGTGAATTCGGGCCGCTATGTTTAAAGCATATTATGCCAATAAAAGAGTTTGTTAAGGGTTTTCGCAACATTTAGTTTTGCTTTTGCTTTCAGGCCGCGTCAAGATGTAAACCACGTACAAGTATTCACGCTCCATGCTGACTATGATTATTAAATTCCTTAAAAGACATGAGTTATTATCCATTGTTTTGCCAGTCCAAACATTAAGTCCTGATGTTCGGAAGTGATTCGTCATTGCAATTTTAGTATATAAAGTTTGTACTCATTTTGTACTGACTGTATGCCCCTCATCTGCATATTGATTATGTGAAAGAACATGTACGGGCCTCTCATGACAAAATACTGGTTGCGTCCCGTCTCTTTCCGTTGTATAGCTAGCCGAATACAAATCGCTTTTTCTCCCGTCTTATAAATACCCACATTTGCCCCTATTTCAACCACTTATTAAAGGGTTCTACGTCTATATCGAGAGCTCTAGCCCAAGGTTACCAGGTGAAAAGGCCAGACTCGTTTCGGCTCTCCAGAATGCGACCAGCTCTGGAGGGGGCTGCCTCGAGTTCTACTATCACATGTACGGAGCTACCATGGGGACGCTCAACGTCACCGTCCTTCAGGAATCCGGCTCAGAGACCACTATCTTCACGAAAGGGCAGAGAGATTATGGAAATATCTGGCGCCTTTCGTCGATTAATATTGACTCGAGCGGGAGCAACTTCAAGGTGTGTATCAGTTCCCTTTCTGTAGGTAGCTGCAACTATTTCAGAATTCCTTTCGAAGACCTCCCGAGTTAATCTGATTAATATTCTAGAGACTGTACCCTCGTAAAACAGTTGATGATGCAATATCACCTTATCTTCAGTTGCTATATTCTTCGGGGTTTTAATTGGAGATTCGGTGGCAGATTTAAACCGAGGTTTTCCTTTTCTAACAGTGAATCGAATATACCAATGTTTACGAAACGAAAGTATACATGTGTTTCATGTTTATAATAATGATATCAATATGGACTTCACGTAAACCTCGTTTTGTTCCATGGCTCTTTCTGTATCTGAAACAAGATGAGAGCAGACGAAAGGGGGCCTTTTTACTTTTAGAAATAACTTTGGATATCACGGCGAAACATGTCTGAATATAGATTTAATTATCACAACCTGAATTGTCACTTTATTCCTGGTCAACATCGAGCCATCATTGATTCCACCAGCAGCCGATGAGTACCTTTTAAAACTATTGGCGAGCACGTACAGTTAAGAATTAATTAATTCATACCCTTACCAAGTATGTGAAGATTTGATTGTCCAAATTAAGCTACTTAAAGATAAAGTTGACTTCTGGTCATGCGATTGCATTCTGAAAGAAACGTTGTGGAATCGATCAGAAAGGGTTGATCATCTAGCATATAAGTATTGGTGTGTACTGCTAGGTTCTGGAATCATCAAAATGATAAGAAATTTGACACAGTCTTGGTAAAGTTACAAGCACTGTACACAGAAAGATGTATATGGGACTACAAGAACATGTGGCATAAAAGTCCGTCCCGATTTTTATGATATTACATGCCATATTTAGAATATTAAGGCATTTGAAGAGCCATGCTATTCAGGGAACATTTTTTTCTTGGATGTTCTTCCACACTTGCATTCTAATACAATGATAACACTCACAAATTATTTTTCACCTTTTCCCAGAACTCAACCTTCTCTTTAATAATGGGATACATCAAAGATTACATCTAAAAGTACTGAACAAAGAACCTAATTTAACTAGTCCACCTTTCATTTTTCAATTATGAAAAACACAAAATACATCAAGATCACATGGGGTATGGACAATTTAGTTGTTAACTTTATGTAACTCGTCATAGATTTGAACTAATATTATAGAAATGTAATCTAGGCCGGTCTCTGCAAGTACAGATGTTATGTAATAATTGCTAACATTAATTCCTATTTCGCCGGCTATTATCTTAATGCAGATTGTCTTTGAAGGTATCATTGGATCATCATTCGAGAGTGATATAGCAGTCGACGACATCAAATATTACAACGGAATTTGTCCTCCTTCAAGTTAGTTTCCATTTGCATAATTTGATCACACATTTTGTCCCTACATGCCTTTTGGCAGTCTAAATTTCTCTATGTCTCCATCCACGTCGTCCATCTCTCTCCCCACCCCCCTCCTTCTCTCTTCTTGTCTTTCTTCCCCTTCTTCTTCTACTTCCTCTTTTTTCTCCTTCTCTAGCTCTCCCTCTCTCTATCTCTTTATTTCTCTCTCTATTATTTTGTTTCCTTTTTTCTCTTGGTACAAACGAATTTCTTTAAACAATCAACATTCAATGAAGGTAAGTGAAATTAACATTACTCCCCTTGTAAAATTACCTATGACAAAAAGTAACTCTTAACTCGTCCGAAAACTAGAAAAAAATGCCAACGCTTCATAAAATGCTCTAGCAATGGCCAAATTGTTGAAATAAAGCATATGGATCGTATGAATGCACATTGTATGCTGCGACTCGTGGATAACTATATGGATTACGCCTGTAATTATGATACATAAAGGCTGGGAAAATTAAAATGTTTTGTTTCTAAGTTCTATCAATTTCTTTGGTACTCGTCAAACTTCAGGAACTTGTGACTTTGAGGCTAGTGATTGTAGCTGGAAACAGGAGGCTGTCCTAGATGACTTCGACTGGGTGAGAGGAGAAGCTTCTGAAGTCCCTTGTGGTTCTTTACACAACGACCATACAACGGGAACCCCATTGGGTACGTTAGTCCCACTGTCACTTTTATTCCACTGATGTTTTTTTTTTATATCCGTGTTATAATGTGATATCATATAACAATATTATATGATGCACTTGTATTATGAGTCTATGTATCTTATGTTTCTTCTCTAATTCCCTGATTTTGTGACTGATATTTCTTGAAGAGCTTCTAAACAATTAATATTACTATCATTATTATGTATACATTTAAGAACAAAATCTATATTCTCTTTAAAGAGCTTTTAAACAACTAACATTACTACGATATTACGTATCCAGGTTAAAACACAACATACATAAAGGAACAGGGGGTGGAGATTAATTTATCAAAAAAAGAAATGAATCTTCAACCTATCCTTTGCAAACTAAGATATTAAACTTTGTGAAACGATTAGAGAATCACTTCGCTTAGAGTTTCAACAAGTATGTGGTCATAGTTTTCCCAAGTTCTCTTATTAAAGCTTAAGCTCATTCAATTTTTGTTTCTTCAAATTATGCTTTGATAAAAATAATAATTTTTAGTTATACTTAACCTTCAAATTTTGAAACAAAGATTCACAGCGTAAATTTCTTTTGTTTGTTTCTTTCTTTGTT
The DNA here is from genome assembly GCA_037976565.1 of Mesocentrotus franciscanus. Lineage (NCBI taxonomy): Eukaryota > Metazoa > Echinodermata > Echinoidea > Camarodonta > Strongylocentrotidae > Mesocentrotus > Mesocentrotus franciscanus. The sequence goes on along the minus strand of CP137670.1, from coordinate 21,258,666 downwards.
TCTTTCTTTATTTTTCCGAATTGAAGGTCACGTTCTTTTTGCAAACACGACATCGGAACGTGCTCCTGGCGACCAAGCACTGGTCTACAGTCCGTCATATGACGCGACAGAAGATGGGGATTGTATGACGTTTTGGTATCACATACATAACGACCCGGATGCTGGGTACTTGGCGGTTTGGGAGTCTATAAATGGCGCCCTCTATGGACCATATTGGACATCGACAATTGGAGTGACATCGAATGATTGGCAGTTTGCGAGTGTTACTTTGAAATCGAATGCAACATTCCAGGTTAGGGGAGTTTGTCGATGCTATTACTTTGTTATATTATAATAAATCGAAATATATGAATTGGCAACAAATTAATAACGTATGTATTGTTCTTTTTCAAAAAGTATGGATAGCGGGTTTCAAACAATAACAATACAAACTTATCTTATTTTAAAATCCAGTAGGAAGCACACACATATACGTTAAGATAATGGATAAATTCCTTATATACCTGATAAAATTAACCAATAGTGATATTGAAGAAGATTGGTGGTTTAAGTAGGCCATACATGTTTATTTTTAATTAATAGTGGAGGGTGCCATCTATACACAAATTATTAAAAATAGATAGCATGCTTATTTCCGGTTTACCATATTTCTCGAATTTTCGTTTCACCATTGTCTCTTATTTCTTCAAACAATATTTTTATGTATATTTAGTGGAGTATCAGCGAGACAGCGATGTCTTTCTGTCAATAATACAGTGGTAGAGATCCATAACTGTGGTTAAAGTTTTCAGGGTTACAGCATGAAATTCTTCTCAAACGAATAAGAACCCTTATTTTGTTAAGAACGAGCTCCATCCAAAACATAATAACACGGACACCTTGAACTAACTTAAATTGTTTTTTTATCAAAAGTGTTAAGCTTTTTCTCCACAATCTTATTGCCCTAAAGGTTGTACTTCAGGCTGTTATAGGTATAACGACCTCTAATGATATGTTCGTTGATGACATCACGTTCGAATACGGAGCATGCGCACCGCCAGGTAAATTCAATAAGACATTGATATCACGTTTAATGTTACATAGAAATAATCTTGCAAAGACAATAAAGGTTCGTTAAGATATGAAGCGATGATCCGCGGTGGTTTTGTTCATAACGTGTAGATGTATGACAACTACATGCAACAAAAGGTCCACTTGGCGCTGTGTTCTAAGATATAGAAACGTGAAGCAAATAGTACATATTACGTCATTATTTGAAAAAGAATAACACCGGTTTTACGCATCATATTCAAGGATTCTGATCGGAAATCTCTGCCTTTGTCATTTGAGGTGAAGTGAAACGTATGATTTTTTTTCATAATGATTATGGTTTATTATTAAACTTCGCGAATTACTGGAATATATGGAAATAAAACAAATATAAGAACATATAGGAGTTATTTGCACTTTGATTTGTAAGTCGAACGTGTCAGAAATGTTATTTAGTACTTTTTCCAGCAGATACCTGCCAGATATTAAATGCTAGGCGTGAAAAAAAAATGATTTGATTTCGATTTCTTTCTTTTTGTCTTGCATATTAACGTGTTCAAAATTTCTATACAAGTTCTGAGGACGTTGATATGTATGTTTTTCTCTTCATCATGTCATTTGTCCCAAATATTATGTTTACACAGGTTCTTGTGACTTTGAGAGTGGAATGTGCATGTGGAGTAACATCGATGCGGATAACTTCGATTGGTTACGGTACCAGAGTACTACCCTAGCACTGGTACAGGACCAAATGTGGACCACACCCTTGGGACATCATCGGGTACTATTTTATTCTCTCTCTTTTAAATATTTTTTCGATTTATTTTGTTCAGCTTCTTGGGAAAAGAACAATGAAGAATCGCAGATTGACCTTTTCTCTGTTTGTTGGTTTGTTTTATTTTGTCTGTTTGAGTTTTGCTTTACGTAAGGCAAAGTATGTGAAAAGGTCGTATGAAAATAAGATATATATATATATATATATATGTATATACATATATATATAGAAAGTTCATCGGATATAAACTATGAGGTAATTACATCGGTTCTGAATTGATATGGGCTAATAATTAAAGACAACTTAAACTAAAAAGGACATTACAGGTTTGTCCAGAACCCTCCAACCCGAATGTATATAGTTTGACAGTTAGCATGAATATAAATAAAGCTCTATTAAGAGTCATTCTAAACCTGTAGATACTAATTATAAAGACATATTCACCACCGCAGGACATTACATGTTCGTCGAGACCTCTTCGCCCCAGATTGCCGGGGAACAAGCCGTGCTCTTCCTGGGCGCCTCGAGTCTAACCGGGCAGCGCTGCCTCAGCTTTTGGTACATGATGTTTGGCGTAGACACCGGAGAGCTTGTTGTCTACACATCGATGGGATCAGGGAGTCTTACCCGTGAGGTCCTGTGGATGCTCGCTGGACAGCAGAATATTGACCAGCTGACCTGGCTCTACGGACAGGTCACCGTAGACTTCGACGTTGTAGATGAGGTGAGAATAGAATACAATCCGTCCAAGTCGATCACGTTGCACCCTTTCCTCGTCGAAGGTTTTATAATGCTCTACAATTTTACGAACTATATTCGTCACTTCATCTCTTATTACGTCACATGCAATACAGTCTCATGAGGTATGTGTGTACAAACTGTGTAAGACTGCAGCGCTGCAACTGTAAGGGTTGTATGTAAGGCACAATTATACATTTCAAAAAGGCAATTTCAGCCATCGTAAGCATTCGTTAACATAAAAGGCGACTTTAAAATACAGCACCTTCTTCACAACGGTAATTAGTTGAAATAATTATTGTAAGATTTATATTAATATTTTCGTGGCAAAACACTTTATAGACATGCTCAAATTTGATAGTCTAAAACTAATTTTTGTAATAGTCAGTTTCCAGTAGAACTCTGCACGTTACACAGTTTAGGATATCATATTATTTTCAAGTATCCTCTTAGGATATTCCGTTTGTAAATCGTCTTTTCCGACATTTTTGTTTTTTATTGTACTTATTTAGTGGGATTTGTATTATACAATGTGGGATGCGAATCAGGACAATTAACATCTGGATAATCGCCCCCCACCCCGGAAAATTACCCACCCCTGGAAAATTACCACCCAAGACACCCACCCCCGATCGCGGACAATGACCCCCTTGAAAATTAACACCCAAGGACAACCACCCCCGATCGAGGACAATTACCCCGGAAAATTACCCTGATATTAGGTTGGTTTTAATAAAAGCAAATTTTTGTTCGGTGGTAAATGTCCTCGGGGGTTGTCTCAGGGGTTGTTGTCATTGGGGAGGGGATTTTTCTGGGGTAATTATCCTTGGGGGTAATTGTTCATGGGGTAATTGAGTATTTGTCAAAACTAGATAAATATCTCCTTGTTTTCATTGCATCACAGATATATATTGCTGCTATCTTAACTTCGGTACCCTATGGCGATACTGCTATCGACGACATTGACATTACAGAGGGAGCATGCAATAGTGAGTCTAGTTTCTTTTTTAATGTTTTAATCAATAATGCATTGTTCAGTCTGATGTATTTTCAACGGAATTAAGACTGAGAACAGTTAAAACAGTTGTTTCATAAAACATTAAAGACAAATGAAAAGGAGTAATGAGGGAACTTCTTTTGGGATAACTAAAAAATGTAGAGCGAGGACAAAAACAATACGAAAAGAAGAGGGATTTAATTTAAAGGAGAGAGAGAGGAAAGAGATCGGACATCGGATAGGGAAATTCCTCTCAATAAGAGCAATGCAAAACATGCGCCCTGTTGCATAAAACTGACCACTGGTGTCAACATTATTCAACGGTCAATCAAATCAAGGTTTGTATGAAATTAACCACTAATGGCAATGTTACTATCAATGCTAAGTTTTATACAACGGGGCTCAGAATGTTATTTGTTTTCTTGTTGATCGGAATAGATGGCGAACATAGTGAAAGGCTGGCCAGTTGAAAACCCGACTTGCGAATATGTCAGATGGATTAAATCAAGGGAAAAAAGGGATGGACGGCGATAAGTTTCACGGAGAAACCAAAAATGGAAAGAAATAATCATGATATGTTGCCATTTGGCCTTTTCCTATCTATCCTAACCGACATACGCTGAATCCAGCACAATAACTGGATTAGCCAAGTGTGATTTCGATACTATTATTTCTACCATGAGCAATTAGACGAGTGGAAAACACCGATATTGAACACCAGCTTTCATGCCAATACCAAATAGATATAGAGGTGGGGGCTGCGGAGAAAATAAAAACGAACGATTATAATACATTTCAATTCCATATTTTAGCACAACCGACATACGCTGAACCGAATACGGTCACTGGTTCGGCGTCTTGCAATTTCGATGGAGATCTGTGTTCGTATGTCCAAGATGTCGCCGATGATTTTGACTGGGCTAGGATAACAGGAGCTACAACCTCAACAAATACAGGCCCTTCCAATGACCATACATCTGGATCAGGTATGTTCGTTAAACTAAGGCCTACGATTAACGAAGGTAGTTTAATCCCGGGTCATTGTTTAAACGGAGGATTAATAAGGATCGGCCCTTCAGAGTGTACCTGGGAATACCTTCAGGCCGACTTTTTTTCCTATTCTAATTGAAAAGAAAAGGCAACCTTCTCTGATCATTGTAAAGTAGTTGTCCACCACCCCTCCTTTTTCTTTGTTTTGTTCCTGTTTTGTGCTTTTGACAGTGTTTGATATTTGTCTACAATTAGTCGGACATGACAACATAATATGGTAATGCTCTTTCTAGCTAGTAAGGTTTGTTCAATACTGTAAGGCCCTAATTCTCGATGGTTTAGAGCCGCACCATTAAGTCCGAATTATCCTGAATGGCCAAACACATGCCAAAGAAAGCTCGAAAAAAGACGTAATTAACAGAAAACCTGCTGGCCCAAATTCACAAAGGAGGTATGTCGACAAACCCAGGTTTATGTGCATCATATGACACGTTTCGATACGTTTCAGACCAAGGTTCAGACAAACTTTGGTTTGAAACGCGTCAAAACGCGTCATATGACGCACATAAACCTAGGTTTGTGAAACCTCCTTCCTGAATTCGGGCCGCTATGTTTAAAGCATATTATGCTAATAAAAAGAGTTTGTTAAGGGTTTCGCAACATTTAGTTTTTCTTTTGCTTTCAGGCCGCGTCAAGATGTAAACCACGTACAAGTATTCACGCTCCATGCTGACTATGATTATTAAATTCCTTAAAAGACATGAGTTATTATCCATTGTTTTGCCAGTCCAAACATTAAGTCCTGATGTTCGGAAGTGATTCGTCATTGCAATTTTAGTATATAAAGTTTGTACTCATTTTGTACTGACTGTATGCCCCTCATCTGCATATTGATTATGTGAAAGAACATGTACGGGCCTCTCATGACAAAATACTGGTTGCGTCCCGTCTCTTTCCGTTGTATAGCTAGCCGAATACAAATCGCTTTTTCTCCCGTCTTATAAATACCCACATTTGCCCCTATTTCAACCACTTATTAAAGGGTTCTACGTCTATATCGAGAGCTCTAGCCCAAGGTTACCAGGTGAAAAGGCCAGACTCGTTTCGGCTCTCCAGAATGCGACCAGCTCTGGAGGGGGCTGCCTCGAGTTCTACTATCACATGTACGGAGCTACCATGGGGACGCTCAACGTCACCGTCCTTCAGGAATCCGGCTCAGAGACCACTATCTTCACGAAAGGGCAGAGAGATTATGGAAATATCTGGCGCCTTTCGTCGATTAATATTGACTCGAGCGGGAGCAACTTCAAGGTGTGTATCAGTTCCCTTTCTGTAGGTAGCTGCAACTATTTCAGAATTCCTTTCGAAGACCTCCCGAGTTAATCTGATTAATATTCTAGAGACTGTACCCTCGTAAAACAGTTGATGATGCAATATCACCTTATCTTCAGTTGCTATATTCTTCGGGGTTTTAATTGGAGATTCGGTGGCAGATTTAAACCGAGGTTTTCCTTTTCTAACAGTGAATCGAATATACCAATGTTTACGAAACGAAAGTATACATGTGTTTCATGTTTATAATAATGATATCAATATGGACTTCACGTAAACCTCGTTTTGTTCCATGGCTCTTTCTGTATCTGAAACAAGATGAGAGCAGACGAAAGGGGGCCTTTTTACTTTTTAGAAATAACTTTGGATATCACGGCGAAACATGTCTGAATATAGATTTAATTATCACAACCTGAATTGTCACTTTATTCCTGGTCAACATCGAGCCATCATTGATTCCACCAGCAGCCGATGAGTACCTTTTAAAACTATTGGCGAGCACGTACAGTTAAGAATTAATTAATTCATACCCTTACCAAGTATGTGAAGATTTGATTGTCCAAATTAAGCTACTTAAAGATAAAGTTGACTTCTGGTCATGCGATTGCATTCTGAAAGAAACGTTGTGGAATCGATCAGAAAGGGTTGATCATCTAGCATATAAGTATTGGTGTGTACTGCTAGGTTCTGGAATCATCAAAATGATAAGAAATTTGACACAGTCTTGGTAAAGTTACAAGCACTGTACACAGAAAGATGTATATGGGACTACAAGAACATGTGGCATAAAAGTCCGTCCCGATTTTTATGATATTACATGCCATATTTAGAATATTAAGGCATTTGAAGAGCCATGCTATTCAGGGAACATTTTTTTCTTGGATGTTCTTCCACACTTGCATTCTAATACAATGATAACACTCACAAATTATTTTTCACCTTTTCCCAGAACTCAACCTTCTCTTTAATAATGGGATACATCAAAGATTACATCTAAAAGTACTGAACAAAGAACCTAATTTAACTAGTCCACCTTTCATTTTTCAATTATGAAAAACACAAAATACATCAAGATCACATGGGGTATGGACAATTTAGTTGTTAACTTTATGTAACTCGTCATAGATTTGAACTAATATTATAGAAATGTAATCTAGGCCGGTCTCTGCAAGTACAGATGTTATGTAATAATTGCTAACATTAATTCCTATTTCGCCGGCTATTATCTTAATGCAGATTGTCTTTGAAGGTATCATTGGATCATCATTCGAGAGTGATATAGCAGTCGACGACATCAAATATTACAACGGAATTTGTCCTCCTTCAAGTTAGTTTCCATTTGCATAATTTGATCACACATTTTGTCCCTACATGCCTTTTTGGCAGTCTAAATTTCTCTATGTCTCCATCCACGTCGTCCATCTCTCTCCCCACCCCCCCTCTCTCTCTCTCTCTCTTGTCTTTCTTCCCTTCTTCTTCTACTTCCTCTTTTTCTCCTTCTCTAGCTCTCCCTCTCTCTATCTCTTTATTTCTCTCTCTATTATTTTGTTTCCTTTTTCTCTTGGTACAAACGAATTTCTTTAAACAATCAACATTCAATGAAGGTAAGTGAAATTAACATTACTCCCCTTGTAAAATTACCTATGACAAAAAGTAACTCTTAACTCGTCCGAAAACTAGAAAAAATGCCAACGCTTCATAAAATGCTCTAGCAATGGCCAAATTGTTGAAATAAAGCATATGGATCGTATGAATGCACATTGTATGCTGCGACTCGTGGATAACTATATGGATTACGCCTGTAATTATGATACATAAAGGCTGGGAAAATTAAAATGTTTTGTTTCTAAGTTCTATCAATTTCTTTGGTACTCGTCAAACTTCAGGAACTTGTGACTTTGAGGCTAGTGATTGTAGCTGGAAACAGGAGGCTGTCCTAGATGACTTCGACTGGGTGAGAGGAGAAGCTTCTGAAGTCCCTTGTGGTTCTTTACACAACGACCATACAACGGGAACCCCATTGGGTACGTTAGTCCCACTGTCACTTTTATTCCACTGATGTTTTTTTTTTTATATCCGTGTTATAATGTGATATCATATAACAATATTATATGATGCACTTGTATTATGAGTCTATGTATCTTATGTTTCTTCTCTAATTCCCTGATTTTGTGACTGATATTTCTTGAAGAGCTTCTAAACAATTAATATTACTATCATTATTATGTATACATTTAAGAACAAAATCTATATTCTCTTTAAAGAGCTTTTAAACAACTAACATTACTACGATATTACGTATCCAGGTTAAAACACAACATACATAAAGGAACAGGGGGTGGAGATTAATTTATCAAAAAAAGAAATGAATCTTCAACCTATCCTTTGCAAACTAAGATATTAAACTTTGTGAAACGATTAGAGAATCACTTCGCTTAGAGTTTCAACAAGTATGTGGTCATAGTTTTCCCAAGTTCTCTTATTAAAGCTTAAGCTCATTCAATTTTTGTTTCTTCAAATTATGCTTTGATAAAAATAATAATTTTTAGTTATACTTAACCTTCAAATTTTGAAACAAAGATTCACAGCGTAAATTTCTTTTGTTTGTTTCTTTCTTTGTTTCTTTCTTTATTTTTCCGAATTGAAGGTCACGTTCTTTTTGCAAACACGACATCGGAACGTGCTCCTGGCGACCAAGCACTGGTCTACAGTCCGTCATATGACGCGACAGAAGATGGGGATTGTATGACGTTTTGGTATCACATACATAACGACCCGGATGCTGGGTACTTGGCGGTTTGGGAGTCTATAAATGGCGCCCTCTATGGACCATATTGGACATCGACAATTGGAGTGACATCGAATGATTGGCAGTTTGCGAGTGTTACTTTGAAATCGAATGCAACATTCCAGGTTAGGGGAGTTTGTCGATGCTATTACTTTGTTATATTATAATAAATCGAAATATATGAATTGGCAACAAATTAATAACGTATGTATTGTTCTTTTTCAAAAAGTATGGATAGCGGGTTTCAAACAATAACTTCCTTATATACCTGATAAAATTAACCAATAGTGATATTGAAGAAGACTGGTGTTTTAAGTAGGCCATACATGTTTATTTTTAATTAATAGTGGAGGGTGCCATCTATACACAAATTATTAAAAATAGATAGCATGCTTATTTCCGGTTTACCATATTTCTCGAATTTTCGTTTCACCATTGTCTCTTATTTCTTCAAACAATATTTTATGTATATTTAGTGGAGTATCAGCGAGACAGCGATGTCTTTCTGTCAATAATACAGTGGTAGAGATCCATAACTGTGGTTAAAGTTTTCAGGGTTACAGCATGAAATTCTTCTCAAACGAATAAGAACCCTTATTTTGTTAAGAACGAGCTCCATCCAAAACATAATAACACGGACACCTTGAACTAACTTAAATTGTTTTTTATCAAAAGTGTTAAGCTTTTTCTCCACAATCTTATTGCCCTAAAGGTTGTACTTCAGGCTGTTATAGGTATAACGACCTCTAATGATATGTTCGTTGATGACATCACGTTCGAATACGGAGCATGCGCACCGCCAGGTAAATTCAATAAGACATTGATATCACGTTTAATGTTACATAGAAATAATCTTGCAAAGACAATAAAGGTTCGTTAAGATATGAAGCGATGATCCGCGGTGGTTTTGTTCATAACGTGTAGATGTATGACAACTACATGCAACAAAAGGTCCACTTGGCGCTGTGTTCTAAGATGTAGAAATGCGAAGCAAATAGTACATATTACGTCATTATTTGAAAAAGAATAACACCGGTTTTACGCATCATATTCAAGGATTCTGATCGGAAATCTCTGCCTTTGTCATTTGAGGTGAAGTGAAACGTATGATTTTGTTTTCATAATGATTATGGTTTATTATTAAACTTCGCGAATTACTGGAATATATGGAAATAAAACAAATATAAGAACATATAGGAGTTATTTGCACTTTGATTTGTAAGAACGTGTCAGAAATGTTATTTAGTACTTCTTCCAGCAGATACCTGCCAGATATTAAATGCTAGGCGTGAAAAAAAAATGATTTGATTTCGATTTTTTTTGGGGGGGTCTAGGTTTTTGCGACTTTGAATCTGACTACTGTTACTGGACCAACACACAGACCGGTGATAACTTTGATTGGACTTGGAGTAGTGGTGCCACACCTAGTGTCACGACCGGGCCTAGTAAAGACCATACCCTTTCTTCATCAAGCGGTAATTTGGATATTTAATCTGTCATACATTTTCCCTATTCATTCTCTCCCTGACCACCCCCCCCCCATCTCTCTCTCTCTGTCTCTGTCTCCTTTTCTCTATTTTGTATGTTGATTGTATGTGTTCTTCTAGTTCTGCCTCCTCTCTGTCGCTGAGTCATTGTCTTTGCCTTTCTCTATCTCAGTCTTTCTTAATATATCTCTAACTTTCACTCCTTTTAATTAGGAAATTCGACTATTGATTTCTGCAGATAATATTAATCATAAACAAATGTTTTTAGAAAGGTAAACAAACTGACAACCACATTTGTTATTTCTTTAACTTAACAATTCATATAAAAACAAGTAAATATATTGCGTTCGATAATAAATAGCGCATGAAACTTTACCGCGATAAAATTACCCAACGAAGAATTAAAGGTAATTATGTTTGTTTTACTTTATCCCCTCTTTTGGGTAAGGATTAAAGGTCCTTTGCAATACTATATTGTACTCTCTAGCAAAATATTACTAACACTTCTTGATATTCATTTTCACTTTTTCAGGTCACTACGTGTACATAGAAACCAGCACGCTTACTGCGGGTGATAAGGCATGGTTAATCAGTGAATATAACCCGCCCTCTGACGGTTGCTTCACCTTCTGGTATCATATGTATGGTGCAGGTAAGTGGACATTTCAATTAATCATAAAACCTTAATTCCTTTTTTTCTTCAAATCGAGTCTTTATTCAATTTTTCTCAAAGCATAAACTATATAAGCAAATGTGCAAAATGATGGATACCTACGTTAGACAAGGAAAAGGGTTAAATGAAAAACAAGATTTTATTATCTAAATAAGTTGGAAATGCCTCCATCTATCAAGAAATGAAGCCTATCTTGTTGCGTATAGATTGTTTGTTCAAATTCGTAATTATATTTTAGTTTCTTTTGAAAACATGAACATTATTTGTTTAATATGAGGCTTAAACAATTGATTTTAAATTAACTTTCTTTCAGGTGTTGGCGACCTCAACGTTTACCTAATTGATGGTGTTAATGGCAACATGGCCCTGGAGTGGAGCCAGTCTGGTAACCACGGCGACCGCTGGGTCCAAGGTCAAGTGTCAACATCCAACTTGAACCCATACCAGATAGCGATAGAGGCGACCTATGGAGCGAACTACACAGGGGATATAGCCATCGATGACACGTTCATTACCGTCGATGGACTCTGTAATGGTAAAACAACAAAAACATGTATTTTCATCTTTTTCCGGGTTTGGAGATTCCTTACCGTTACGTTCTAATAGTTTATAATAGATATTTATATAGATCCTAAGTTGAGCTTATCTCTAAGTTGGACTTAAATATTATGGAGAGCCATTTGTAGCCTTAAAATTAAATATATTCAAAAGCAAAAATTCAAGTATTTTAGACTTTTTTATAAATTCCACACCAAGAACATGAAATCTCCTTGATAATAAAAAATATGAATGATTTGAATCAACATATTAAACCTTTTAAAATGACTTTTAAAAAATATTTTCATGGATGCTAACGGCTTTCCATAATTTTTAAGTCCAACTTAGAGATAAGTTCAACTTAGGATCTTTCGCTTTTACTTGTCATAATTTGAATATGAGGGCATTTCAAGAGCCATTCCTTTCAGGCAACACTTTTTTGGTTCTACAATACTTGTCCACATAAACAGAAAATGATTTTTTTTTTAATCACAAAGTATTTTTCATGTTTCCCAGTACTCGAAATTCTCTTTAAAGCGGGACTGCACTACTTGTAAGCTACTTGCGCCCTCTATATAGCAAACAATGCCTAAGCGGTACCCGTTGGTCCCCCATGATCCCCTTTTTCTTATGTTAATTGAGAACTGCTTTGATGAGATAACCACATGTCAGTGACCACGCAGTGAGGTCTAATCCCTCATGGCCAAACTAGTACAGACATGCTTTAAAAGGCCTACAGAAGTTTGTTCAGCAAATGTAATGCCATTTCTTCTCAAAGAACACATCAGATTTAAATAATGTAAATAATTACTTATAATTAATTATGCTTTGCCATTAGCTAGTGCGTAAAACGAAAATCTTCATACAATGAATACGGTAATTACATACTTTTGGGAAGATTTTCTTTCTCTATCAAAGTAGATTCGTAAGATATAACTTTAATTTATTATGTTTCGAAGATTTTGTCTGTTTGCTTATCAAATTAAAAAGTGGATATTATTTCTGGGAATACCACAGGTTACCGGTAACAGTCTTGCATATTAACGTGTTCAAAATTTCTATACAAGTTCTGAGGACGTTGCTATGTATGTTTATCTCTTCATCATGTCATTTGTCCCAAATATTATGTTTACACAGGTTCTTGTGACTTTGAGAGTGGAATGTGCATGTGGAGTAACATCGATGCGGATAACTTCGATTGGTTACGGTACCAGAGTACTACCCTAGCACTGGTACAGGACCAAATGTGGACCACACCCTTGGGACATCATCGGGTACTATTTTATTCTCTCTCTTTAAATATTTTTTCGATCGTTTATTTTGTTCAGCTTCTTGGGAAAAGAACAATGAAGAATCGCAGATTGACCTTTTCTCTGTTTGTTTGTTTTATTTTGTCTGTTTGAGTTTTGCTTTACGTAAGGCAAAGTATGTGAAAAAGGTCGTATGAAAATAAGATATATATATATATATATAGAAAGTTCATCGGATATAAACTATGAGGTAATTACATCGGTTCTGAATTGATATGGGCTAATAATTAAAGACAACTTAAACTAAAAAGGACATTACATGTTTGTCCAGAACCCTCCAACCCGAATGTATATAGTTTGACAGTTAGCATGAATATAAATAAAGCTCTATTAAGAGTCATTCTAAACCTGTAGATACTAATTATAAAGACATATTCACCACCGCAGGACATTACATGTTCGTCGAGACCTCTTCGCCCCAGATTGCCGGGGAACAAGCCGTGCTCTTCCTGGGCGCCCCGAGTCTAACCGGGCAGCGCTGCCTCAGCTTTTGGTACATGATGTTCGGCGTGGACACAGGGGAGCTTGTTGTCTACACATCGATGGGATCAGGGAGTCTTACCCGTGAGGTCCTGTGGATGCTCGCTGGACAGCAGAATATTGACCAGCTGACCTGGCTCTACGGACAGGTCACCGTAGACTTCGACGTTGTAGATGAGGTGAGAATAGAATACAATCCGTCCAAGTCGATCACGTTGCACCCTTTCCTCGTCGAAGGTTTTATAATGCTCTACAATTTTACGAACTATATTCGTCACTTCATCTCTTATTACGTCACATGCAATACAGTCTCATGAGGTATGTGTGTACAAACTGTGTAAGACTGCAGCGCTGCAACTGTAAGGGTTGTATGTAAGGCACAATTATACCTTTCAAAAGGGCAATTTCAGCCATCGTAAGCATTCGTTAACATAAAAGGCGACTTTAAAATACAGCACCTTCTTCACAACGGTAATTAGTTGAAATAATTATTGTAAGATTTATATTAATATTTTCGTGGCAAAACACTTTATAGACATGCTCAAATTTGATAGTCTAAAACTAATTTTTGTAATAGTCAGTTTCCAGTAGAACTCTGCACGTTACACAGTTTAGGATATCATATTATTTTCAAGTATCCTCTTAGGATATTCCGTTTGTAAATCGTCTTTTCCGACATTTTTGTTTTTTTGTACTTATTTAGTGGGATTTGTATTGTACAATGTGGGATGCGAATCAGGACAATTAACCGCTGGATAATCGCCCCCCACCCCGGAAAATTACCCACCCCTGGAAAATTACCACCCAAGACACCCACCCCGATCGCGGACAATGACCCCTTGAAAATTAACACCCAGGACAACCACCCCCGATCGAGGACAATTACCCCGGAAAATTACCCTGATATTAGGTTGGTTTTAATAAAAGCAAATTTTTTTTCGGTGGTAAATGTCCTCGGGAGGTCTCAGGGGTTGTTGTCATTGGGGAAGGGGGATTTTTCCGGGGGTAATTATCCTTGGGGGTAATTGTTCATGGGGTAATTGAGTATTTGTCAAAACTAGATGAATATCTCCTTGTTTTCATTGCATCACAGATATATATTGCTGCTATCTTAACTTCGGTACCCTATGGCGATACTGCTATCGACGACATTGACATTACAGAGGGAGCATGCGATAGTGAGTCTAGTTTCTTTTTTAATGTTTTAATCAATAATGCATTGTTCAGTCTGATGTATTTTCAACGGAATTAAGACTGAGAACAGTTGAAACAGTTGTTTCATAAAACATTAAAGACAAATGAAAAGGAGTAATGAGGGAACTTTTATTGGGATAACTAAAAATGTAGAGCGAGGACAAAAACAATACGAAAAGAAGAGGTATTTAATTTAAAGGAGAGAGAGGGGAAAGAGATCGGACATCGGATAGGAAATTCCTCTCAATAAGAGCAATGCAAAACATGCGCCCTGTTGCATAAAACTTACCACTGGTGGCAACATTATTCAACGGTCAATCAAATCAAGGTTTGTATGAAATTAACCACTAATGGCAATGTTACTATCACTGCTAAGTTTTATACAACGGGGCTCAGAATGTTATTTGTTTTCTTGTTGATCGGAATAGATGGCGAACATAGTGAAAGGCTGGCCAGTTGAAAACCCGACTTGCGAATATGTCAGATGGATTAAATCAAGGGAAAAAGGGATGGGCGGCGATAAGTTTCACGGAGAAACCAAAAATGGAAAGAAATAATCATGATATGTTGCCATTTGGCCTTTTCCTATCTATCCTAACCGACATACGCTGAATCCAGCACAATAACTGGATTAGCCAAGTGTGATTTCGATACTATTATTTCTACCATGAGCAATTAGACGAGTGGAAAACACCGATATTGAACACCAGCTTTCATGCCAATACGAAATAGATATAGAGGTGGGGGCTGCGGAGAAAATAAAACGAACGATTATAATACATTTCAATTCCATATTTTAGCACAACCGACATATGCTGAACCGAATACGGTCACTGGTTCGGCGTCTTGCGATTTCGATGGAGATCTGTGTTCGTATGTCCAAGATGTCGCCGATGATTTTGACTGGGCCAGGATAACAGGAGCTACAACCTCAACAAATACAGGCCCTTCCAATGACCATACATCTGGATCTGGTATGTTCGTTAAACTAAGGCCCAATATTAACGAAGGTAGTTTAATCCCGGATTATTGTTTAAACTGAGGATTAATACGGGTCGGCCCTTCACAGTGTACCTGGGAATACCTTCAGGCCGACTTTTTCCTATTCTAATTGAAAAGAAAAGGCAACCTTCTCTGATCATTGTAAAGTAGTTGTCCACCACCCCTTTTTTTTCTTTGTTTTCCTGTTTTGTGCTTTTGACAGTGTTTGATATTTGTCTACAATTAGTCGGACATGACAACATAATATGGTAATGCTCTTTCTAGCTAGTAAGGTTTGTTCAATACTGTAAGGCCCTAATTCTCGATGGTTTAGAGCCGCACCATTAAGTCCGAATTATCCTGAATGGCCAAACACATGCCAAAGAAAGCTCGAAAAAAGACGTAATTAACAGAAAACCTGCTGGCCCAAATTCACAAAGGAGGTATGTCGACAAACCCAGGTTTATGTGCATCATATGACACGTTTCGATACGTTTCAGACCAAGGTTCAGACAAACTTTGGTTTGAAACGCGTCAAAACGCGTCATATGACGCACATAAACCTAGGTTTGTGAAACCTCCTTCCTGAATTCGGGCCGCTATGTTTAAAGCATATTATGCTAATAAAAGAGTTTGTTAAGGGTTTTCGCAACATTTAGTTTTCTTTTGCTTTCAGGCCGCGTCAAGATGTAAACCACGTACAAGTATTCACGCTCCATGCTGACTATGATTATTAAATTCCTTAAAAGACATGAGTTATTATCCATTGTTTTGCCAGTCCAAACATTAAGTCCTGATGTTCGGAAGTGATTCGTCATTGCAATTTTAGTATATAAAGTTTGTACTCATTTTGTACTGACTGTATGCCCCTCATCTGCATATTGATTATGTGAAAGAACATGTACGGGCCTCTCATGACAAAATACTGGTTGCGTCCCGTCTCTTTCCGTTGTATAGCTAGCCGAATACAAATCGCTTTTTCTCCCGTCTTATAAATACCCACATTTGCCCCTATTTCAACCACTTATTAAAGGGTTCTACGTCTATATCGAGAGCTCTAGCCCAAGGTTACCAGGTGAAAAGGCCAGACTCGTTTCGGCTCTCCAGAATGCGACCAGCTCTGGAGGGCTGCCTCGAGTTCTACTATCACATGTACGGAGCTACCATGGGGACGCTCAACGTCACCGTCCTTCAGGAATCCGGCTCAGAGACCACTATCTTCACGAAAGGGCAGAGAGATTATGGAAATATCTGGCGCCTTTCGTCGATTAATATTGACTCGAGCGGGAGCAACTTCAAGGTGTGTATCAGTTCCCTTTCTGTAGGTAGCTGCAACTATTTCAGAATTCCTTTCGAAGACCTCCCGAGTTAATCTGATTAATATTCTAGAGACTGTACCCTCGTAAAACAGTTGATGATGCAATATCACCTTATCTTCAGTTGCTATATTCTTCGGGGTTTTAATTGGAGATTCGGTGGCAGATTTAAACCGAGGTTTTCCTTTTCTAACAGTGAATCGAATATACCAATGTTTACGAAACGAAAGTATACATGTGTTTCATGTTTATAATAATGATATCAATATGGACTTCACGTAAACCTCGTTTTGTTCCATGGCTCTTTCTGTATCTGAAACAAGATGAGAGCAGACGAAAGGGGGCCTTTTTACTTTTTAGAAATAACTTTGGATATCACGGCGAAACATGTCTGAATATAGATTTAATTATCACAACCTGAATTGTCACTTTATTCCTGGTCAACATCGAGCCATCATTGATTCCACCAGCAGCCGATGAGTACCTTTTAAAACTATTGGCGAGCACGTACAGTTAAGAATTAATTAATTCATACCCTTACCAAGTATGTGAAGATTTGATTGTCCAAATTAAGCTACTTAAAGATAAAGTTGACTTCTGGTCATGCGATTGCATTCTGAAAGAAACGTTGTGGAATCGATCAGAAAGGGTTGATCATCTAGCATATAAGTATTGGTGTGTACTGCTAGGTTCTGGAATCATCAAAATGATAAGAAATTTGACACAGTCTTGGTAAAGTTACAAGCACTGTACACAGAAAGATGTATATGGGACTACAAGAACATGTGGCATAAAAGTCCGTCCCGATTTTTATGATATTACATGCCATATTTAGAATATTAAGGCATTTGAAGAGCCATGCTATTCAGGGAACATTTTTTTCTTGGATGTTCTTCCACACTTGCATTCTAATACAATGATAACACTCACAAATTATTTTTCACCTTTTCCCAGAACTCAACCTTCTCTTTAATAATGGGATACATCAAAGATTACATCTAAAAGTACTGAACAAAGAACCTAATTTAACTAGTCCACCTTTCATTTTTCAATTATGAAAAACACAAAATACATCAAGATCACATGGGGTATGGACAATTTAGTTGTTAACTTTATGTAACTCGTCATAGATTTGAACTAATATTATAGAAATGTAATCTAGGCCGGTCTCTGCAAGTACAGATGTTATGTAATAATTGCTAACATTAATTCCTATTTCGCCGGCTATTATCTTAATGCAGATTGTCTTTGAAGGTATCATTGGATCATCATTCGAGAGTGATATAGCAGTCGACGACATCAAATATTACAACGGAATTTGTCCTCCTTCAAGTTAGTTTCCATTTGCATAATTTGATCACACATTTTGTCCCTACATGCCTTTTTGGCAGTCTAAATTTCTCTATGTCTCCATCCACGTCGTCCATCTCTCTCCCCACCCCCCTCTCTCTCTCTCTCTTCTTGTCTTTCTTCCCTTCTTCTTCTACTTCCTCTTTTTTCCTTCTCTAGCTCTCCCTCTCTCTATCTCTTTATTTCTCTCTCTATTATTTTGTTTCCTTTTTCTCTTGGTACAAACGAATTTCTTTAAACAATCAACATTCAATGAAGGTAAGTGAAATTAACATTACTCCCCTTGTAAAATTACCTATGACAAAAAGTAACTCTTAACTCGTCCGAAAACTAGAAAAAAATGCCAACGCTTCATAAAATGCTCTAGCAATGGCCAAATTGTTGAAATAAAGCATATGGATCGTATGAATGCACATTGTATGCTGCGACTCGTGGATAACTATATGGATTACGCCTGTAATTATGATACATAAAGGCTGGGAAAATTAAAATGTTTTGTTTCTAAGTTCTATCAATTTCTTTGGTACTCGTCAAACTTCAGGAACTTGTGACTTTGAGGCTAGTGATTGTAGCTGGAAACAGGAGGCTGTCCTAGATGACTTCGACTGGGTGAGAGGAGAAGCTTCTGAAGTCCCTTGTGGTTCTTTACACAACGACCATACAACGGGAACCCCATTGGGTACGTTAGTCCCACTGTCACTTTTATTCCACTGATGTTTTTTTTATATCCGTGTTATAATGTGATATCATATAACAATATTATATGATGCACTTGTATTATGAGTCTATGTATCTTATGTTTCTTCTCTAATTCCCTGATTTTGTGACTGATATTTCTTGAAGAGCTTCTAAACAATTAATATTACTATCATTATTATGTATACATTTAAGAACAAAATCTATATTCTCTTTAAAGAGCTTTTAAACAACTAACATTACTACGATATTACGTATCCAGGTTAAAACACAACATACATAAAGGAACAGGGGGTGGAGATTAATTTATCAAAAAAAGAAATGAATCTTCAACCTATCCTTTGCAAACTAAGATATTAAACTTTGTGAAACGATTAGAGAATCACTTCGCTTAGAGTTTCAACAAGTATGTGGTCATAGTTTTCCCAAGTTCTCTTATTAAAGCTTAAGCTCATTCAATTTTTGTTTCTTCAAATTATGCTTTGATAAAAATAATAATTTTTAGTTATACTTAACCTTCAAATTTTGAAACAAAGATTCACAGCGTAAATTTCTTTTGTTTGTTTCTTTCTTTGTTTCTTTCTTTATTTTTCCGAATTGAAGGTCACGTTCTTTTTGCAAACACGACATCGGAACGTGCTCCTGGCGACCAAGCACTGGTCTACAGTCCGTCATATGACGCGACAGAAGATGGGGATTGTATGACGTTTTGGTATCACATACATAACGACCCGGATGCTGGGTACTTGGCGGTTTGGGAGTCTATAAATGGCGCCCTCTATGGACCATATTGGACATCGACAATTGGAGTGACATCGAATGATTGGCAGTTTGCGAGTGTTACTTTGAAATCGAATGCAACATTCCAGGTTAGGGGAGTTTGTCGATGCTATTACTTTGTTATATTATAATAAATCGAAATATATGAATTGGCAACAAATTAATAACGTATGTATTGTTCTTTTCAAAAGTATGGATAGCGGGTTTCAAACAATAACAATACAAACTTATCTTATTTTAAAATCCAGTAGGAAGCACACACATATACGTTAAGATAATGGATAAATTCCTTATATACCTGATAAAATTAACCAATAGTGATATTGAAGAAGACTGGTGGTTTAAGTAGGCCATACATGTTTATTTTTAATTAATAGTGGAGGGTGCCATCTATACACAAATTATTAAAAATAGATAGCATGCTTATTTCCGGTTTACCATATTTCTCGAATTTTCGTTTCACCATTGTCTCTTATTTCTTCAAACAATATTTTTATGTATATTTAGTGGAGTATCAGCGAGACAGCGATGTCTTTCTGTCAATAATACAGTGGTAGAGATCCATAACTGTGGTTAAAGTTTTCAGGGTTACAGCATGAAATTCTTCTCAAACGAATAAGAACCCTTATTTTGTTAAGAACGAGCTCCATCCAAAACATAATAACACGGACACCTTGAACTAACTTAAATTGTTTTTTATCAAAAGTGTTAAGCTTTTTCTCCACAATCTTATTGCCCTAAAGGTTGTACTTCAGGCTGTTATAGGTATAACGACCTCTAATGATATGTTCGTTGATGACATCACGTTCGAATACGGAGCATGCGCACCGCCAGGTAAATTCAATAAGACATTGATATCACGTTTAATGTTACATAGAAATAATCTTGCAAAGACAATAAAGGTTCGTTAAGATATGAAGCGATGATCCGCGGTGGTTTTGTTCATAACGTGTAGATGTATGACAACTACATGCAACAAAAGTTCCACTTGGCGCTGTGTTCTAAGATTTAGAAATGCGAAGCAAATAGTACATATTACGTCATTATTTGAAAAAGAATAACACCGGTTTTACGCATCATATTCAAGGATTCTGATCGGAAATCTCTGCCTTTGTCATTTGAGGTGAAGTGAAACGTATGATTTTTTTTCATAATGATTATGGTTTATTTTAAACTTCGAGATTTACTGGAATATATGGAAATAAAACAAATATAAGAACATATAGGAGTTATTTGCACTTTGTTTTGTAAGAACGTGTCAGAAATGTTATTTAGTACTTCTTCCAGCAGATACCTGCCAGATATTAAATGCTAGGCGTGAAAAAAAAATGATTTGATTCAGATTTCTTTTTTTTGTCTTGCATATTAACGTGTTCAAAATTTCTATACAAGTTCTGAGGACGTTGATATATATGTTTTTCTCTTCATCATGTCATTTATCCCAAATATTATGTTTACACAGGTTCTTGTGACTTTGAGAGTGGAATGTGCATGTGGAGTAACATCGATGCGGATAACTTCGATTGGTTACGGTACCAGAGTACTACCCCTAGCACTGGTACAGGACCAAATGTGGACCACACCCTTGGGACATCATCGGGTACTATTTTATTCTCTCTCTTTTAAATATTTTTTCGATTTATTTTGTTCAGCTTCTTGGGAAAAGAACAATGAAGAATCGCAGATTGACCTTTTCTCTGTTTGTTGGTTTGTTTTATTTTGTCTGTTTGAGTTTTGCTTTACGTAAGGCAAAGTATGTGAAAAGGTCGTATGAAAATAAGATATATATATATATATATATATATATATGTATATATATATATATATATATATATATATATATATATATATATATATATATATATAGAAAGTTCATCGGATATAACCTATGAGGTAATTACATCGGTTCTGAATTGATATGGGCTAATAATTAAAGACAACTTAAACTAAAAAGGACATTACAGGTTTGTCCAGAACCCTCCAACCCGAATGTATATAGTTTGACAGTTAGCATGAATCTAAATAAAGCTCTATTAAGAGTCATTCTAAACCTGTAGATACTAATTATAAAGACATATTCACCACCGCAGGACATTACATGTTCGTCGAGACCTCTTCGCCCCAGATTGCCGGGGAACAAGCCGTGCTCTTCCTGGGCGCCCCAAATCTAACCAGGCAGCGCTGCCTCAGCTTTTGGTACATGATGTTTGGCGTAGACACCGGAGAGCTTGTTGTCTACACATCGATGGGATCAGGGAGTCTTACCCGTGAGGTCCTGTGGATGCTCGCTGGACAGCAGAATATTGA
>CP137670.1:21075801-21236406 GCA_037976565.1 Mesocentrotus franciscanus | reverse complement strand
TTTTCATTGCATCACAGATATATATTGCTGCTATCTTAACTTCGGTACCCTATGGCGATACTGCTATCGACGACATTGACATTACAGAGGGAGCATGCAATAGTGAGTCTAGTTTCTTTTTTAATGTTTTAATCAATAATGCATTGTTCAGTCTGATGTATTTTCAACGGAATTAAGACTGAGAACAGTTAAAACAGTTGTTTCATAAAACATTAAAGACAAATGAAAAGGAGTAATGAGGAACTTCTTTTGGGATAACTAAAAATGTAGAGCGAGGACAAAAACAATACGAAAAGAAAGGGGATTTAATTTAAAGGAGAGAGAGAGAAAGAGATCGGACATCGGATAGGGAAATTCCTCTCAATAAGAGCAATGCAAAACATGCGCCCTGTTGCATAAAACTGACCACTGGTGTCAACATTATTCAACGGTCAATCAAATCAAGGTTTGTATGAAATTAACCACTAATGGCAATGTTACTATCAATGCTAAGTTTTATACAACGGGGCTCAGAATGTTATTTGTTTTCTTGTTGATCGGAATAGATGGCGAACATAGTGAAAGGCTGGCCAGTTGAAAACCCGACTTGCGAATATGTCAGATGGATTAAATCAAGGGAAAAAAGGGATGGACGGCGATAAGTTTCACGGAGAAACCAAAATGGAAAGAAATAATCATGATATGTTGCCATTTGGCCTTTTCCTATCTATCTAACCGACATACGCTGAATCCAGCACAATAACTGGATTAGCCAAGTGTGATTTCGATACTATTATTTCTACCATGAGCAATTAGACGAGTGGAAAACACCGATATTGAACACCAGCTTTCATGCCAATACGAAATAGATATAGAGGTGGGGGCTGCGGAGAAAATAAAAACGAACGATTATAATACATTTCAATTCCATATTTTAGCACAACCGACATACGCTGAACCGAATACGGTCACTGGTTCGGCGTCTTGCAATTTCGATGGAGATCTGTGTTCGTATGTCCAAGAGGTCGCCGATGATTTTGACTGGGCTAGGATAACAGGAGCTACAACCTCAACAAATACAGGCCCTTCCAATGACCATACATCTGGATCTGGTATGTTCGTTAAACTAAGGCCCAATTAACGAAGGTAGTTTAATCCCGGTCATTGTTTAAACGGAGGATTAATAAGGATCGGCCCTTCAGAGTGTACCTGGGAATACCTTCAGGCCGACTTTTTCCTATTCTAATTGAAAAGAAAAGGCAACCTTCTCTGATCATTGTAAAGTAGTTGTCCACCACCCCTCCTTTTTCTTTGTTTTGTTCCTGTTTTGTGCTTTTGACAGTGTTTGATATTTGTCTACAATTAGTCGGACATGACAACATAACATGGTAATGCTCTTTCTAGCTAGTAGGTTTGTTCAATATGTAAGGCCCTAATTCCCGATGGTTTAGAGCCGCACCATGAAGTCCGAATTATCCTGAATGGCCAAACACATGCCAAAGAAAGCTCGAAAAAAGACGTAATTAACAGAAAACCTGCTGGCCCAAATTCACAAAGGAGGTATGTCGACAAACCCAGGTTTGTGCATCATATGACACGTTTCGATACGTTTCAGACCAAGGTTCAGACAAACTTTGGTTTGAAACGCGTCAAAACGCGTCATATGACGCACTAAACCTAGGTTTGTGAAACCTCCTTCCTGAATTCGGGCCGCTATGTTTAAAGCATATTATGCTAATAAAAGAGTTTGTTAAGGGTTTTCGCAACATTTAGTTTTTCTTTTGCTTTCAGGCCGCGTCAAGATGTAAACCACGTACAAGTATTCACGCTCCATGCTGACTATGATTATTAAATTCCTTAAAAGACATGAGTTATTATCCATTGTTTTGCCAGTCCAAACATTAAGTCCTGATGTTCGGAAGTGATTCGTCATTGCAATTTTAGTATATAAAGTTTGTACTCATTTTGTACTGACTGTATGCCCCTCATCTGCATATTGATTATGTGAAAGAACATGTACGGGCCTCTCATGACAAAATACTGGTTGCGTCCCGTCTCTTTCCGTTGTATAGCCGAATACAAATCGCTTTTTCTCCGTCTTATAAATACCCACATTTGCCCCTATTTCAACCACTTATTAAAGGGTTCTACGTCTATATCGAGCTCTAGCCCAAGGTTACCAGGTGAAAAGGCCAGACTCGTTTCGGCTCTCCAGAATGCGACCAGCTCTGGAGGGGCCCTCGAGTTCTACTATCACATGTACGGAGCTACCATGGGGACGCTCAACGTCACCGTCCTTCAGGAATCCGGCTCAGAGACCACTATCTTCACGAAAGGGCAGAGAGATTATGGAAATATCTGGCGCCTTTCGTCGATTAATATTGACTCGAGCGGGAGCAACTTCAAGGTGTGTATCAGTTCCTTTCTGTAGGTGGCTGCAACTATTTCAGAATTCCTTTCGAAGACCTCCCGAGTTAATCTGATTAATATTCTAGAGACTGTACCCTCGTAAAACAGTTGATGATGCAATATCACCTTATCTTCAGTTGCTATATTCTTCGGGGTTTTAATTGGAGATTCGGTGGCAGATTTAAACCGAGGTTTTCCTTTTCTAACAGTGAATCGAATATACCAATGTTTACGAAACGAAAGTATACATGTGTTTCATGTTTATAATAATGATATCAATATGGACTTCACGTAAACCTCGTTTTGTTCCATGGCTCTTTCTGTATCTGAAACAAGATGAGAGCAGACGGAAGGGGGCCTTTTTACTTTTTAGAAATAACTTTGGATATCACGGCGAAACATGTCTGAATATAGATTTAATTATCACAACCTGAATTGTCACTTTATTCCTGGTCAACATCGAGCCATCATTGATTCCACCAGCAGCCGATAGTACCTTTTAAAACTATTGGCGAGCACGTACAGTTAAGAATTAATTAATTCATACCCTTACCAAGTATGTGAAGATTTGATTGTCCAAATTAAGCTACTTAAAGATAAAGTTGACTTCTGGTCATGCGATTGCATTCTGAAAAGAAACTGTTGTGGAATCGATCGAGAAAGGGTTGATCATCTAGCATATAAGTATTGGTGTGTACTGCTAGGTTCTGGAATCATCAAAATGATAAGAAATTTGACACAGTCTTGGTAAAGTTACAAGCACTGTACACAGAAAGATGTATATGGGACTACAAGAACATGTGGCATAAAAGTCCGTCCCGATTTTTATGATATTACATGCCATATTTAGAATATTAAGGCATTTGAAGAGCCATGCTATTCAGGGAACATTTTTTTCTTGGATGTTCTTCCACACTTGCATTCTAATACAATGATAACACTCACAAATTATTTTTCACCTTTTCCCAGAACTCAACCTTCTCTTTAATAATGGGATACATCAAAGATTACATCTAAAAGTACTGAACAAAGAACCTAATTTAACTAGTCCACCTTTCATTTTCAATTATGAAAAACACAAAATACATCAAGATCACATGGGGTATGGACAATTTAGTTGTTAACTTTATGTAACTCGTCATAGATTTGAACTAATATTATAGAAATGTAATCTAGGCCGGTCTCTGCAAGTACAGATGTTATGTAATAATTGCTAACATTAATTCCTATTTCGCCGGCTATTATCTTAATGCAGATTGTCTTTGAAGGTATCATTGGATCATCATTCGAGAGTGATATAGCAGTCGACGACATCAAATATTACAACGGAATTTGTCCTCCTTCAAGTTAGTTTCCATTTGCATAATTTGATCACACATTTTGTCCCTACATGCCTTTTGGCAGTCTAAATTTCTCTATGTCTCCATCCACGTCGTCCATCTCTCTCCCCCCCCCCTCTCTCTCTCTCTCTTCTTGTCTTTCTTCCCTTCTTCTTCTACTTCCTCTTTTTTCTCCTTCTCTAGCTCTCCCTCTCTCTATCTCTTTATTTCTCTCTCTATTATTTTGTTTCCTTTTTTCTCTTGGTACAAACGAATTTCTTTAAACAATCAACATTCAATGAAGGTAAGTGAAATTAACATTACTCCCTTGTAAAATTACCTATGACAAAAGTAACTCTTAACTCGTCCGAAAACTAGAAAAAATGCCAACGCTTCATAAAATGCTCTAGCAATGGCCAAATTGTTGAAATAAAGCATATGGATCGTATGAATGCACATTGTATGCTGCGACTCGTGGATAACTATATGGATTACGCCTGTAATTATGATACATAAAGGCTGGGAAAATTAAAATGTTTTGTTTCTAAGTTCTATCAATTTCTTTGGTACTCGTCAAACTTCAGGAACTTGTGACTTTGAGGCTAGTGATTGTAGCTGGAAACAGGAGGCTGTCCTAGATGACTTCGACTGGGTGAGAGGAACTGAAGTCCCTTGTGGTTCTTTACACAACGACCATACAACGGGAACCCCATTGGGTACGTTAGTCCCACTGTCACTTTTATTCCACTGATGTTTTTTTTTTTATATCCGTGTTATAATGTGATATCATATAACAATATTATATGATGCACTTGTATTATGAGTCTATGTATCTTATGTTTCTTCTCTAATTCCCTGATTTTGTGACTGATATTTCTTGAAGAGCTTCTAAACAATTAATATTACTATCATTATTATGTATACATTTAAGAACAAAATCTATATTCTCTTTAAAGAGCTTTTAAACAACTAACATTACTACGATATTACGTATCCAGGTTAAAACACAACATACATAAAGGAACAGGGGGTGGAGATTAATTTATCAAAAAAAGAAATGAATCTTCAACCTATCCTTTAAACTAAGATATTAAACTTTGTGAAACGATTAGAGAATCACTTCGCTTAGAGTTTCAACAAGTATGTGGTCATAGTTTTCCCAAGTTCTCTTATTAAAGCTTAAGCTCATTCAATTTTGTTTCTTCAAATTATGCTTTGATAAAAATAATAAATTTTAGTTATACTTAACCTTCAAATTTTGAAACAAAGATTCACAGCGTAAATTTCTTTTGTTTGTTTCTTTCTTTATTTTTCCGAATTGAAGGTCACGTTCTTTTTGCAAACACGACATCGGAACGTGCTCCTGGCGACCAAGCACTGGTCTACAGTCCGTCATATGACGCGACAGAAGATGGGGATTGTATGACGTTTTGGTATCACATACATAACGACCCGGATGCTGGGTACTTGGCGGTTTGGGAGTCTATAAATGGCGCCCTCTATGGACCATATTGGACATCGACAATTGGAGTGACATCGAATGATTGGCAGTTTGCGAGTGTTACTTTGAAATCGAATGCAACATTCCAGGTTAGGGGAGTTTGTCGATGCTATTACTTTGTTATATTATAATAAATCGAAATATATGAATTGGCAACAAATTAATAACGTATGTATTGTTCTTTTTCAAAAGTATGGATAGCGGGTTTCAAACAATAACAATACAAACTTATCTTATTTTAAAATCCAGTAGGAAGCACACACATATACGTTAAGATAATGGATAAATTCCTTATATACCTGATAAAATTAACCAATAGTGATATTGAAGAAGACTGGTGGTTTAAATAGGCCATACATGTTTATTTTTAATTAATAGTGGAGGGTGCCATCTATACACAAATTATTAAAAATAGATAGCATGCTATTTCCGGTTTACCATATTTCTCGAATTTTCGTTTCACCATTGTCTCTTATTTCTTCAAACAATATTTTATGTATATTTAGTGGAGTATCAGCGAGACAGCGATGTCTTTCTGTCAATAATACAGTGGTAGAGATCCATAACTGTGGTTAAAGTTTTCAGGGTTACAGCATGAAATTCTTCTCAAACGAATAAGAACCCTTATTTTGTTAAGAACGAGCTCCATCAAAACATAATAACACGGACACCTTGAACTAACTTAAATTGTTTTTTATCAAAAGTGTTAAGCTTTTTCTCCACAATCTTATTGCCCTAAAGGTTGTACTTCAGGCTGTTATAGGTATAACGACCTCTAATGATATGTTCGTTGATGACATCACGTTCGAATACGGAGCATGCGCACCGCCAGGTAAATTCAATAAGACATTGATATCACGTTTAATGTTACATAGAAATAATCTTGCAAAGACAATAAAGGTTCGTTAAGATATGAAGCGATGATCCGCGGTGGTTTTGTTCATAACGTGTAGATGTATGACAACTACATGCAACAAAAGGTCCACTTGGCGCTGTGTTCTAAGATGTAGAAATGCGAAGCAAATAGTACATATTACGTCATTATTTGAAAAAGAATAACACCGGTTTTACGCATCATATTCAAGGATTCTGATCGGAAATCTCTGCCTTTGTCATTTGAGGTGAAGTGAAACGTATGATTTTGTTTTCATAATGATTATGGTTTCATATTAAACTTCGAGAATTACTTGAATATATGGAAATAAAACAAATATAAGAACATATAGGAGTTATTTGCACTTTGATTTGTAAGAACGTGTCAGAAATGTTATTTAGTACTTCTTCCAGCAGATACCTGCCAGATATTAAATGCTAGGCGTGAAAAAAAAAATGATTTGATTTCGATTTTTTTTTGTCTAGGTTTTTGCGACTTTGAATCTGACTACTGTTACTGGACCAACACACAGACCGGTGATAACTTTGATTGGACTTGGAGTAGTGGTGCCACACCTAGTGTCACGACCGGGCCTAGTAAAGACCATACCCTTTCTTCATCAAGCGGTAATTTGGATATTTAATCTGTCATACATTTTCCCTATTCATTCTCTCCTGACCCCCCCCCATCTCTCTCTCTCTCTGTCTCTGTCTCCTTTTCTCTATTTTGTATGTTGATTGTATGTGTTCTTCTAGTTCTGCCTCCTCTCTGTCGCTGAGTCATTGTCTTTGCCTTTCTCTATCTCAGTCTTTCTTAATATATCTCTAACTTTCACTCCTTTTAATTAGGAAATTCGACTATTGATTTCTGCAGATAATATTAATCATAAACAAATGTTTTTAGAAAGGTAAACAAACTGACAACCACATTTGTTATTTCTTTAACTTAACAATTCATATAAAAACAAGTAAATATATTGCGTTCGATAATAAATAGCGCATGAAACTTTACCGCGATAAAATTACCCAACGAAGAATTAAAGGTAATTATGTTTGTTTTACTTTATCCCCTCTTTTGGGTAAGGATTAAAGGTCCTTTGCAATACTATATTGTACTCTCTAGCAAAATATTACTAACACTTCTTGATATTCATTTTCACTTTTTCAGGTCACTACGTGTACATAGAAACCAGCACGCTTACTGCGGGTGATAAGGCATGGTTAATCAGTGAATATAACCCGCCCTCTGACGGTTGCTTCACCTTCTGGTATCATATGTATGGTGCAGGTAAGTGGACATTTCAATTAATCATAAAACCTTAATTCCTTTTTTTCTTCAAATCGAGTCTTTATTCAATTTTTCTCAAAGCATAAACTATATAAGCAAATGTGCAAAATGATGGATACCTACGTTAGACAAGGAAAAGGGTTAAATGAAAAACAAGATTTTATTATCTAAATAAGTTGGAAATGCCTCCATCTATCAAGAAATGAAGCCTATCTTGTTGCGTATAGATTGTTTGTTCAAATTCGTAATTATATTTTAGTTTCTTTTGAAAACATGAACATTATTTGTTTAATATGAGGCTTAAACAATTGATTTTAAATTAACTTTCTTTCAGGTGTTGGCGACCTCAACGTTTACCTAATTGATGGTGTTAATGGCAACATGGCCCTGGAGTGGAGCCAGTCTGGTAACCACGGCGACCGCTGGGTCCAAGGTCAAGTGTCAACATCCAACTTGAACCCATACCAGATAGCGATAGAGGCGACCTATGGAGCGAACTACACAGGGATATAGCCATCGATGACACGTTCATTACCGTCGATGGACTCTGTAATGGTAAAACAACAAAAACATGTATTTTCATCTTTTTCCGGGTTTGGAGATTCCTTACCGTTACGTTCTAATAGTTTATAATAGATATTTATATAGATCCTAAGTTGAGCTTATCTCTAAGTTGGACTTAAATATTATGGAGAGCCATTTGTAGCCTTAAAATTAAATATATTCAAAAGCAAAAATTCAAGTATTTTAGACTTTTTTATAAATTCCACACCAAGAACATGAAATCTCCTTGATAATAAAAAATATGAATGATTTGAATCAACATATTAAACCTTTTAAAATGACTTTTAAAAATATTTTCATGGATGCTAACGGCTTTCCATAATTTTTAAGTCCAACTTAGAGATAAGTTCAACTTAGGATCTTTCGCTTTTACTTGTCATAATTTGAATATGAGGGCATTTCAAGAGCCATTCCTTTCAGGCAACACTTTTTTGGTTCTACAATACTTGTCCACATAAACAGAAAATGATTTTTTTAAATCACAAAGTATTTTTCATGTTTCCCAGTACTCAAAATTCTCTTTAAAGCGGGATTGCACTACTTGTAAGCTACTTGCGCCCTCTATATAGCAAACAATGCTTAAGCGGTACCCGTTGGTCCCCATGATCCCTTTTTTCTTATGTTAATTGAGAACTGCTTTGATGAGATAACCACATTTTAGTGACCACGCAGTGAGGTCTAATCCCTCATGGCCAAACTAGTGCAGACATGCTTTAAAGGCCTACAGAAGTTTGTTCAGCAAATGTAATGCCATTTCTTCTCAAAGAACACATCAGATTTAAATAATGTAAATTAGCATTAATTATGCTTTGCCATTAGCTAGTGCGTAAAACGAAAATCTTCATACAATGAATACGGTAATTACATACTTTTGGGAAGATTTTCTTTCTCTATCAAAGTAGATTCGTAAGATATAACTTTAATTTATTATGTTTCGAAGATTTTGTCTGTTTGCTTATCAAATTAAAAAGTGGATATTATTTCTGGGAATACCACAGGTTACCGGTAACAGTCTTGCATATTAACGTGTTCAAAATTTCTATACAAGTTCTGAGGACGTTGCTATGTATGTTTATCTCTTCATCATGTCATTTGTCCCAAATATTATGTTTACACAGGTTCTTGTGACTTTGAGAGTGGAATGTGCATGTGGAGTAACATCGATGCGGATAACTTCGATTGGTTACGGTACCAGAGTACTACCCCTAGCACTGGTACAGGACCAAATGTGGACCACACCCTTGGGACATCATCGGGTACTATTTTATTCTCTCTCTTTTAAATATTTTTTCGATCGTTTATTTTGTTCAGCTTCTTGGGAAAAGAACAATGAAGAATCGCAGATTGACCTTTTCTCTGTTTGTTTGTTTTATTTTGTCTGTTTGAGTTTTGCTTTACGTAAGGCAAAGTATGTGAAAAAGGTCGTATGAAAATAAGATATATATATATATATATAGAAAGTTCATCGGATATAAACTATGAGGTAATTACATCGGTTCTGAATTGATATGGGCTAATAATTAAAGACAACTTAAACTAAAAGGACATTACATGTTTGTCCAGAACCCTCCAACCCGAATGTATATAGTTTGACAGTTAGCATGAATATAAATAAAGCTCTATTAAGAGTCATTCTAAACCTGTAGATACTAATTATAAAGACATATTCACCACCGCAGGACATTACATGTTCGTCGAGACCTCTTCGCCCCAGATTGCCGGGGAACAAGCCGTGCTCTTCCTGGGCGCCCTGAGTCTAACCGGGCAGCGCTGCCTCAGCTTTTGGTACATGATGTTCGGCGTGGACACAGGGGAGCTTGTTGTCTACACATCGATGGGATCAGGAGTCTTACCCGTGAGGTCCTGTGGATGCTCGCTGGACAGCAGAATATTGACCAGCTGACCTGGCTCTACGGACAGGTCACCGTAGACTTCGACGTTGTAGATGAGGTGAGAATAGAATACAATCCGTCCAAGTCGATCACGTTGCACCCTTTCCTCGTCGAAGGTTTTATAATGCTCTACAATTTTACGAACTATATTCGTCACTTCATCTCTTATTACGTCACATGCAATACAGTCTCATGAGGTATGTGTACAAACTGTGTAAGACTGCAGCGCTGCAACTGTAAGGGTTGTATGTAAGGCACAATTATACCTTTCAAAAGGCAATTTCAGCCATCGTAAGCATTCGTTAACATAAAAAACTTTAAAATACAGCACCTTCTTCACAACGGTAATTAGTTGAAATAATTATTGTAAGATTTATATTAATATTTTCGTGGCAAAACACTTTATAGACATGCTCAAATTTGATAGTCTAAAACTAATTTTTGTAATAGTCAGTTTCCAGTAGAACTCTGCACGTTACACAGTTTAGGATATCATATTATTTTCAAGTATCCTCTTAGGATATTCCGTTTGTAAATCGTCTTTTCCGACATTTTTGTTTTTATTGTACTTATTTAGTGGGATTTGTATTGTACAATGTTGGATGCGAATCAGGACAATTACCGCTGGATAATCACCCCCGGAAAATTACCCACCCCTGGAAAACTACCACCCAAGACACCCACCCCGATCGCGGACAATGACCCCTTGAAAATTAACACCCAAGGACAACCACCCCGATCGAGGACAATTACCCCGGAAAATTACCCCCCTATTAGGTCCCTGTTCATTAAAGGAAGTACCCTGATATTAGGTTGGTTTAATAAAAGCAAAACTTCGGTGGTAATTGTCAGGGGTGGAAGATTGTTGTCATTTTTCCGGGGTAATTATCCTTGGTGGTAATTGTTCATGGAGTAATTGAGTATTTGTCAAAACTAGATGAATATCTCCTTGTTTTCATTGCATCACAGATATATATTGCTGCTATCTTAACTTCGGTACCCTATGGCGATACTGCTATCGACGACATTGACATTACAGAGGGAGCATGCGATAGTGAGTCTAGTTTCTTTTTTAATGTTTTAATCAATAATGCATTGTTCAGTCTGATGTATTTTCAACGGAATTAAGACTGAGAACAGTTAAAACAGTTGTTTCATAAAACATTAAAGACAAATGAAAAGGAGTAAAGGGAACTTTATTGGGATAACTAAAGAATGTAGAGCGAGGACAAAAACAATACGAAAAGAAGAGGTATTTAATTTAAAGGAGAGAGAGAAAGAGATCGGACATCGGATAGGAAATTCCTCTCAATAAGAGCAATGCAAAACATGCGCCCTGTTGCATAAAACTTACCACTGGTGGCAACTTTGCCATTAATATAGTAACCATGGAAGCATCATTCAACTGCAATCAAATCAAGGTTTGTATGAAATTAACCACTAATGGCAATGTTACTATCACTGCTAAGTTTTATACAACGGGGCTCAGAATGTTATTTGTTTTCTTGTTGATCGGAATAGATGGCGAACATAGTGAAAGGCTGGCCAGTTGAAAACCCGACTTGCGAATATGTCAGATGGATTAAATCAAGGGAAAAGGGATGGGCGGCGATAAGTTTCACGGAGAAACCAAAATGGAAAGAAATAATCATGATATGTTGCCATTTGGCCTTTTCCTATCTATCCTAACCGACATACGCTGAATCCAGCACAATAACTGGATTAGCCAAGTGTGATTTCGATACTATTATTTCTACCATGAGCAATTAGACGAGTGGAAAACACCGATATTGAACACCAGCTTTCATGCCAATACGAAATAGATATAGAGGTGGGGGCTGCGGAGAAAATAAAAACGAACGATTATAATACATTTCAATTCCATATTTTAGCACAACCGACATATGCTGAACCGAATACGGTCACTGGTTCGGCGTCTTGCGATTTCGATGGAGATCTGTGTTCGTATGTCCAAGATGTCGCCGATGATTTTGACTGGGCCAGGATAACAGGAGCTACAACCTCAACAAATACAGGCCCTTCCAATGACCATACATCTGGATCTGGTATGTTCGTTAAACTAAGGCCCAATATTAACGAAGGTAGTTTAATCCCGGATTATTGTTTAAACTGAGGATTAATACGGGTCGGCCCTTCACAGTGTACCTGGGAATACCTTCAGGCCGACTTTTTTCCTATTCTAATTGAAAAGAAAAGGCAACCATCTCTGATCATTGTAAAGTAGTTGTCCACCACCCCTTTTTTTCTTTGTTTTTTTCCTGTTTTGTGCTTTTGAAAGTGTTTGATATTTGTCTACAATAAATCGGACATGACAACATAATATGGTAATGCTCTTTCTAGCTGGTATGGTTTGTTCAATACTGTAAGGCCCTAATTCTCGATGGTTTAGAGCCGCACCATTAAGTCCGAATTATCCTGAATGGCCAAACACATGCCAAAGAAAGCTCGAAAAAAGACGTAATTAACAGAAAACCTGCTGGCCCAAATTCACAAAGGAGGTATGTCGACAAACCCAGGTTTATGTGCATCATATGACACGTTTCGATACGTTTCAGACCAAGGTTCAGACAAACTTTGGTTTGAAACGCGTCAAAACGCGTCATATGACGCACATAAACCTAGGTTTGTGAAACCTCCTTCCTGAATTCGGGCCGCTATGTTTAAAGCATATTATGCTAATAAAAAGAGTTTGTTAAGGGTTTTCGCAACATTTAGTTTTTCTTTTGCTTTCAGGCCGCGTCAAGATGTAAACCACGTACAAGTATTCACGCTCCATGCTGACTATGATTATTAAATTCCTTAAAAGACATGAGTTATTATCCATTGTTTTGCCAGTCCAAACATTAAGTCCTGATGTTCGGAAGTGATTCGTCATTGCAATTTTAGTATATAAAGTTTGTACTCATTTTGTACTGACTGTATGCCCCTCATCTGCATATTGATTATGTGAAAGAACATGTACGGGCCTCTCATGACAAAATACTGGTTGCGTCCCGTCTCTTTCCGTTGTATAGCTAGCCGAATACAAATCGCTTTTTCTCCCGTCTTATAAATACCCACATTTGCCCCTATTTCAACCACTTATTAAAGGGTTCTACGTCTATATCGAGAGCTCTAGCCCAAGGTTACCAGGTGAAAAGGCCAGACTCGTTTCGGCTCTCCAGAATGCGACCAGCTCTGGAGGGGGCTGCCTCGAGTTCTACTATCACATGTACGGAGCTACCATGGGGACGCTCAACGTCACCGTCCTTCAGGAATCCGGCTCAGAGACCACTATCTTCACGAAAGGGCAGAGAGATTATGGAAATATCTGGCGCCTTTCGTCGATTAATATTGACTCGAGCGGGAGCAACTTCAAGGTGTGTATCAGTTCCCTTTCTGTAGGTAGCTGCAACTATTTCAGAATTCCTTTCGAAGACCTCCCGAGTTAATCTGATTAATATTCTAGAGACTGTACCCTCGTAAAACAGTTGATGATGCAATATCACCTTATCTTCAGTTGCTATATTCTTCGGGGTTTTAATTGGAGATTCGGTGGCAGATTTAAACCGAGGTTTTCCTTTTCTAACAGTGAATCGAATATACCAATGTTTACGAAACGAAAGTATACATGTGTTTCATGTTTATAATAATGATATCAATATGGACTTCACGTAAACCTCGTTTTGTTCCATGGCTCTTTCTGTATCTGAAACAAGATGAGAGCAGACGAAAGGGGGCCTTTTTACTTTTTAGAAATAACTTTGGATATCACGGCGAAACATGTCTGAATATAGATTTAATTATCACAACCTGAATTGTCACTTTATTCCTGGTCAACATCGAGCCATCATTGATTCCACCAGCAGCCGATGAGTACCTTTTAAAACTATTGGCGAGCACGTACAGTTAAGAATTAATTAATTCATACCCTTACCAAGTATGTGAAGATTTGATTGTCCAAATTAAGCTACTTAAAGATAAAGTTGACTTCTGGTCATGCGATTGCATTCTGAAAGAAACGTTGTGGAATCGATCAGAAAGGGTTGATCATCTAGCATATAAGTATTGGTGTGTACTGCTAGGTTCTGGAATCATCAAAATGATAAGAAATTTGACACAGTCTTGGTAAAGTTACAAGCACTGTACACAGAAAGATGTATATGGGACTACAAGAACATGTGGCATAAAAGTCCGTCCCGATTTTTATGATATTACATGCCATATTTAGAATATTAAGGCATTTGAAGAGCCATGCTATTCAGGGAACATTTTTTTCTTGGATGTTCTTCCACACTTGCATTCTAATACAATGATAACACTCACAAATTATTTTTCACCTTTTCCCAGAACTCAACCTTCTCTTTAATAATGGGATACATCAAAGATTACATCTAAAAGTACTGAACAAAGAACCTAATTTAACTAGTCCACCTTTCATTTTTCAATTATGAAAAACACAAAATACATCAAGATCACATGGGGTATGGACAATTTAGTTGTTAACTTTATGTAACTCGTCATAGATTTGAACTAATATTATAGAAATGTAATCTAGGCCGGTCTCTGCAAGTACAGATGTTATGTAATAATTGCTAACATTAATTCCTATTTCGCCGGCTATTATCTTAATGCAGATTGTCTTTGAAGGTATCATTGGATCATCATTCGAGAGTGATATAGCAGTCGACGACATCAAATATTACAACGGAATTTGTCCTCCTTCAAGTTAGTTTCCATTTGCATAATTTGATCACACATTTTGTCCCTACATGCCTTTTGGCAGTCTAAATTTCTCTATGTCTCCATCCACGTCGTCCATCTCTCTCCCCACCCCCCTCTCTCTCTCTCTCTTCTTGTCTTTCTTCCTTCTTCTTCTACTTCCTCTTTTTCTCCTTCTCTAGCTCTCCCTCTCTCTATCTCTTTATTTCTCTCTCTATTATTTTGTTTCCTTTTTCTCTTGGTACAAACGAATTTCTTTAAACAATCAACATTCAATGAAGGTAAGTGAAATTAACATTACTCCTTGTAAAATTACCTATGACAAAAGTAACTCTTAACTCGTCCGAAAACTAGAAAAAAATGCCAACGCTTCATAAAATGCTCTAGCAATGGCCAAATTGTTGAAATAAAGCATATGGATCGTATGAATGCACATTGTATGCTGCGACTCGTGGATAACTATATGGATTACGCCTGTAATTATGATACATAAAGGCTGGGAAAATTAAAATGTTTTGTTTCTAAGTTCTATCAATTTCTTTGGTACTCGTCAAACTTCAGGAACTTGTGACTTTGAGGCTAGTGATTGTAGCTGGAAACAGGAGGCTGTCCTAGATGACTTCGACTGGGTGAGAGGAGAAGCTTCTGAAGTCCCTTGTGGTTCTTTACACAACGACCATACAACGGGAACCCCATTGGGTACGTTAGTCCCACTGTCACTTTTATTCCACTGATGTTTTTTTTTTGTTATAATGTGATATCATATAACAATATTATATGATGCACTTGTATTATGAGTCTATGTATCTTATGTTTCTTCTCTAATTCCCTGATTTTGTGACTGATATTTCTTGAAGAGCTTCTAAACAATTAATATTACTATCATTATTATGTATACATTTAAGAACAAAATCTATATTCTCTTTAAAGAGCTTTTAAACAACTAACATTACTACGATATTACGTATCCAGGTTAAAACACAACATACATAAAGGAACAGGGGGTGGAGATTAATTTATCAAAAAAAGAAATGAATCTTCAACCTATCCTTTGCAAACTAAGATATTAAACTTTGTGAAACGATTAGAGAATCACTTCGCTTAGAGTTTCAACAAGTATGTGGTCATAGTTTTCCCAAGTTCTCTTATTAAAGCTTAAGCTCATTCAATTTTTGTTTCTTCAAATTATGCTTTGATAAAAATAATAATTTTTAGTTATACTTAACCTTCAAATTTTGAAACAAAGATTCACAGCGTAAATTTCTTTTGTTTGTTTCTTTCTTTGTTTCTTTCTTTATTTTTCCGAATTGAAGGTCACGTTCTTTTTGCAAACACGACATCGGAACGTGCTCCTGGCGACCAAGCACTGGTCTACAGTCCGTCATATGACGCGACAGAAGATGGGGATTGTATGACGTTTTGGTATCACATACATAACGACCCGGATGCTGGGTACTTGGCGGTTTGGGAGTCTATAAATGGCGCCCTCTATGGACCATATTGGACATCGACAATTGGAGTGACATCGAATGATTGGCAGTTTGCGAGTGTTACTTTGAAATCGAATGCAACATTCCAGGTTAGGGGAGTTTGTCGATGCTATTACTTTGTTATATTATAATAAATCGAAATATATGAATTGGCAACAAATTAATAACGTATGTATTGTTCTTTTTCAAAAGTATGGATAGCGGGTTTCAAACAATAAC
Organism: Mesocentrotus franciscanus; assembly: GCA_037976565.1. Classification (NCBI taxonomy): domain Eukaryota; kingdom Metazoa; phylum Echinodermata; class Echinoidea; order Camarodonta; family Strongylocentrotidae; genus Mesocentrotus; species Mesocentrotus franciscanus. The sequence goes on along the minus strand of CP137670.1, from coordinate 21,220,150 downwards.
AATACAAACTTATCTTATTTTAAAATCCAGTAGGAAGCACACACATATACGTTAAGATAATGGATAAATTCCTTATATACCTGATAAAATTAACCAATAGTGATATTGAAGAAGATTGGTGGTTTAAGTAGGCCATACATGTTTATTTTTAATTAATAGTGGAGGGTGCCATCTATACACAAATTATTAAAAATAGATAGCATGCTTATTTCCGGTTTACCATATTTCTCGAATTTTCGTTTCACCATTGTCTCTTATTTCTTCAAACAATATTTTTATGTATATTTAGTGGAGTATCAGCGAGACAGCGATGTCTTTCTGTCAATAATACAGTGGTAGAGATCCATAACTGTGGTTAAAGTTTTCAGGGTTACAGCATGAAATTCTTCTCAAACGAATAAGAACCCTTATTTTGTTAAGAACGAGCTCCATCCAAAACATAATAACACGGACACCTTGAACTAACTTAAATTGTTTTTATCAAAAGTGTTAAGCTTTTTCTCCACAATCTTATTGCCCTAAAGGTTGTACTTCAGGCTGTTATAGGTATAACGACCTCTAATGATATGTTCGTTGATGACATCACGTTCGAATACGGAGCATGCGCACCGCCAGGTAAATTCAATAAGACATTGATATCACGTTTAATGTTACATAGAAATAATCTTGCAAAGACAATAAAGGTTCGTTAAGATATGAAGCGATGATCCGCGGTGGTTTTGTTCATAACGTGTAGATGTATGACAACTACATGCAACAAAAGGTCCACTTGGCGCTGTGTTCTAAGATATAAAAATGTGAAGCAAATAGTACATATTACGTCATTATTTGAAAAAGAATAACACCGGTTTTACGCATCATATTCAAGGATTCTGATCGGAAATCTCTGCCTTTGTCATTTGAGGTGAAGTGAAACGTATGATTTTGTTTTCATAATGATTATGGTTTATTATTAAACTTCGCGATTTACTGGAATATATGGAAATAAAACAACATATAGGAGTTATTTGCACTTTGATTTGTAAGTCGAACGTGTCAGAAATGTTATTTAGTACTTTTTCCAGCAGATACCTGCCAGATATTAAATGCTAGGCGTGAAAAAAAAATGATTTGATTTCGATTTCTTTTTTTTGTCTTGCATATTAAAGGGATCCGGTAACTTTGTCTCAGATTCTGAAACAAAATTCTGGATTTAGCTCATGATGCAATGATAATCATAAACCTTTAGGTCAGTCAGGAACCCCATGACTTTTACAAGCTGATCGCCTGTCTGATTATCAAGATATTTATGATTGAATTACAAATTTTGAAAACCGTTCGCCTGATGGTTTTCATAACACTATAGTCTATTAGGAAAACGAGTATGGTAAAACCGGTCAATCAAAGATTTTTACTTTTTTGAGGCACTTCTTGATCATTTTGAAGCGCAATTTTTGTAGGGCTTCATTATTACACCATATCACAGACACTAATAACATGTAGGGCCGTGTATCTCAGATTTAACACTGTTAAACGATCCCTTTAACGTGTTCAAAATTTCTATACAAGTTCTGAGGACGTTGATATGTATGTTTTTCTCTTCATCATGTCATTTGTCCCAAATATTATGTTTACACAGGTTCTTGTGACTTTGAGAGTGGAATGTGCATGTGGAGTAACATCGATGCGGATAACTTCGATTGGTTACGGTACCAGAGTACTACCCCTAGCACTGGTACAGGACCAAATGTGGACCACACCCTTGGGACATCATCGGGTACTATTTTATTCTCTCTCTTTTAAATATTTTTTCGATTTATTTTGTTCAGCTTCTTGGGAAGAGAACAATGAAGAATCGCAAATTGACCTTTTCTCTGTTTGTTGGTTTGTTTTATTTTGTCTGTTTGAGTTTTGCTTTACGTAAGGCAAAGTATGTGAAAAGGTCGTATGAAAATAAGATATATATATATATATATATATATAGAAAGTTCATCGGATTTAAGCTATGAGGTAATTACATCGGTTCTGAATTGATATGGGCTAATAATTAAAGACAACTTAAACTAAAAAGGACATTACAGGTTTGTCCAGAACCCTCCAACCCGAATGTATATAGTTTGACAGTTAGCATGAATATAAATAAAGCTCTATTAAGAGTCATTCTAAACCTGTAGATACTAATTATAAAGACATATTCACCACCGCAGGACATTACATGTTCGTCGAGACCTCTTCGCCCCAGATTGCCGGGGAACAAGCCGTGCTCTTCCTGGGCGCCCCGAGTCTAACCGGGCAGCGCTGCCTCAGCTTTTGGTACATGATGTTTGGCGTGGACACAGGAGAGCTTGTTGTCTACACATCGATGGGATCAGGGAGTCTTACCCGTGAGGTCCTGTGGATGCTCGCTGGACAGCAGAATATTGACCAGCTGACCTGGCTCTACGGACAGGTCACCGTAGACTTCGACGTTGTAGATGAGGTGAGAATAGAATACAATCCGTCCAAGTCGATCACGTTGCACCCTTTCCTCGTCGAAGGTTTTATAATGCTCTACAATTTTACGAACTATATTCGTCACTTCATCTCTTATTACGTCACATGCAATACAGTCTCATGAGGTATGTGTGTACAAACTGTGTAAGACTGCAGCGCTGCAACTGTAAGGGTTGTATGTAAGGCACAATTATACATTTCAAAAAGGCAATTTCAGCCATCGTAAGCATTCGTTAACATAAAAAGGCGACTTTAAAATACAGCACCTTCTTCACAACGGTAATTAGTTGAAATAATTATTGTAAGATTTATATTAATATTTTCGTGGCAAAACACTTTATAGACATGCTCAAATTTGATAGTCTAAAACTAATTTTTGTAATAGTCAGTTTCCAGTAGAACTCTGCACGTTACACAGTTTAGGATATCATATTATTTTCAAGTATCCTCTTAGGATATTCCGTTTGTAAATCGTCTTTTCCGACATTTTTGTTTTTATTGTACTTATTTAGTGGGATTTGTATTATACAATGTGGGATGCGAATCAGGACAATTAACATCTGGATAATCGCCCCCCACCCCGGAAAATTACCCACCCCTGGAAAATTACCACCCAAGACACCCACCCCCGATCGCGGACAATGACCCCCTTGAAAATTAACACCCAAGGACAACCACCCCCGATCGAGGACAATTACCCCGGAAAATTACCCTGATATTAGGTTGGTTTTAATAAAAGCAAATTTTTGTTCGGTGGTAAATGTCCTCGGGGTTGTCTCAGGGGGTTGTTGTCATTGGGGAGGGGATTTTTCCGGGGGTAATTATCCTTGGGGGTAATTGTTCATGGGGTAATTGAGTATTTGTCAAAACTAGATAAATATCTCCTTGTTTTCATTGCATCACAGATATATATTGCTGCTATCTTAACTTCGGTACCCTATGGCGATACTGCTATCGACGACATTGACATTACAGAGGGAGCATGCAATAGTGAGTCTAGTTTCTTTTTTCATGTTTTAATCAATAATGCATTGTTCAGTCTGATGTATTTTCAACGGAATTAAGAGAACAGTTAAAACAGTTGTTTCATAAAACATTAAAGACAAATGAAAAGGAGTAATGAGGGAACTTCTTTTGGGATAACTAAAAAATGTAGAGCGAGGACAAAAACAATACGAAAAGAAGAGGGATTTAATTTAAAGGAGAGAGAGAGGGAAAGAGATCGGACATCGGATAGGGAAATTCCTCTCAATAAGAGCAATGCAAAACATGCGCCCTGTTGCATAAAACTGACCACTGGTGTCAACATTATTCAACGGTCAATCAAATCAAGGTTTGTATGAAATTAACCACTAATGGCAATGTTACTATCAATGCTAAGTTTTATACAACGGGGCTCAGAATGTTATTTGTTTTCTTGTTGATCGGAATAGATGGCGAACATAGTGAAAGGCTGGCCAGTTGAAAACCCGACTTGCGAATATGTCAGATGGATTAAATCAAGGGAAAAAAGGGATGGACGGCGATAAGTTTCACGGAGAAACCAAAAATGGAAAGAAATAATCATGATATGTTGCCATTTGGCCTTTTCCTATCTATCCTAACCGACATACGCTGAATCCAGCACAATAACTGGATTAGCCAAGTGTGATTTCGATACTATTATTTCTACCATGAGCAATTAGACGAGTGGAAAACACCGATATTGAACACCAGCTTTCATGCCAATACCAAATAGATATAGAGGTGGGGGCTGCGGAGAAAATAAAAACGAACGATTATAATACATTTCAATTCCATATTTTAGCACAACCGACATACGCTGAACCGAATACGGTCACTGGTTCGGCGTCTTGCAATTTCGATGGAGATCTGTGTTCGTATGTCCAAGAGGTCGCCGATGATTTTGACTGGGCTAGGATAACAGGAGCTACAACCTCAACAAATACAGGCCCTTCCAATGACCATACATCTGGATCAGGTATGTTCGTTAAACTAAGGCCTACGATTAACGAAGGTAGTTTAATCCCGGGTCATTGTTTAAACGGAGGATTAATAAGGATCGGCCCTTCAGAGTGTACCTGGGAATACCTTCAGGCCGACTTTTTTTCCTATTCTAATTGAAAAGAAAAGGCAACCTTCTCTGATCATTGTAAAGTAGTTGTCCACCACCCCTCTTTTTTCTTTGTTTTGTTCCTGTTTTGTGCTTTTGACAGTGTTTGATATTTGTCTACAATTAGTTGGACATGACAACATAATATGGTAATGCTCTTTCTAGCTAGTAAGGTTTGTTCAATACTGTAAGGCCCTAATTCCCGATGGTTTAGAGCCGCACCATGAAGTCCGAATTATCCTGAATGGCCAAACACATGCCAAAGAAAACTCGAAAAAAGACATAATTAACAGAAAACATGCTGGCCCGAATTCACAAAGGAGGTTTGTCGACAAACCTAGGTTTATGTGCATCATATGACGCGTTTTGATACGTTTCAGACAAAGGTTCAGACAAACTTTGGTTTGAAACGCGTCAAAACGCGTCAAATGACGCACATAAACCTAGGTTTGTGAAACCTCCTTCGTGAATTCGGGCCGCTATGTTTAAAGCATATTATGCTAATAAAAGGATTTTGCTAAGGGTTTTCGTAATATTTAGTTTTGCTTTTGCTTTCAGGTCGCGTCAAGATGTAAGCCACGTACACGTATTTACGCTCCATGCTGACTATGATTATTAAATTCATTAAAAGACATGAGTTAGGGGAGCCTTCCAAAGTTGCGACTGTGCCCGGACGCGTCGGGGCGCGATGAATAGAACGGTCGGTTCTCAAGAGACGCATTCAGGCGCAAAGGGGCGCGAAAGGGCGCGATCGTCACCCTCACCTGATTCTTGCATATGAAAAGAAACTGTCTATTGTTGGTATAAACCCGCTCTATTCTTCTTGCGCCCTTTCGCGCCCTACCAGGCGATGGAAGATTATCTCTCCGTCATTGTTCTCGCTCGTGATGCGCGATGCACAACGCCGCGGTACAGCTTAAACTTGCTATACAGAGTGTATTTGTCAGTCAAATCCTCCCCTTCTCGTTCTGATAAACATCCCATTGTTTGTAAAAACTTGATGTATTCTTCTCGCGTCGCGATCTATTCTTCCGCGCCGTTTTGCGTCGTAACGGGCGGGGTATTATCTTTCAATCATTGTGGAAGCTTAATATTTGTGACGACTGTATGAAATGTGAAATAAAGATGACTATGTACGATGAATGGTTGTTTAATTGCGAGCTTGATTGTCCCCAACAATAAAAATAAAGACGAATGATGTGAATGAATACATGTATGCGGTTATAGTCGGCAAATTGATTACTGTTTGGGACGCTTGTGTATGTTTGTAATTTGAATGATTATCAACATATTTGTATAATTCCCACGTCGCGATATTATTCTAGCGTCGTAATGGACAAAGTAATTATCATTCTCTCCCGCCATTATTCACGCTACGCGTTGCACATCGCCACACCCTGAGCTTGGAACAATTTATATTTTGTCAGTCAAATCCTGTTTTTGTTCTCCTCCCTTGACTTGGTTCTAGTAAACAACCCATATTGTATTAAAATAAAACTCGATGTATTCTTTTTGCGTCGTGTCTTTTCTTCTCATGCCGTTCTTTGCAATAGTCAGACGGGAAAGTTTGACCTTTTTTTTGGTAATCAATGAACTCACGGTGCGTCATGATCAGTAAAGGAAAATCTTTCTAAAATGCATAATAAAAATACTAATGGTAATAATAACCATATTTCTAAAGTGACCTTTTTAACACTCTTCCATACCCTCCCCCAAGTTAGTATATAGATATGAATCGACGAAAATCTGAACGGATGCATTTTTGATATTTCAGCTGTTTCTGAACCGATTTCGATCAAGTTACGTTAATTCTGTCATTAACAAAAATTGTATACTCTTTCTGAACGTAAATCATGATAAATGAAAACTAAAGAGGAAACCAAAACGGGTGGGGGTTAATCGGAGAGACAAATAGCATAATAATAAATGACAATACGCCCAACTATCTCTCTCTCGTTTTCTCAATGTCGTTTTCAATTTTCATCTCTTATCTGTTCCGCGATTTTTAATGAGATCTCGTTTCCACGTTTTTCTCTCTCTGTATGTCTCTTTCTCTCTCTCTCACTTTCTTTCTTACTCGCTTTCTCAGCGCCATTTTCTATCTTCATCTTTGGTACTGTTTTCCATTCCGTTATTTGCTTTTATTCCGAAAGTATTTATTTCGATCTTGAGATAAATTATTATACCATAACCTCGATATGGAGAAGGAAAACACAGAGCGAGCGCCTAATGATTTCAAAATGAGAAGAATATTACTGTACAATAATTATAAACAGTAAAACTTTTGAATGTAAATCTCTGTTGCATCAAAATGATATGAAGAAGATAAATTATTATAACATATCCCTGATGATGTACCCATTATACCTTATATTTATTATAGGGGACGAAAATAGAGAACGAGCGGCTGATAATGTCGAAATGAGAAGAATGTTACTGTACACAAATTATAGAGAGTAAAAGTTTTGATTTTGAATGTAAATCTCTGTTGCATCAAAATAAAATGATACGTTCATTATATGTTATTGACAGAAATAATATACATCGGGCATTATACACTTTAGCACAAAGGGTTAGCTAAAAGAAGGTGGACAACATTATAAGAGAAAGTGAAAAAAATAGCATAACCCTTTGAGAGCGAGGCCACGCACGGCGAATAGGGACTTTTAGATTTTACACGAGAACGTGGACTGCCACGTGTGCCATTCTTTCAAGGCACTGGCCCGTGCCCGGCAGTGCCTTAAAGATACTATGTCCCTTTGCAGCCAACATCAAATTCTGTAGAACTTTGCAGGAATTATGAATATGTCATGTATGTCCTATCTGTGAAATTTAAACGTTAGCAGTGTCCTAATATTCAAATTATGCAAGAAAACCCGTTTACTTGCTAGACTTCACTGTCAGACACTATTGAGTGACTGACTGGCTTTTTTCATCTTTGGTAATAACATACATAAAATGAGCTGTAAAGGGTACATGAGCATTTGTCTACATCAATAACCCACTTCTTGTAATGGCCAAAATTAAACTGATTGAATCTTTGCGCAGCATAAAACGTACGACCATTCGGTACAATGGTCTGAAAATCAGACTATTACTTACTGGCTCTATAGCTCCTAAGTCGATTCGACAACTAATAGTCGTTATTTTCCCACTTAAAGACATTTTCAAGCCCCTTTTTTTAGGGAAGTTCTAAATTAGTATTGTCTTTCAAATGCCGTTGGAATTTAACCTCTTCATTTTTTGGCCTGCAAATGGGATAAAGTACCTTTAAAGGACGTCACATTACCTTAAAAGGATGTCACCGTGGCAGTCCACGTTCTCGTCGTGTAAAATCTAAAAGTCCCTATTGTTTCCCCTGTGACGGAGCGACTTCGGTTACATCGCCAGTAATTGAAAATTTGGCGGTGCTTTCTACTTTCATTGCTCATTGCGCCTCATTCAGTCATTTTCGTGATTTTTAGTAAATGTAAAAATTAAAGATCAGACTTTTTTCTTTCTAAAAATATAAGTTTTGTTCATCAATACGAAAAATAAGGTCTGTTATTTTTGAGGGAAATTGCCGTCTTATTTTGCTGAAGCTTCACGTCTTTCCTTTTCAATACACTCACAACACAAATTGCGTAAGCACCGCCGCACGCGCAGATCGGTCGATACCTCCATTCATTTCCCCATTGTCAATGATTGTCGTGCTAAAGCTCGGCCGATTATCAACCGAGCCATACATAATAGGCCTAAGCCTTCGTTTTACATGGGTTTTCGACACATTTTGTAACTATATTCTGACCAACATTATGCCATGATCTACACTAAATGCCCTTTCTTTTAAATGTGCAAATCAAATATAGGACTATTTGGGAAATGAATTTTGAGATGAACATTGTTTTATTCTCGAAAACAAAAATAATATTTACCTTGAATGCTTTCGACTTCGTTTCTCATAATTTGAAATATTCATTTTGTTTTAGTTTTTGCCTCCCGCTTAATTTTGTTTATTTTTTCTCTATCTATACATCTCTTAGAACCCTATTTTGATGTGAGGTTGCTGTATCAATAAAATATTTATTGAATTTTTGTACGCATATTTGATTTGTTTTGTTAGTAATGGAAAGAGCTAAATGAATGACAGAGATTAGAACAAAATCATAATTCATCACAATCATCTCTCTCTCTCTCTCTCTATCTATTTATCTATCTATCTCTGTCTGTCTCTGTCTGTCTGTCTCTCTCTATCTCCCTCCTCCCCTCCCTCTCTGAATACGTCAGGATTTTCGTGAAATTGGAATTGTGCTTCAGTGTGTTTTATTTCCGCATCGCGTTCTAGTGTTTTTTTTGAAAGGGTGTGGCTAATAACGAGTTAATCGCCGTGGTCTTGGTAGTCTTTTATTTATTAGAAAATAAATGATATTGAAAATATAGTTAATTCATTATATGTTACGAAACAATAAAGAAAGAAGTGCAAACAACGTGAGAATTTAATTTATTTGTCTTCGTCTCCATCTGTGTTCTCGTTCAACCTATCATGTCAATAAAACTTTGTTAACCCGTTCCTTCCGTTGGAGTTTACAACCATGACAACGAACTTTACCCTTGGCCACGTTCATTGTTCCTCTTACGTAACTTCCGTTCCGTTCTTCTATTGTTGAGTTTACAACCATGACAACGAACTTTACCCTTGGCCACGTTCATTGTTCCTCTTACGTAACTTAGCTGTAGGGGTCTAAGACATAACTCTTTTCGTATATTCTATATAGGTCTAAAATACTTTCAAATATTTCTGTGTCATTTTTGTTTGTATATACTTTGTCAAAATTTGCCAATACTTACAAAATATTACGTTTCCCTATCATTTTCCGCTTTAGAATCCTATTTTTTTGGTAATTTGTTGTGTCCTTTTCATACTTATTTTTCTTGTCTCCTTCTTCAAGATTTCTTCGGTTTTGGTAGAGTATTTATGCTAGATATAGAGAAAGACATACAGAGAGAGAAACAATCATTTCTCATGTCATCTTTTCGTCTGTGACATTTTACTAAGTCACATTTGTATTATTCCTTTATCTTTCAATGATTGTTATATATTTAAATGAATATTTCAGATAGGGTCAAATCTGGTTCTACGTTATAATTATGATCATCTAATTTTATTTAGAAGTAAGTCGAAACGCGATCTCATCAAAAATCGGGGAACAGAAAACGCTATGAGAGATGAAATGACATTGAGAAAACGAGAGAGAGAGAGAAGTTGGACGTATTGTTATTTATTATTATGCTATTTGTCTCTCCGATCAACACCAACCGCCCCGCTGTGGATTCCTCTTTAGTTTCTTTTTTTTAAATCATGATTTACACTCAACAATTTTACTTTTTATAATTATTGTACAGTAATATTCTTTTATTTCGATATCATCAGGCGCTCGTACCGTGTTTTCCTTCTTCATATCGAGGTTATGGTATTATAATAGTTTATCTCAAGATCGAAAGGAATACTTTCGGAATAAAAGCAAATAGCGAAACGGAAATCAGTACCAGAGATGAAGATGGCAAATGGAGCTGAAAAAGCGAGAGAGAGAGAGAGAGAGAGAAAGAGAGAGAAATACAGAGAGAGAGAAAAAGAGAGAAAAGGAGAAAGGAAAAAAAAGAAAGCTATAAAGAGTGAGAGACAAAGAAAGAGACAAACAGAGAGAGAAACAATCCTTTCTCATGCCATCTTTTCGTCTGTGACATTTCTTTTCAGAGTCAAATCTCGCAAGACGAGAGCGACACACAAGCGGGGATTACAGGGCTAACTAATGCGCCGGACCGGGCGCGAAAGGGCGCGAAAGCTTTTCAAAGTTTAAGCTCCCATTCACAAATGTCAAGTGCTTCGCCCGGACGCGCCCCGGCGGGGCTATCTCGTAACAATGAAACTCCAAACAATAGCCAGATTTTAATGAGCTGGAAACCAAATTGCGTCCTCTCGTATCCGACGCAAATGGGCGCAAATGGGCGCAAAAAGGCGCCTCCTTTGTTCTCATATCCTGCTCTGCGCCCCGACGCGTCGGGGCACAGTCGCAACTTTGGAAGGCTCCCCTTATTATCCATTTTTTTCACCAGACCATACCTTAAGTCCTGATTTTCGGAAGTGAAATCGTCATTGCAATTTTAGTATATAGAGTTTGTACTTATTTTTGTACTGACTGTATGCCCCTCATCTGCATATTGATTATGTGAAAGAACATGTACGGGCCTCTCATGACAAAATACTGGTTGCGTCCCGTCTCTTTCCGTTGTATAGCTAGCCGAATACAAATCGCTTTTTTCTCCCATCTTATAAATACCCACATTTGCCCCTATTTCAACCACTTTTTGAAGGGTTCTACGTCTATATCGAGAGCTCTAGCCCAAGGTTACCAGGTGAAAAGGCCAGACTCGTTTCGGCTCTCCAGAATGCAACCAGCTCTGGAGGGGGCTGCCTCGAGTTCTACTATCACATGTACGGAGCTACCATGGGGACGCTCAACGTCACCGTCCTTCAGGAATCCGGCTCAGAGACCACTATCTTCACGAAAGGGCAGAGAGATTATGGAAATATCTGGCGCCTTTCGTCGATTAATATTGACTCGAGCGGGAGCAACTTCAAGGTGTGTATCAGTTCCCTTTCTGTAGGTAGCTGCAACTATTTCAGAATTCCTTTCGAAGACCTCCCGAGTTAATCTGATTAATATTCTAGAGACTGTACCCTCGTAAAACAGTTGATGATGCAATATCACCTTATCTTCAGTTGCTATATTCTTCGGGGTTTTCATTGGAGATTCGGTGGCAGATTTAAACCGAGGTTTTCCTTTTCTAACAGTGAATCGAATATACGTAATACCAATGTTTACGAAACGAAATTATATATGTGCTTCATGTTTATAATAATGATATCAATATGGACTTCACGTAAACCTCGTTTTGTTCCATGGCTCTTTCTGTATCTGAAACAAGATAAGAGTAGACGAAAGGGGGCCTTTTTACTTTCTAGAAATAACTTTGGAGATTACGGCGAAACATGTCTGAATATAGATTTAATTATCACAACCTGAATCGTCACTTTATTCCTGGTCAACATCGCGTCATCATTGATTCCACCAGCAGCCGATGAGTACCTTTTAAAACTATTGGCGAGCACGTACAGTTAAGAAGTAAATAATTCATACCCTTACCAAGTATGTGAAGATTTGATTGTCCAAATTAAGCTACTTAATAATTGGATAGATCAAAGATAACATCTAAAAGTACTGAACAAAAAACCTAATTTAACTAGTCCACCTTTCATTTTTCAATTATGAAAAACACAAAATACATCAAGATCACATGGGGTATGGACAATTTAGTTGTTAACTTTATGTAACTCGTCATAGATTTGAACTAATATTGTAGAAATGTAATCTAGGCCGGTCTCTGCAAGTACACATGCTATGTAATAATTGCTAACATTAATTCCTATTTCGCCGGCTATTATCTTAATGCAGATTGTCTTTGAAGGTATCATTGGATCATCATTCGAGAGTGATATAGCAGTCGACGACATCAAATATTACAACGGAATTTGTCCTCCTTCAAGTTAGTTTCCATTTGCATAATTTGATCACACATTTTGTCCCTACATGCCTTTTTGGCAGTCTAAATTTCTCTATGTCTCCATCCACGTCGCCCATCTCTCTCCCCCCCCCTCTCTCTCTCTCTCTCTCTCTCTCTCTCTTCTTGTCTTTCTTCCCCTTCTTCTTCTACTTCCTCTTTTTTCTCCTTCTCTAGCTCTCCCTCTCTCTATCTCTTTATTTCTCTCTCTATTATTTTGTTTCCTTTTTTCTCTTGGTACAAACGAATTTCTTTAAACAATCAACATTCAATGAAGGTAAGTGAAATTAACATTACTCCCCTTGTAAAATTACCTATGACAAAAAGTAACTCTTAACTCGTCCGAAAACTAGAAAAAATGCCAACGCTTCATAAAATGCTCTAGCAATGGCCAAATTGTTGAAATAAAGCATATGGATCGTATGAATGCACATTGTATGCTGCGACTCGTGGATAACTATATGGATTACGCCTGTAATTATGATACATAAAGGCTGGGAAAATTAAAATGTTTTGTTTCTAAGTTCTATCAATTTCTTTGGTACTCGTCAAACTTCAGGAACTTGTGACTTTGAGGCTAGTGATTGTAGCTGGAAACAGGAGGCTGTCCTAGATGACTTCGACTGGGTGAGAGGAGAAGCTTCTGAAGTCCCTTGTGGTTCTTTACACAACGACCATACAACGGGAACCCCATTGGGTACGTTAGTCCCACTGTCACTTTTATTCCACTGATGTTTTTTTTATATCCGTGTTATAATGTGATATCATATAACAATATTATATGATGCACTTGTATTATGAGTCTATATCTTATGTTTCTCCTCTAATTCCCTGATTTTGTGACTGATATTTCTTGAAGAGCTTCTAAACAATTAATATTACTATCATTATTATGTATACATTTAAGAACAAAATCTATTTTCTCTTTAAAGAGCTTTTAAACAACTAACATTACTACCATATTACGTATCCAGGTTAAAACACAACATACATAAAGGAACAGGGGTGGAGATTAATTTATCAAAAAAAGAAATGAATCTTCAACCTATCCTTTGCAAACTAAGATATTAAACTTTGTGAAACGATTAGAGAATCACTTCGCTTAGAGTTTCAACAAGTATGTGGTCATAGTTTTCCCAAATTTTCTCTTATTAAAGCTTAAGCTCATTCAATTTTCGTTTCTTTAAATTATGCTTTGATAAAAATTTTGAAACAAAGATTCACAGCGTAAATTTCTTTTGTTTGTTTCTTTCTTTGTTTCTTTCTTTATTTTTCCGAATTGAAGGTTACGTTCTTTTTGCAAACACGACATCGGAACGTGCTCCTGGCGACCAAGCACTGGTCTACAGTCCGTCATATGACGCGACAGAAGATGGGGATTGTATGACGTTTTGGTATCACATACATAACGACCCGGATGCTGGGTACTTGGCGGTTTGGGAGTCTATAAATGGCGCCCTCTATGGACCATATTGGACATCGACAACTGGAGTGACATCGAATGATTGGCAGTTTGCTAGTGTTACTTTGAAATCGAATGCAACATTCCAGGTTAGGGGAGTTTGTCGATGCTATTACTTGGTTATATTATAATGAATCGAAATATATGAATTGGCAACAAATTAATAACGTATGTATTATTCTTTTTCAAAAAGTATGGATAGCGGGTTTTAAACAATAACAATACAAATTTATTTTATTTAAAAATCCAGTAGGAAGCACACACATATAGATATAGTTAAGATAATGGATAAATTCCTCATATACCTGATAAAATTAACCAATAGTGATATTGAAGAAGATTGGTGATTTAAATAGGCCATACATGTTTATTTTTAATTAATAGTGGAGGGTGCCATCTATACACAAATTTAAAAAATAGATAGCATGCTTATTTACGGTTCTACCATATTTCTCGAATTCTTGTTTTACCATTGTCTCTTATTTCTTCAAACAATATATTTATATATGTTTAGTGGAGTATCAGCGAGACAGCGATGTCTTTCTGTCAATAATACAGTGGTAGAGATACATAACTGTGGTTAAAGTTTTCAGGGTTACAGCATGAAATTCTTCTCAAACGAATAAGAACCCTTATTTTGTTAAGAACGAGCTCCATCCAAAACATAATAACACGGACACCTTGAACTAACTTAAATTGTTTTTTATCAAAAGTGTTAAGCTTTTTCTCCACAATCTTATTGCCCTAAAGGTTGTACTTCAGGCTGTTATAGGTATAACGACCTCTAATGATATGTTCGTTGATGACATCACGTTCGAATACGGAGCATGCGCACCGCCAGGTAAATTCAATAAGACATTGATATCACGTTTAATGTTACATAGAAATAATCTTGCAAAGACAATAAAGGTTCGTTAAGATATGAAGCGATGATCCGCGGTGGTTTTGTTCATAACGTGTAGATGTATGACAACTACATGCAACAAATGGTCCACTTGGCGCTGTGTTCTAAGATTTAGAAATGTGAAGCAAATAGTACATATCACGTCATTATTTGAAAAAGAATAACACCGGTTTTACGCATCATATTCAAGGATTCTGATCGGAAATCTCTGCCTTTGTCATTTGAGGTGAAGTGAAACGTATGATTTTTTTTCATAATGATTATGGTTTCATATTGAACTTCGAGAATTACTTGAATATATGGAAATAAAACAAATATAAGAACATATAGGAGTTATTTGCACTTTGATTTGTAAGTCGAACGTGTCAGAAATGTTATTTAGTACTTCTTCCAGCAGATACCTGCCAGATATTAAATGCTAGGCGTGAAAAAAAACCGATTTGATTTCGATTTTTTTTGGGGGGGTCTAGGTTTTTGCGACTTTGAATCTGACTACTGTTACTGGACCAACACACAGACCGGTGATAACTTTGATTGGACTTGGAGTAGTGGTGCCACACCTAGTGTCACGACCGGGCCTAGTAAAGACCATACCCTTTCTTCATCAAGCGGTAATTTGGATATTTCATCTATCATACAATTTATCTTTTCCCTCTCTCCCCGATCCTCCCTCCGTCTCTCTCTTTCTCTGTCTGTCTCTCTCTCTCTGTCTCCCTCTCCTTTTCTCTATGTGTATATTGCATGTATGTGTTCTTCTTGCTCTACCTCCTCTCTGTCGCGGAATCATTGTCTTTGCCTTTCTCTATCTTAATCTTTCTCAATATATCTCTAACTTTCACTCCTTTTAATTAGGAAATTCGACAATTGATTTATGCAGATAATATTAATCATAAACAAATGTTTTTAGAAAAGTAAACAAACTGACAACCACATTTGTTATTTCTTTAACTTAACAGTTCATATAAAAACAAGTAAATATATTGCATTCGATAATATATAGCGCATGAAACTTTAACCGCAACAGGATTACCCAACCAAAGATTGTAGGTAGTTACGTTTGTTCACTTTGTCCCCTCTTTGGGGTTAGGATTAAAGGTCCTTTGCAATACTATATTGTACTCTCTAGCAAAATATTACTAACACTTCTTTTTATTCATTTTCACTTTTTCAGGTCACTACGTGTACATAGAAACCAGCACGCTTACTGCGGGTGATAAGGCATGGCTAATTAGTGAATATAACCCGCCTTCTGACGGTTGCTTCACCTTCTGGTATCATATGTATGGTGCAGGTAAGTGGACATTTCAATTAATCATAAAACCTTAATTATTTGTTTTCTTAAAATCGAGTCTTTATTCAATTTTTCTCAAAGCATAAACTATTTAAGCAAATGTGCAAAATGATGGATACCTACGTTTAATAGACAAGGAAAAGGTTAAATGAAAAACAAGATTTTATTATCTAAATAAGTTGGACATGCCTCCATCTATCAAGAAATGAAGCTTATCTTGTTGCGTATAGATTGTTTGTTCAAATTCATAATTATATTTTAGTCTCTTTTGAAAACATGAACATTATTTGTTTAATATGAGGCTTAAACAATTGATTTTAAATTAACTTTCTTTCAGGTGTTGGCGACCTCAACGTTTACCTAATTGATGGTGTTAATGGCAACATGGCCCTGGAGTGGAGCCAGTCTGGTAACCACGGCGACCGCTGGGTCCAAGGTCAAGTGTCAACCTCCAACTTGAACCCATACCAGATAGCGATAGAGGCGACCTATGGAGCGAACTACACAGGGGATATAGCCATCGATGACACGTTCATTACCGTCGATGGACTCTGTAATGGTAAAACAACAAAAACATGTATTTTCATCTTTTTCCGGGTTTGGAGATTCATTACCGTTACGTTATGATAGTTTATAATAGATATTTATATAGATCCTAAGTTGAGCTTATCTCTAAGTTGGACTTAAATATTATGGAGAGCCATTTGTAGCCTTAAAATTAAATATATTCAAAAGCAAAAATTCAAGTATTTTAGACTTTCTTATAAATTCCACACCAAGAACATGAAATCTCCTTGATAATAAAAAATATGAATGATTTGAATCAACATATTAAACCTTTTAAAATGACTTTTTAAAAATATTTTCATGGATGCTAACGGCTTTCCATAATTTTTAAGTCCAACTTAGAGATAAGTTCAACTTAGGATCTTTGTGAAACACCCCCTGGAAATATAACTTCTTCCTGCTAATTTGTTTTAGTTTTGTTTAGAAATCATTGTTACTAGTACGTGGTATAATGCCATAATACACTGGATGAAAAGCGGTTTGATATGTCGGTCAAGTGCAAATTTTCATTCAATAATTGCAGGATTAAAGGATGGCTGTTAAAGGGAGTGATTGCGACTTAGGACAGGGTAATTTACGTGTCATAATTGCTTTTTTTCAAGCAATAAATGAACAAAATATAATAAATCAAATGACCCCAAGTGCCCAATATAATTGGAAACCGTTTTCGGATGTGCAGTTTTATGTACCAACCCCCATAATGTATCAATTAGGAATCATGTTTATTGATGTCACTATCTCAAATTCAGGATTGGTAATTATCTGTTTTAGATGTCCTTTTATTGACCAAGAAATGACAAAAATCCCGAATAGTTGCTTGATTTTTGTTATATCCTATAAATAATCAAGTTCAAGTTTTCAAGTTTTTATTGTTCCACATTTTACAAAGAATATAGACATACATATAAAATAAAATAAATTATACAATACATGTAGTATAAATGACCACGTCCCAATGATTCTCAATTCATATAATAGATTAAGTAGAATGTGAGGAACCAATTAAAAAGCAGTGCTTGTATTTTATAGGTTCCTGGAAAAATAAGTATTGTAGATGAAGAAACCGTAACAGTAGAGGAAGACGTAATTTAGAGGGGAGAATTTAAAACACAATGGAATAAGGAAATTTGTATACAAAATAATGCATTAGCACCAATACCCAATAATGATTAAATTTGAGAAAAAAATAAGTTGATAAATGACAAAATTGATCTAATGATTTGATTACACAGAAACTAGCGAATGGGACTGTGATTTTGAAGCTGACTGGTGCGGCTATACGCAGGCTCAGGACGATACATTTGATTGGACCAGGCAGAGCGGTGCAACTTCATCCCTAGATACAGGGCCATCCATAGATCACACCACAGGAACGGGTAAGGCATTCAATTTAACTTCAAATAAATTCAATGAAGGTCTATTGGTTGGCGGTTATAATTGTTCCCAGTCAATGATACAACTCATCCCATGCATCTCCGTACAAGCAGAAAGTACAAAAATGTTCATACCCGGACCGAACGGTGCCAGAACAACCCCGTCGCATTCTTGACTTCTTGCCTTGGTGAATAAAATCATATGGTTGTGTGAGAGGGGTGAATGATAAATGAATAGTAATGAATTAATACTAATAATGAATAATGCATGAGCCTACATTAATGTTCTGTACTTTTCAATATTCCACCCCTTTTTTCCCTTCTTATCCTGACCTGATTACAATACAACCAGATCAATGTCTGTAGCCTGAAGTTATAATATGAAATATGGAAAGATAAGTATGTAAATAATTATAAAAATAAGTGGCTCTTGATAAAAGTTTAAAGTATTCCATCCACGCTTTCTTTTCTTTCTTTTAATGAATTATATTTGTTCTTACTTTTAAAAAAAACACACACAAATACTCCTTCAACTACAGGCGAGCTATTATGGGAAATTGTTCTGAAAATAGGTTAAGAAAATTAAGTATTTATGTTTCTTAGATTAACTAATATTATTTTTTACTTGTAAAGTATCTATTTTGTATATACCTTTTTTTATATAAATGCATTGTAGTATGAAATATGTTGTTTAGAAATGAAATTTGATGTTATTTTTAAATTGTAAATTGTCATGTAATTCAGCTGAGGCTGCGATATGATAATAAAACAAACTGAACAGAACTGAAATGAACATGTTTTACGGCAATCAAAATGTCGAAATTAATTGCATCATAGATAACAATGATTGCAGCAGTAAAGCAATCAGTTGGTCCAGGATTTGAAAGCATTCAAGTATTAAAGGGCGACTGGATCACCGCTCTTGTTCTAAATTAAAGCCCTACGCCACTAGATTATTAGGTATTACAAAAAAAGTGTGAAATAAGGTTTCACGTCTCTTCGCGTTATTTTCTCTTGCAAAATGTCCAAGATGAAATTAACTACCCGTATTACACATTATCAAATAACACGCAACACAACGGTCGCTCCAAGTAACGCGGTTTATCACAATACGTATATATACTGTAGTCATAATAGTGAAAATGGCTAGATGGCGAACGTTTAAAGTCGAAATAAATGCTGACGGGAGATTAACTACAAGTGATCAACATTTTAATTTCTTCATGTTTTTCTTGTTGTTATTTTTCTTCTTCTTCTTTTTCTTTTTCTTCTTCTTTGTCTTCTTTTTGTTATAAGTATTATTATTATTTTTAATATAATCATTATTATTATAATCATTTGCATTATTATCATTATTAGTATCATTCTAATTCTTCCTCTTCTTGTCCTTCTTCTCCTTTTTCTTTATTTTCCTTCCCCCTCTTTATCTTCTTCTCCTGACAGCGACTGGATACTACGTCTTCATCGAGACATCAAGTCCCCGGATCCCCGGTGACGAAGCCCGCTTCATGAGTACGCTCATCCCTACCACCTATCGCCAATGTTTCACCTTTTGGTACCACATGTTTGGTCCTACCGTTGAGACCCTGAACGTCCTCACCAGGAGGAATGATTCTGCTCCTGGTGATATTGGTAATGTGATATGGAGCAATCAGGGGGAGAAAGGAGACCTGTGGTACCCTGGCTCAGTGGTTATTGCAGAACAGGTTGCTTTTCAGGTAAGGGAAATCACCAAGTTTAATGTGCAAATAATTCTTACTAGATAGGGCTTTTGAAGAGTAAGATATATCAAACAAAAAACTCGAATTTAAGTGTTTTAGAGATCACTATTTATAACAACACAAATTGGCAAATGAGGAGACTGTGATGTTATTCTCTC
This sequence comes from Mesocentrotus franciscanus, assembly GCA_037976565.1. Classification (NCBI taxonomy): domain Eukaryota; kingdom Metazoa; phylum Echinodermata; class Echinoidea; order Camarodonta; family Strongylocentrotidae; genus Mesocentrotus; species Mesocentrotus franciscanus. The sequence continues at coordinate 21,200,490 of CP137670.1, read as the reverse complement.
GCTGTTACAAATAATAATTATTGTTTTTACTTTTGGGAATATTTTTCTGTTTCATGTTTCAAATATATATTTTTTTCTCATGCGTTTGTGCAAGGTAAAGTCAAATAATATTCTGATCAGTTATAATCATTGAGCATCATTAGTACACAGTCATTATACTTTTTCATTATTTCTAAAGATAAATATTTTGAAAAAATGTTATTGTATATCAACAGATATACACCTTTTGTAAGCATGACATAAATATGATCTTTCGGAATGAAAAACATGTTATCGTACTCTATGCATGGTACTCATTAGAATTACATGAAACGGGTCCTTTCATTTGTACCTTTTTAATTTTGGTTATGTCATCAGATTGTGTTTCAAGCTTATGTTGGAGCCTCGTTCACCGGAGATATAGCAATAGATGACATCCGGATCTACTCCGGAGACTGCCCTGGTAAGTAATTATTAAAAACCCATAATTGCAATTAGTTTAATGCATGGACTAAAATACATACATAATGGATGACACAAACACAAAATTATCAAACGCGCTAAAAGTCAGTTTATTATAAAGAAATGTACTAGAAAAGTAATTGAGCTGGTTCGTCTACTGCTATGACATTATATGCGTGGAACAATTGTTAATCCAAGGGTCTTGAAAATGGAGGATCTACACTTGTTCCACACTGTTCCACATGCTACACATGATGTGATATATTTGTTTTCTTCAGTTTTATTTAAACAGGGTTGCCTCTTTAGTGAAAAAGAATTAGAGGTTTAATAAGAAATGAAGGAAAAAAATGCTGTCCTTGATGGCACTGGATAAAAACATTAGAAACAATGTACACAAAATATACAAAAGTATTATACAAAATATACAAAGTATTATACAAAATATAAAAAATAGATAATTGTAATGTAGAACTTACAGCAGGGGCGAAATATTTACAACAAATTAAAGAACACCTATAAATCTATATGAAAGAAAGAGAAATTCAGATGACTTATACTTAAAAAGTGAAATGGGGAGAAACTAAAATAAATATAAATAGAAGGTGGAATATTTAAGAAAAAGACAAAAAAACAATTGTTCGTTAATATTTGCACAGCACCACATTCGTATAACATTTTGCAAGTTGTAAGTATAATCCATTTGCAATATATTGTTGGTTCCAGTTCCTACTACTTCGCTATGATCCTGATGATAATCATTCGTCTGATTTATTGTTAGTTAAGTCCATTGTTATATATGGTCTTATATGCAATGAGCAGTAATTGATCAGAATTAAATGACATATACATGCACACAACGGATTATAATTAACTGCACTCTAAGAACTCTAAAACTTCTATCGAGCATTTCGGTTTCGAAATATAACTGTCTTGAAACTCCAAAAAATGGTGTTAACCTATAATGTTTGAATTATCATGTTCCCATGTTCTTCAGCCACGCCTACGTGTGATTTTGAGAACTCTCTCTCTGTGGCTATCGACAAGATACTACCGACAATTTTGATTGGACATACGGATCTGGTGACACGCCTACGTCACTCACCGGACCGTCTGTTGATGTTACATATGGAACAGCTTATGGTAAGGAAGATGTAATACTTTGTTTGTTTTAACTGAATGCTAAGAAAGCATGTGTATTCTTGTAAGTAAGTGACCAGGGGACAGACGGCTTTAAGTCCTCTCCGAGGGACTTGGTAATGAAGATTCATGCCCTAGCAAAGGGCACCAGCGCATCAACTTGGTTTCGAACCAGGGACTTCCCGGTTACGAGACCGAGACCACTGTTCTACCACTTAGCTATCGCGCCTCCATAATAGGTTCCGAATGTAGATTCGAGTTCAGGTAATATATGCATATATATTGTCATGTTTAAGGTTCGACTATTTTTTAAACGCCATTTGTTCAAACAAAAAAACAACATAATTATTAGTTGAATTGTGTACGCTTCATGTTGAATGTGTTGTACCTTTTAAAGTTTTAATTTGTCCGTTTAAAGGGATGGTTCATACAAAAATGAATTCGATCTTCACTTCATTACACTTTCTTTTTTTTCTTTTTTTGTATTTAAAGGTTAAGACCAGATTTGGAAACACCCTCTCTCCAAAAATGAAACGGAAGCTCTCATTACCAATCATGTGAAAGAATATGTTTTGACTAATACGTTATGATACAAATTTTGCCGGGAAACCGCCTACTAATTGATATGTTAGGTAAATTATTATATCTATTGGGACCAAATAGATATCGCGCACGTGGTCGCGTAGTCCCATTTACATCTTTCTGTGTACAGTGCTTGTAACTTTACCAAGACTGGGTAAAATTTCTTATCATTTTGATGATTCCAGATCCTTGCAGTACACACGAACACTGATATGCTAGATGATTAACCTTTTCTGATCGATTCCACAACGTTTCTTTCACAATGCAATCGCATGACCACAACCGGTCTTTATCTTTAAATAAACTCATTCAAACTTGATAAATCTGGATTTTTTTTTCAATCCCATTTCTACAGAGAGAGTGATGATAATTTTTTTGTAATATTGAATATCAGTACTTTATTAATTTAAAACATTTCTTGTAATCCATTATTTTACTTTGTTGGTGATGTAATCTTGGAATTGCCTTATTATTTTTAAGGAAATTTAACACGACCTAAACAATTTTAAAGACAAATAATTAAATCGGGGAATTTAATTATTAGTGTGCGTCCCCTTTGTGAGAACATCGAAATGACACGTTACGTAATCCGAACATAAATCGGCAATAAATCTATTGCAAATTCCTCTTGAGTCGGTTTGTTGAAAGCTTTTGCGATCGCTTTAATTCTCTTTTGCCAAGGTCACTACATGTTCATTGAGGCATCACAACCGAATTCCCCTGGAGCTAAAGCTCGTCTGATTGGACCTCACATTTCCATGGATACGACCTCAACGGTCTGCTGGAGTTTGTACTTTCATATGTACGGGCAAGACATCGGCACATTGAACGTGCTGGTGAGTACGAAACTTCTTGTATTTATGGCCAGGGTCCTGTCTTATAAAGAGTTGCAATTGATTTGAATCAATCGTTTACGGTTTATAGTATCCTTTGTCTTATGTACATAGTTGCAATTGTTATCAATCGCAAATGAGTTGCGATTATTGGCAACTGTTTATAACACGTGGCCCTAGTATATTACGTTTGTACTTATATGTATTAGGAAATGTCACTACCATGACACTTGAATAATTTGTTTTACAAAAGATCATATATGAAAATCATGTTAAATAGAAAGGAACAATTTAAATGATTGTTTGATTACGCTAATAATCATAATGTTCAAAGCATTTTAAAACAAAATCAAACTTTAAGCAAATATATATGTAAAATCCAGGCCCAGCAAGAAATTTTTTTTTTTTTCTCCATTGTTGCTGTTGCATTTTGGTGGGTTTTTTTCTCAAGAATTCAACCATCGTACTTTTCATGAGATATACAAAAGGAGTGCGTCATGTCAGGTTTGATGTTTTTGAAAACATCTGGTTTTCACTCCGATTTTTTTTGGGTTTTGTCTTCACTCCAGACCCAAAATGCGGATGCGACTACCACCACTGTTGCATCATTAACCGGTGACCAAGGCAACCAATGGTATAGCACCGCCTTCGAGATCACCTCCAATGGATACGAGATCGTCTTCGAAGGCGTTGTCGGACCAGGAGAAGAGGGGACATTGCAATCGACAACGTCAAAATGATCGAGGGCAGCTGCGGAGGATTATGTAAATGTTCTTGTTATGTTGATACAATGAAAAGTTGGGTTTGGAGGAATCTGTGGTGGAATTGGTAAATAGAAGTGGGTTGAGATGGATGGGTCATGTGTTGAGAAGGGAGGATTATAAACCTGTGAAAAGGTGTGGGATCTGGAAGTAGATGGCATAAGAGGGAAAGGAAGATCGAAGATTTCATAGAAAGATATGGTGAAGAAAATAACAGTGAGGTTGGTCCAAATGAGGAGGATGCTCGGGACAAGAAGAAGTGGGGAAGAGAGTGGGGCTTACTCATGGCGCGAAAGTATGTAACCCCCTTGTAAGAGGGAAAATGCTGACTGTAATAAATTATGATGATAGTAAGGAGGGAGAGGAGAAGGAGGAGGAGGAGTAGGAGGAGGATTCAATAATATGAACGTTAATGCCAAAGGAAGCAATACTTCCAAAAAGGGCAGTCAAGTATTTCTACAATTTTGTTCTACACATCACTTTTTTCAGCTAATAGAAAGAGAGATGAAGAAGAGCTACATTGTACCGAGTAGGTCTAAATACAATGCAGGGTAATCTGAATCCCCTTTGGATAGATGTTTGATGATATTAATGGCATTCATTTCGAAATGTTGTTTTCACATTTATTTCTCAGTGGATTGTGACTTCGAGAACGATATGTTCTGTCAATGGAGCAATGCACAAAATGATGAGTTTGACTGGATAAGGGTGCGGGGTGGTACCCCTTCAGCTTCCACCGGCCCCCTCTACGACCACACCATAGGGGCTACAGGATCAGGTGGGTACCATCGCTATAGACCAATTCAGTATCGTTTTGATATTACATAATTAATGGTATGATAATTCCTGGGAACAAATTGGAATAAAATCAAGGCTACACTAATATTAGTGATATAAGCTTTTCTTACGGTTTACGTATTAATCGGAAAGTCGCCCCCAACCAAAAAGGGATCATCACTGATCACAACCGATCCTCACCTATCAGATTGTTAAATGCTAAGTCCGGAGATAAATACAAAATAATATCTTGCCACAACACACCATGATAAGATATGTATTGTGTTTTCGGGAGTGGTAGCTACTCCACTATAAAACAAAATATTTGGTTGTTACTGTTAATCAAAATATTTATCAAAGGGGAAAAAATATGGAAAGATATAAAACTGCTGGAGTATAATTTATTATATGTAATTAAATGGCCTACAATCTTTACATGTTTGCTAGACCTTTTCATGTCTTTCATGACTTTTATTCACTAGGACAATATATCTTCATCGAGGGCAGTTCGCCACAAATTGCCGGTGATACAGCAAAGCTGCTCAGCCCGGTTTACACGACTGACGGCGGGGGTGCATGTTTTACATTTTGGTTCAATATGTATGGGACGCAGATAGCTGATCTGAGGTTGTACAAGTAAGTAATTAATTTGAATAGTTCGCTTTTTTAATTCGATACTAATCGCCCGATTCAACAATTTCAACGGTAGAGTACTGTACCGTAATATGAAAAAGTCACAGTTTTAACTGTATACCTAGATTATAATCCCAAGGCCCGCTTATGAATAGCTCACAGTTATAAACTGTGTACTCTCATAACCTCACATGTGATGTGATGTGAAATGATGTGATTTGATGTGAGGTGATGTGGTGATGTATAACCATTTGTGAATCGGGTTTGACTAATAAGAATTAATTGAATACGGAATCAAGTATGTTCACTTTCATTTCAAGAAACTCATAGTTCAAGGGATTCCACCTGATGGATATAGGAGGTTAGCCTATTATCTCTTTGTTTGAACATTTTTTTAGTCGGCAGGGAGTATTCATTAAAGCCTGTTTAAATAAGAAAGATTTTTATAATATCTCTTCCTACAATAAGGCGATTTGCTGGTCCAATTTCTTTGTATTACTTTGTTCATTATACCTAAGTGTACCAAGGGAAGTATCAACTTAAGGAAATTCCACTAGCCATGTGCGTCACATGGCTAGTGGAGGCGCGATGGCTCAGGGGTCGAGCTGTCGTCTCGTAACTGGAAGGTCCCGGGTTAGAAACCAAGTTGATGCGCCAGTGCCCTTTGGTAAGGCATTCATGTTCACTACCAAGTCCCTCGGAAGAGACCTAAATCCGTCGGTTCCCTGATTCCTTTACTTAAAAAAGTATATACATGCTTTCTTAGCAGTCAAGTAAAACAATCATCATAAAACAATCATAACATCGTCATAATCATCAAACAAACATCTTTAAACAATGCAACCCTTTAAACCCTCAACAGACAAGAAGTGTCTTCTGGGACCACCGACCCTGCTGAGCTGTTATGGTTACTGTACGGTGAACAGAGCACGGATCAGACACATTGGATACAGGGGCAAGTTGCCCTTAACGGAACATTCACGGTAAATAGAAAGATATGCCCTAAAAACGAAATTAAGTTAACACTTAATAACTTCATCTTTGGCATCCCATGCAGAAATTATTCCTCTTTTAATTTAATTATTTTGTATGCAAAATATTATACATTTTAAACTTTGAATGGATCTTCATCATTTCCATGTTTTCAAAAGAAATGAAAGTATCATTATTAAGTTTAACAAAAAATCTATACCAACATCATTTGATTTATTAATAGATGGAGGCACGTCCAAGTTATTTAATACTAGAAACTTGTTTTTCATGGTATTTGTTTGTCAAACGTATGTATCCATCATTTTGTACATTTGCTTATACTGTTTTATGCTTTGAGCCAAATTGAATAAAGACGAACAAATGAGAGTTACTTGTAAAAGTAAACAAATAAAACCAATGTCACTTTTAACCCTTTTTAAAATTGTTATTTTATATCATACCGAGGCTCAGTTCGTATCAAAAATGAAATTGCAGAAGTCAATTATTAGATTTACTCGTTAAATATTCAACTACGTTAAAGTATGTAACGAACCCAGTATATTACAACGGACAAACTATCGGCATCAGTATTGCATATAATTTTCATTACTAGTATCATTTAGAAATCAAATACAGTAAAGAGCTAATGCATGCGTGGAATTCAAGACAATCGGAAACTCTAGCCTTAGATTATCTATCCAATAGGTTACAACGATATATCTTATATTTGCTATGATATTTTAAAAATCGGCTTTTAATTGAATATCACGATATCAAATGTTCTATCCAAAATAACAAGATTCCATCTACCAGAAAATGAGAGGACTTTGTGTCCATCTTTTCGACGTTCTTTTTTCATTTCTCTTGCAGCTTGAGTTTTGGGGCGTTGTTGGTATAGGCTTTTACAGTGATATAGCAATTGATGATATCTTAGTTGTGCCGGGCACATGTGATGGTATGTTGATGTTTTTTTATGTTTTATTTTTTTTAATAAAAACTCATTTATATACTCACTTACAGATGAAATCATTCGATTCCAAAATAATTGTAGGGCTGACATTAAACAAAATATGGTATACATATGCTAAAATATTTTTTGAGTATGTTATTCCTGGAGTAGGCAATCATTTTTTTTTTCTTTTTTACTTAGACCTTTTAATTAAACTTTGTCTTACCTGCATAGTTCTTTGGCCTATTTTCTTTACTTTTTCAATTGTATAAAACATATTTAAAACGATATTTGTTTTGATAATTTCTATTTTCCAATTTGTTTAATAATACATATTTTCTTCTAGTAAAGTAATGTGTAATGTTTACTTCTTGTACTGCTGTCTTCTCTTCTATACGGACTTGGTGAAAAACATCTGTGTGGCTGCATGAAAGTTGTTTAACACCGTTTTGTAATTAATAAGATATCATACACAGAAACAATTATACAATAATCTAACTTACTCCTTCCTCCGACTGCACATAGTTGTACCTCCAGCGGCTGACCCAAATCAAGCTGGTCAAGGGATCTCGTGTTCTTTTGATAGCACCATCTGCGACTGGACTCAGGACGTCACTGACCAGTTCGACTGGACATTGGTCAGTGGTTCCACACCTTCAGTAGATACGGGACCGAGCGGTGACCACACATCTGGGTCAGGTAAAGGTTTCGATAAATAGGGGTCCAGCCTTGGAGGCTGCAGAGACCGAGAGCCCACCCAAGAGGCCGATTAATATCTTCTTGGGAGACTTCAGACATGGCCTTCAAGACTTCCTGTATTTAGTAAAGATCAAGAGAGTAATACGTACTCCTCCCGAACATTTTCGGAACTGCCTCGTAGCCCGTTAGCCTTTCGGACACTTTTCTTTTCCTCGCGTATTCATATGATTTCCTGTTTTTTACATTTCTCTTGTTATCTTTATATCATATTTCACCTCTTCTATTATGGTCACTCTACCTCTCTCCATATCTCTTTACCTCTGTCCATATCTCTTTACCTCTCTCCATATCTCTTTACCTCTCTCCATATCTCTTTACCTCTCTCCATATCTCTTTACCTCTCTCCATATCTCTCTACCTCTCTCCATATCTCTTTACCTCTCTCCATATCTCTTTACCTCTCTCCATATCTCTTTACCTCTCTCCATATCTCTTTACCTCTCCTTCTCTCTACTATTATCTCTTCTTTATGTTGTTTTCATTTTTCTATTTTTGTTTGTGTTTGTAAGCAACACATGATGTCCTCGTGTGAGCCTTATAAAGTCAGATTAACCTTCAGATTACCATGTTATTTCTTAAGTGCACAATGGCGCCTCTGTAGTGATGTGCACTACTAAATGTGTACCATTCCTATCCGATCATTCTATACTTGCACAAGCAACGCATTTTATTGGTGTTTCGTTGATGTTTTCATTACAAGGGGGTTTCTTTAATCTGTAGGAGGGTACGTTTTCACCGAGGCTTCTGCACCGAGATTACCGGGGGACATTGCCATCCTCACCTCTTCCGAGATGGCACCGACCGGCCCGTCTGGTGCATGCTTCGCCTGGTGGTACCATATGTATGGTGGTACCATGGGCACCTTCAATGTGTACCAAGAAAATAATGGTGTTCGGAACCAGAGGTGGTCTAGAACCGGAGACCAGGCGAACGAGTGGCTTACTGCGCAGCTCTGGATAAATAGCACAGAACCCACAAAGGTAAGGGAAAAAATAATATCAATAACAATCCGCTTTTATAAAGCACTAAATATATAGACTAGAGCGCTTTATTAAAAAACAAAAAGGGAAATAGTTGTATATATACAGTCATTTTTATTTGGTTCCAAGTGTTGGTACCACATAATGTATGTCCAATGGTGCCATATGTATGTGTACCACGAATAAAACAAGCGAGAAGAGGGGACCAGAGAAATCAGTGGCACATGGCGCAACTTTGGTTTAATAACACAAAACCCATAAAGGTGAACAAAGAAGTGTTTTATACTTGGTTGCGTATGGTCACACCATGTGTACGGTGGTACCATGATAACCTTTAGTGCGAACCAAAAAAACAATAGTGTGCAGCGATGGTCTAGAATCGGTCTAGAGGCAGGCAAACGAGTGGCGCATGGCGCAGCTCTAGATTAATAGCACATAACCTACAAACTAAGGTGAACAAAACAGGTGGCGATTATGGGCTCTAATTCAGCACGACAAGGCAAATTACTGTCTACAATTCGGTTAGCTGTTCAAAAATACAGGATATTTCAAGATTGACTGTTAAATATCATTTAAAGTATTTGCAATACACTTTATGTTTAATGGTATACGACTTTCTCTCTTGTAAGATTCTTTTTGAGGGCATAGTGGGTACATCATGGGAAAGCGATATTGCAATTGATGACATCACCTACTCAGAGGGACCTTGTCCTCCACCAGGTAAGTTTTGCATGCCCCCTTTCTCTATCTCTCTCTCTCTATCTCTGTCTCTCTATCTCCATATCTCTATCTCTCTCTATCTCATTATATCTCTCTTTCCTTCAGTTCGAGCTTGGAGCTTCGAGCTTCGAGCTTTCAGCTTTATTTGCTCCATATTTACATTAGAGCATGACTTGTACAAGATGATGAATCCGTTCCTTCAATGTTCATGTATATAACTTGAATCAAGTTTAATGTACATAGAGAACGACAAATGTGAGGAGGCTACAGAAAAAGCAAAGCTTGTACATGCTTAGGCCCATACATATTGATATATATATATATATATATATTATATATAGAAAAGTATTATATAAAATGTCTGCTCAATATTTATTAAAAGTTAAGGAAAACAAAATAGCTAAAATCTTAATTATGTAGAGTTCATTCAGAATTTTGCACTTTTATCACGTTAATTCCATGATTCAGTAATGTCAATACTATACCCTGTGTTTGTTTACGTTTTTACTTCGATGTGTCTAAATATTTGTATTAAACCTTTATTTTGAATAATTCAAAGTACAAAGTATTCATATTTATTTGTTATTCCTTTTTTCAAATAAAATGATTGCAAAGGTGAGCAATTTGTCAATACATTTGCTGAGAACGACGTCATAATGGAAAGGAAGTATTATGCTTGTTATACACTTTTCATTTCAGCAACATGTGACTTTTCAGATGACATCTGTGATTGGTCACAAGAGACATTGGTGGATGATTTTGATTGGATGATTGGGTCTGGAGCTGATACACGTTATGGACCATCTGGGACCAGCTCCCTACCGGACAAAACATCGGGAGTCATTGGAGGTCGGTTTAAATTGAGATTTAATACACAGAACTTCTATTTCTTCTTCTTTTTTTGCCATCATTCATGCTCTTTTCATATAGCCTATTGCACTATTATCCTAAGGAGCTTCATCACGATTGTCACAAATCATGATAACAGAATCACAAGTAATTCCAAAAAAAGTGACGCAAAATTGAAATTAGTCTTAGAATGGATAAGAATGATATGTCGAATATTAACCCCAAACAAAATTAAAGATCGGGCAAACCAATGACGAAGTCATAACACTTACACGTAATATATTCTAAGATAATTTCCTACATCACATGCAGTTTTCAAGATTAACCAAAAGTATTTGTCTAATATGCAATTATTCCAAGTAACTTTGAGATTGTAACTGTTGTTTGGCGTGAAATTGAAATTGACCAAATTACCATAGCTATTACAGTAGAGAAAGTTACATCACCGGAAGTTGCGCTCTATAGGGAAGATTTGTTTTAACTTGATGATTAACTATTGTGCGAGCTCGCGTTGGCGTGTCACGACTATCTCTCTCAGTATGCTCTTGGAAATGAATACAACACGCCTCCATCTCCTTACTGGTCCAGGTGGATATGCTTACATAGACCTAAGGGATTCCACGTTGAACCCTGGGGATTCAGCCATGATAAACAGCGCCCTCAGATCACCACCAGACAGCGGTGCCGACTGTCTTGGTCTCTGGTACCACATCGACGCCGTGGATGTGGGTGCAATCAACGTGTACCTGCTGACCAATGGTACCTTGAGTGATATACTATGGTCTGTTGATGGTAACCGTGATGACTATTGGTGGTTTGCGGGTGTCACCATGATCAGTAGAACGGCTTACCAGGTAACGTGTGCCATACGGTGCTGCTGATGTTTGCTGATATTAACATTCTTCATTTAGTTTATCTATTTATTTCATTGCCGGAGCGGTAATCACTATGCCTTAGTAAAAAAAAAAAAATTAGAAATACCATGACAAATTGCTTAGCCATTAAATCATATTTTAAAAATATCTTCCTAAAAAAAATTGATTGGAACTTTACCAGTAAATTCTCAAAGTCTTTCTTCAGAATATGTCCGAACATAAAAACATAAAATTTCATCAATAATCAACTGAAATAATTGATACATATCAACGAAATGGTATAAAATCTAAAGTAATTACAAATTGTACTAGTGTCCTTTGGCACCGGTAGGAAAGGAATTCATTGAATGCTGTTAGCGCCGAAATCGGCAGCCTAGTATAGCCGGGTAATGTTAGAGCGCCTTGAGCACCTTGCAAGGTGGATACGTGCGCTATATAAGAATCAAATATTATTATTATTTTTTCTTTTTAATTATTATTATGTAGACCATATCCCTTTCTTTTTCTTGAAATCGTAAATGAAACAAGATCATACATAAATACGATGTTCGTTATTATAGCGGTCGTATATCATATTTAGGGGAAGGGTCTCGAGGGATGTGAATAATCATTTGTTTGTCTTTGACTCTCTCTCTCTCTCTCTCTCTTTCTCTTCCCCTTCTTATCCTTGTCTTTCCTAATCCATATATTTATCCATCCCTTTCCTTCTCTATCTCTCTTCCCCTTCTCATCATTACCTCTCACTATCTCTCTTCCCCGTCTCATCACTGTTTGTCCCACCCCCCCCTCTCTCTCTATCTCTTCCTCTTATAATCCATGTCTCTCCTCATCTTGTGTCACTCTTTACTCAGGCCGTGATAGAAGGAGTTGTCAGTACAGGTAGTCAAGGTGGTATCACCATAGATGAAGTAGGATTTACGTCAGGACCCTGTAATCCTCCAGGTTTGTAATCACGATTTTTTTGTTCTCCAAATTTAGAACACTCATGGGAATTTTGACACCATACGGGTGTTTACCCAATAACAGGTGTTGTCATTCATCAGGATTAGCATTCACTTTTATTACCAACAGGTTTTATGTAATGCTCTGTATTTTCCATCAATCGCCCCATATGGAAAAGTCATTATCTTACATTTCCCTCACCCGAAGACTCTCCGAGACACTAGGGGGTATTTGTTGATGGAACCACATGTTTGCTGTACGTGTGCAGACTTGTTCACCCATTGATGGTATTTCCACCAAGTCTGGTGTCAGGAAATTATTGCCTACTGCACATGGAAACTGACTACCATCTCCTTTTAGACAAGTTGCAAAATAGAGTTCTTCGATTTATATAAACAGTACGTGGACATCACTCAACTCTTCAACTCACACGTACCGATACACGTACAAATAGTGTTCCTTATTACCCCCATAATTTCGGGCCTGTAGAGTAACACAATGATATGCAGAAACCCTATTCATTTGCCCAGAACCCAGAACTTGTATCTGGATATTTATTTAAAGTTGACTAATTATTAAGAAACAAACAAACAATAATGCTTGTGTTCGTCAGTTTGCGTTTTTGTACAGTGAAAATGCTATGGTATAATTACCATAGGCCCTGTTTTCAAACGGAAACATGAATAATTGAATAAATAAATAAACACATACATGAAATTATGAGATATCAGTTGGCTATGACACTCATACATTGATAGAGGGAGGTATTTTTCTTACATTTGTTTCTTTATTATGTTATGAAGGACACTGTAACTTTGAGACTGGGATGTGTTCATGGCAGAACAGAGATGGTGATAACTTAGACTGGGAGAGGACATCAAGCTCCACCAATGCTGATGGGACAGGACCAGCATATGATCACACCATGGGAAATGATTTAGGTACAATTATAATCTTTACAACGAGAATAGAAAAAGGCAGGAGTAAAAGGGTTATATTTCTGAGTGAGATCATTTGTCTACAGTTATGAAACCAAATTTGATTTACACTATCCTTTTGCTGTTAATAAAAGCATACATCACCACTATGATTATGCTATAGAAATTGCTAGGCACTGATGGGCTCTGCTGTAATGCAATACAAAACACTTTTGGCACTTCGGTTGCTTCCAGTAAGCAACAAAGATAATTGTCTCAGTCTAACGCAGCTCACGTGTGTAAAACGGTTTTTTTTTTGGTGCCATGGTGGCAGCGGTGGGATGAAGATGATGATAATGATTGTTGATTGTTTTACATGACTGATAAGAAAGCATGTGTACGCTTGTAAGCAAGCAACCACGGGACCGACGGCTTTAAGTCCTCTTCGAGAGACTTGTTAATGAGGATTAATGCTTTAGCAAAGGGCATGAGCGCATCAACTTGGTTTCGAACCTGGGACCTCCATTTTCGAGACCACTGCTCTACTACTGAGCCATCGCGCATCCATGGGATTAAATCCCATGTCAAAGAACCGGTGTCTTACATATTAAGAAGTCCCTGAAAAAAACATTCTTTTGATTTTGTATAAGTACATCGTAGAAAAATTTGAAAGGTCGTAAATCATACTAAGTGCATGAAATGACCGTTTTCTGATACTGTTGTTGTTTTCTCTTCTCCCATTCCAGGATTCTATATGTTCGTGGATACAATCCCAGACCCTGTGGTAATGTTCACTGGTGATACGGCTGATCTGTACAGTGAAGTCTTTGATCCTGTAGATGAGGCTTGTTTTGCGTTCTGGTATCATATTAGAGGAATAGGTAGGTCAAAAGTCAAAGGCAGGTATTCATAAAAGCGAAAGCTTGTTGATACGTTCTGGTACAAGATCAAAGGAACAGGTAGGTCGAACACCAAATGTTGGTGTTCTCAAAAGAAAAAGCTTGGTTTACTTCCTGGTATCATATCAGAAGAACAGGTGAGTTGAACGTCAAAGGCTTGTGTTCATAAAAAAAATGAAATAGGCTTAAAACCCGACTTTTGGGGGGTCGAGTTATGCGCCAAATCTCAGCCTCTTCATTCATTATGTCAATACGTATACTAAACAAAAATGTTTCATTATTCAATAGATTTTTTGCTTTTATTTCACGACTGAGTCATTTACATCTTTTTTAAAAGAATTAATGCAGTTTGTAGAGAAGAGAGGTCGGTATTTGGTGATCTATAAATAATTGGCGGAAGTTAAACCAAGTCTAACATTGCCAACCTCTCCATCCCTAATAATTATGTTATTCAACATACAAACAAAAAATTGTGTCATTATCGAATCATTTTTCTTCGATACAATTTCGCTACTGGGTCATTTATTGTTAGTACAATTAAAGCAATTTGTTCAGAAAAGAGATTGGTACATGGTGATCCATAAATCAGTGAAGGAAGTTAAAACTACTCTAACTTTGCCCATCTTTAAGAAAAAGGGCAAAGAGAAGCATTAGTGGTTAAGATGGAACTGGAAATGATTTGAAGTGTCAGAGATCAACGGAAGGGTTGAAAACACGTTGGGACAGCATTATATTGAATTAAAATATGCAGCGGTTAGTCGTTTCTCCATACGGTCGTGTATTGCTTGCTATATAAGTACAAGAAAGGCAGGTTTACAGAAATGAAACTGCATTGCGTTACTTGAAGTTTTAAGCAGGCTGTGGCGAGAGCTTTTCCCTTCACAGATTTTTTTATTATTTTAAATATATACTACTGTTGTTTTATGTTTCCATGTAAACCCTTACAATCCGGTAGGGGTCGACAATAAATGTTTCTGCTAAAGGGATTATGAGGCTTTATATAAGTTACGTTCTGTATCGTTTCTTTAACATTTAAGTTTGTAGCCATGTATTAGTTCTGCTCTCTTCCTTTCATCATCACCCAGGTTCCGCATCTCTCATCGCTTCTACCCTCGACTTTGCTCCGCCCACGACCCACACTAAAGTTCAGCTATTTAACGAGACCGGCGACCGAGGGGACGGTTGGCTGTACGGTCAGTTCAACGTGTCGTCGTTACTCGAATACCAGATCGTCATTAGCGCCGTAATCGACCCACTTACATGGGTGGGCGACATCGCTATCGACGATACGGCTTTGTTTCAAGGAGCATGTGGAGGTAGTAATTGATTTGTGGGTGTGCGTCTAGCTGCGGTTGTGTGTGTGTGTGTCATATGTGTCTATGATGTGCGTGTATGTGTGCGTGTGCGCGTGTTTTATATTTTAACGATGGGGCAAGGTATAAGTTCGCCGTCATTGGGTGAAGTGACCTATCATTGCTTATTTGAAGTTTAAGACAGATTACAATGCGCTATGTTGTGACAATAGTGTGACAATAGTGTAACAATAATGACATATTGTATTTGAATAGATACTAGTATCCCCGTATGAATAGATAATTCATGCATTTAGATTTCACCACTGGTAAATAATAAAATTAATAGCACTGTAGTTGGGTATAGAAGTGGGAACATGAATATTTATGATTTTAAAAGAACATATCAATAAAAACTGGCTAATTCATTAAAAATACCTATATAGTCTTCATAAACGTTTTAATAGGAACAAACGGGTATGAAACGTGGCGTATGGAAGATTAAAAATAACTCCGAAAAACACTGACTGAATTCTTACTTTAGGTAGGATATGAACTTCCAACCCCGTAAAAAATTACATTTGGGAGACAGGTTATGTGAGGCACTTTGTACTTTTACAACATACAAAGTGATTTTTATTTAACGATGACTGAATTACATTTTCTGAATTATTAGTACCTCGTCCTTGGTCGTGTACATTTGAGGATGGTGTGTGTAACTACGAGCAGCTCACTGACGATGAGCTCGACTGGTCTCTCAATCAAGGATTTACACCGTCTATAGAAACTGGGCCATCGGCAGACCATACAACCAGTCTTGGTAAATATGATTATTTGAATACTTCTCATAATTAAAGGACCTTAGGTTAAATAAAACTGCATTATTTATGATTACAGGACCTATAACTAATACAGATTAAGCCTCTTTTGTGCTATCTGCTGCATTTTGTGATTTTGATCAGTAAGATTATTGTTTAGAATACACTTCATATATGAATTCAAATAATCTTGTTAATATGTGCACAAAAAACTTGTACAAACCTTTAGGTTCTTGTTAGAATGTTACATTTGTACATCATTTTACTCTTAATTTCCAAGTTTCTTCCGATTTTACGTGTATTTATTTTCAAAAATTTAGTTGACAGCTGTTTTTTGGTCACAGGATGGCAGATTTAAAGTCACCCCATCATCCTTACTTCGAAACAAATGTTCAAAGTTAATGTACTCTTTTAATCCTAAGACAGTAGAAAGTTGATATTAAGCAGTAATAATCAAAATTTTAAAATAAAGCTAAAGATTTGTATACTTGTATATTTGTATTGTTTACAGAATATTATTTAGAAACATATACCTTTTTCAACTCTTACTTTCAACAGTAACTGGCACTTACATATTCATCGAGACAAGTAGCGGGGCACAAGGCGACGCTGCACGCCTGCGCAGTTCGTTCGCACCGGCAGGCTCGTACTGCCTCGAGTTTTGGTATCACATGTATGGCGCCACCATCGGATCACTGAATGTTTACCTTCAAAACAACCAATCATCGGCGGGTCTACCTGTTTGGACCAGGTCCGGGTCCCTTGGTAATAGCTGGACCAGGGGATCGGTTGGTGTGGTGGATGTTTATGATTTCAGGGTAAGATGGGAAACTACTACTTTTGTCTAATAATTTTATACTAACTTTGTACCAACTAAGAGTGATCCTTCTCTCTCTCTCTCCTTCTCTCTTACGCACACACACGCACAGATATTCTCTCTCTCTCTCTCTCTCTTTCTCTAAGTATTACTAAGTCTGTCTGCCTTGTATCAGCTATCCTGGTTTGTTTTGCGTTGGTGTTCTAATTGTTGTTGTTTTTTCCCTATAACTTGGGGGCGGAAGGGGGGGGGGGGTAATATCTTCACGCTAATTATGCGATACCGATGTCAGTATTGGTTTGTCTTTATTTGAAGATATGGACATAATTACCCGCAAGTGGAATGCACACTGTGTTTGCAGATATGGTAATAAGGGCTATTGGAATACTGAAGAGTCATAGCGATTCACAAGATATAGGTCCCTGGACTATTAATCAAATTATACGTCATTTTCTCTTACAGGTGATCTATGAAGCTGTACGCGGATCATCATTCACTGGCGACATAGCTCTTGATGACCTTGATCTTTATGAAGGAGAGTGTGAAGGTGATTTTCAAATCATTTAACTGAACTCTGAGAAAAACATCAACTAAGAAATTCACTAAGCTGGACAGTTCTAAACCTTCTTCTTCTTCTTCTTCTTTTTCTTCTTTCCCCTCTCTATCTTCATGTTGTTCTTCTACTTGTACTTTGTATTCGTCTCTTTTATCTTATTCTTCTCCATCTTTTTATTTTTCTGTCCAGAGCACAATCTACAATGAGATGCCAAATAGAGACGAATAAGCTAGAAAGTTCTTCTTCCTCCTCCTCCTCCTTCTCCTCTTCTTGTTTTACTTTTGTTTTTCTTTAAGAGTACAATCTTTATATAGATGCCAAATGTAACAAATGTATTTTGAAAATCTATGTGCAGGAGCATGCACAATTAACATATCCTTTCCTAAAAGATAGCATTCTGTTGCTACAAAAGAAAATAGTTAAACTTCCTTTGTTGTTATTGTTGAAGTTATTCTAAATCAATTTTGTGCATACTGCTTAGCTATACAAAACATTTGCATTGGGTATTTTAATCTTCCTCACATAGACCCTATTTATGTTTCACTATCTTTTTAATCTTTGTCTTGAAAAGAATGTTTAGTTCTGGGGAAAGGGGACAAATAATTGGTGAGCGTTATCGTTGTTATTATGCAAATGTGGAAGAACATCCGAGAACAAATGTTCCTTGAAAAGCATGGCTCTTCAATTGCCTTCATATTTTAAATATGACAAGTAACAGCTTAAAAATGAGGCCCGCTTTTTATGCCACATGTTTGTAAAGTTCCATATACATCTTTCTGTGTACAGTGTTTATTACTTTACCAAGACTGGGCCATATTTCTCATAATTTTGATGACTTCAGAACCTTGCAGTACACACCAATACTTATATGCTACATTATCAACTTGTTCTGATCGATTCCTTACCGCTTCTCACCGCTTCCCTCACAATGCAATCGCATGACCAGAACTCAACTTTATCTTTAAGCGTACACTAACGTCGCAAAGAATGATGAAATGCTCCCTTGTTCTGTATGCGTGTAATGAATCAAAAATTCCTTTCTTCTTTGTTTCATTAGCTGCTCATGCATGTGACTTCCAGTCACCTGATCTGTGTCAATACACTCAAGATGATACGGATGATTTTGATTGGCTGTGGGGTGATGGTAGTACCGATACCGTCGGTACAGGCCCGGATGTAGATGCTACCTATGGAACAGTATATGGTAATTTATTTTATTTTCCGTATCATTCAGATAGTTAAGAAAAATTTTGGGCAAACAGTTAGCAAAACAGATAATATACAACAAAGCTAAAATGGTATGTAGCATGAAAAGTATTC
Organism: Mesocentrotus franciscanus; assembly: GCA_037976565.1. NCBI lineage: Eukaryota > Metazoa > Echinodermata > Echinoidea > Camarodonta > Strongylocentrotidae > Mesocentrotus > Mesocentrotus franciscanus. The sequence continues at coordinate 21,181,661 of CP137670.1, read as the reverse complement.
ATCAATCTCCGAATAAATATAAGACAGTTTCATTTAAAAAGAAACAAAAAAACATTTTAGATAACCCGTTTCGAAACTACATAGCCTACCAATTTATACCCCAAAAAACATACATTAATGCCCCTCTGCACTAGTTTGGCCAGGAGGGATTGGGGGATTAGCGTGGCCACTGACAGGTGGTTATCTCATCAACTCAGCTCCCAATAAACACAAGAAAAAGAGGATCATGGGGGACCAACAGGCACCGCTTAGGCATTGTTTTATATACAGAAGGAGCAAGTAGCTAAGTAGTGCAGCGGGGCTTTAAAAGCATTTATTACCGCAGTTGTTTGTAGTCATACAAGTCGTGCAACATCTCTTTTTTTCTCTCTTACGATTTTGTTTTGTTAGCTAACATTCAATGTAATTAATATTATTGTATATTGCGTGGCGATTTCCAAGTAATAAATGTGTTATCTGATTATTATGCAGGAGATGATAAGATTTTCATTTCACATATTTGGAAAATTTGTTTTATAAATGAGCCACATACAGTTAAGAACTAAATTATTCATATCCTTTTTAAATGTTGTATTTTGTCTAGTTTTGTGAAAAATTGAATTGTCCCGATTTATGTTTTCTCGAGTATGTGACATATAATAACGCTTACATCTAAAAGTCAACATCAACACATGCCCTAATTTATATTCTTAAGTTACGAAATACACACACAAAAAACATCAGATTTACAACGGGTATGAATAATTTAGTTGTTAACTGTACATGTAAGATATTTGTATTTGCTTCACTTCCTCACACCTTCTCCTCCTAATTGTCCTCCCAATATCTCCATCGAATTATCTCCATATCTCTCTTCCTTCCTCCCTGTCTCCCTATGTTAGGGAAGTACATGTATATTGATGCAACCAATAAGACGCTTGGTGATACGGCCAGGCTGGTAGGACCAACATTTACCCCCGAACCGTCCGGCGTGACTTGTTGGACATTCTACTACAACATGTATGGACCAGATGTGTATACACTAGCATTCAAGGTACATATGTCTATGTATTATTACTCATTGTTATACATTTTAGTAAGGATAACTAAATTATAACACAAAGACAAAGTTAAAGATATATCGGATCTGTTCACCACCTCTGAAACTCCTCAGAACAGTCATGTTTGTGTATTATGTTGCATTGGATCTTTGTGTTTTCCGGTTACACAAGCTTTCGTGAATAATTAGTCCGTAATTCCCGTAGGGTGGGGGGTAAAGTTTTGAAATACATCCCTCTTATCGCCAAAGTGTTGAGTTCAGTATTTATTCTAGTTTTTACATGGTATATTATTTTCTGATTTAAAAATAGTCATACATTACCATACACTTAGTCTACCAAACTCTACCAATCTATGTCATTCCATAGCTGCAATCAGACCTCAACACACCTCTCTGGTCTACAGCCGGTAACCTAGGCAACGCGTGGTACGGTCAGCAGGTTACTGTTACGTCATCCATTCCATATCACCTGATATTTGAGGCAACTGTAGGGTCCGGAGAGCAGGGTGATATCGCCATTGACGATGTTGATTACAAAGATGGTGTATGCGAGAATTCAGGTAATAAATTAATGATTTTTTAAACTAATTGAATTTATTTTCTTCCACAACATAAAAAATCTAATTACATTTCAGCAATACGACATATACAAAATATAACAAGTTTTTGTTTTAACGTGTACACAATATAATGATAATAAGTGATGACATTTAAACAAAATTTAACTGATAACACAATACCAAGAACCATCCGTCAAGAAATCTGCAGAAGAAGAAACCCTAAGCGATTGTTTGATAACTATAACAGGCAAGGTGCCATGGTGTAATGGTTAGCACTCTGGACTTTGAATCCAGCGATCCGAGTTCAAGTCTCGGTGGGACCTCTTTCTTTTGTAAGCTTTATTATGATTGACTTACTTTACCTATGCCTCCATGCAGGCAGAGGACCTCGTGATGGATTCTGTATGGTTATGGTTCGTTTAAACTGTTCCATTTCTTCTTGACTTATGATTGTTCTGTTAGAATTTCCCCTGTCTTACTCTTAACTGATAGCATCCTTTTTCATGCTGATTTGGTGATTTTCTTAATAGTTGCATAAATCTCCTTTTATTTAGTAGCTTGGTGTGCATTTTCGACTTCACTGAAAAGGTCTTGGAGCCACTTATCTGTACAGCCCCTGGTCTTCCTCTTTATCTCTCTATTCAGAAAGTTGTACCTTGGGTCCAGCGAAGGGTCATCTTGTTTGGCTTGTTTGATTTTGCTGCGTTCTTCGCTGAGATCTAGCACGTCTTGTGAGATCCATGCTTCCTGCGGTCTGTCTTTTTTTAAATTCCCGGAACATGCTTAATCTTTTCCTAGCTTCTATCTATGTCTAGGTGGGTTTCAAAGAGATCAAGCAAAGGTATGAACTTACCTCCGATTATGTCCTGGTAGATTTTTTGTTTTTTTGTTTCATCTTTCAGTTTTGCCACATCATATCTCTTCTGTTTGGGTTTAAGTGTTGAACCGTATAGCTTGAAGTTGCAGATAGCCAGTTGTTGATCTGAGCCACGTCAGCACTTGGAATCTTTTTAGCGCATTGGACGATTGATTTCCATTTGCTGTTCACCATGATAAAGTCTATCTTTTTTTTCTCCCACTTGGTGACTCCCACGTCCATTCACGACTTGCCTTCTTCTGTTTGAACATGGTATTTGCGATAGCTAAATTGTAAGCCTTGCAAAACTTCAAAAGCTGTTTCTAGAAATAATGGCAGAAATATTCTCTTGCACTCTCTCACTGCTGAGGAGTAGAAACCCATGGTCTCAAGAGAAATAAGATGAATCATGTCGTTTTGGGGTTTAATCCACTCCAAACTCATATTCCACTTCTAAGTCACAAGCGATTGTCCAGTCAAAATAGTGGTTTCAATATATTTTTTTCGTTGGAGGATTTAACTTAAAGCATGATTTCCACTTGAAAACAAGGTGATCCCTATGAAGATTCCTTAGAGAGTGGATTTCCACTCATGTAGATTTAGCGATCAATAAACATCTAAATGAAATCGCCCGTATTCTACTTATCTAAAGCTCAAGCTTGGTTCAGGCGTTTGCTAAAAATCGGGTTAGTTCAACTAAGTCAGTCTGAGATATATGTGTTTTTTTGTTGTTGAACGTGATAACCCTATCTATTAATGTATTTCAATTTATGTATTTCTCACTTACCCCTTGTTACCAGTCATTGAATTTACTTGCGATGAATAATGGCATCTTTATGGATGGAATTCACTCTGCAACTCTGAGCTGTTACTATGTCGGGCAAGCCTCTCGCAGTGTTTTTAGTTATCAAGAGAAACTTTTGTTAAAAAAAGTGTGCGTACACTGAAAACAGTAATATACGGACACGTGATTTTGGACGTGGCGCTTCTCTAAACTATGGAAGCTTGTACTAGCAGGCAGGGTGCCATGGTGTAATGGTTAGCACTCTGGACTTTGAATCCAGCGATCCGAGTTCAAGTCTCGGTGGGACCTCTTTCTTTTATAAGCTTCATCATGATTGACTTACTTGACTAATGCCGTCTACGCAGGCAGGGGACCTTCTGATGTCTTATGCATGGTAATGGTTCGTTTAATTTATTTTCCATGTCTTCTTTACTTCTGATTGTACCGTTAGAATTTATATCCATGTATCCATTTTAACTGATTGCATTCTCTTTTTATGCTGAATTGTTGATTTTCTTAATTGTTGCATAAGCCTCTTTTGATTTAGCGGCTTGGTGCGCATTTTCGACTTCACTGCAAAGGTCTTGGAGGCACTTATCTTTACAGCCCCTGGTCTTCCTCTTTATCTCTCTGTTCAGAATGTTGTACCTTGGTTTCAGTGAAGGGTCATCTTGTTTGGCTTGTTTGATTTTCGCTGATATCTTGCACTTGTGGTGAGATCCATGCTTCCTGTTCTTTTTTTTCCCCAGAGCATCATTTTCTGCACTCTTAAACGCTTGCTTAATCTTTTCCCAGATGCTATGTCTAGGTGGGTATCAAAGTGATCAAGGAAAGGTCTGAACTTACCTCCGATTATGTCCTGGTAGTTTTTTTCGTATACTGTTTCATCTTTCAGTTTTGACACATCATATCTCTTCATTGTGTTCTGTCTTGGGTTTATTTTTTAACCGTAGCTTGAAATTGCAGATAACCAGTTGATGGTCTGAGGCCACATCAGCACTTGGAAAACTTCTAGCGCATTGAGTGATTTCAAGTACGGTGTTCGGTGTTGGTGTTGGTGTTGAGAGCGTGGAAAGGCTGCTAAACCGAGCTCCAACACCGACGGTCAGTTTAGAAGGACGATACCGATCACGTTATCGATAGCTCAACACCAGCCTCAACGCCGAGTGACGTCATACTCTACAGGCGAAAAGTCTTGCGATAAAAGCATAATCCTTTCAGAAATTCCAATGAATGACATCATATCGAATATCAAATGAAAAGTCATATTAAAAAATGAATAGAAAAAATATCATTTCTCTTGAAAAAAGTATATAGCTCCCATGATTTACAATTGTTTTGACGGGAAAATGGATTTTACCTTGGCTTGATCGTGAGATTCTTGACAGATGCACGCATAGTTACCTGCGGTATACTGCAACACCAACACCAACACCAAACTTGAAATCATGAATTTCCCAATCCCTAGGGGCTGGTGTTGGTGAATGGGAAAAGTACACGTAAATCGTCAACACCAACCGCGATACTCGGTTCAGCAGACGACATTCAACACCAGCCCTCAACACAGACTACCGGAAATGCGTCATATTTTCCGAGGTCAACCTCAACACCAGCATGATTTCAAGTTCGGTGTTGTAGCTGGTGTTGGTGTTTTCACAACACCAACACCAGCTTTCAACATCGAACTTGAAATCACTCATTGGATGCTTGATTTCCATTTGTAGTTCACCATGATAAAGTCTATCTTGTTTTTGGTTCTCCCATCTGGTGACTCCCATGTCCAATTACGACTTGACTTCTTCTATTTAAACATGGTATTTACGTTAGCTAAATTGTAAGCCATGCTAAACTTCAAAATCTTTTCTCCTCTGTTGTTTATTTTTTTCCGTATCCATGATCATGATGTCCTATGACATTCTTCCAAGTGTCCCAGTCTCTTCCTAATTGTGTATTTAAATCACCTTGCACGATCAATATGTCCTTGTTAGGTGGTTTTATCTATTGTCTGTTGAAGCTGGTCATAAAATGTGTCTATCATTTCCTCTTTGTCTGCCATGTTCGGTGCATACACCTGAATTATTGTTAAGGCTCCAGCCTGTTTTGAAATCTGGCTGAGATCAGTCTAGGGGATATGGTATTATATCCCAGGAGTGCTTCTTGTGCTTGTTTCTTGAGGACCTCTCATGTGAACATATTCCTCGCTAGCACACAGTACTGTGCATCCTTCTGCGGTGAAATCTCCCGATTATTTCCAGTGAGTCTCTGAGACTCCAATAATTTCTCACTTTAATTTTTTAAGTTAGTTCAATAGGATGTCTATATTTCCATCTCGATTTAGTGTCCGCACAATCCATGTGCCAATACATATCATCTTGTTTGCAATGCTGAAAGTAGTGTTTTTTTCTTTTTCTTTTGGGTCATCAACACGATCTTTCAATTTGGATTGGAGATGATGCATCATTATGCACTGCAGTTTGCAGGCTCATCGGCTGAAATGGCTGGTTAAAGTTATCAGAGGCTTTAACCCTTGTGCTATTTAGGCTGTCCATCATTCATACAGTTTCGCTCATATAGTTACACTAGTTGGATGAGACACTCGTCTCCTAGCCACCCTGGTCTGTCCGCCACCAACTGAACAAGTCAGATGGCTCACAACCCCTACCAGCCTTAAGTTGGTACAGGTCGTTTATCCTGATCCTCACAAGTTGGTCCTTCCCTCACACTGCATACGTAGTGCTACCGGGAAGAGTCTCCCCTTGCGCTCCATAATAAAATAGGAGCGTCAAGGCTTATAGGGACTAAGTGTATTTTCCAACGTGGTGTTTCCCTAAACCCAGCCCTATTTTTATATCTATATGGACGAAAATAGAAGCAGTGAGGGTGCCATGGTGTAATGGTTAGCACTCTGGACTTTGAATCCAGCGATCCGAGTTCAAGTCTCGGTGGGACCTCTTCTATTTTGTAAACATTATCATGATTATGATACAAGAATGATACTCACATTGTCAGTTTTTGTTGTCACTTCTCGATTTTCTGTAACACTCACAAAACCTAATGCCTGTTACAAAAGAGAAGAGGTCCCACCGAGACTTGAACTCGGATCGCTGTATTCAAAGTCCAGAGTGCTAACCATTTCACCATGGCACCTTGTGTGTATGGACATAACAATTACTTGTGGAAACCGTGCGTACATAACTGATATTCACAAACTGTAAGTTTTTTATTTAATATTCTGTTGAACCAACCAAACCAAATGTTCCTGTATAATGTTGGCCGAGTCACTAAATTACATTGTGGTATAATTGCATGCAACGGCCATTATCTTATTCTCCAAGTTCCACGTACACGACTCCGGGTGTACGGTGATCGTGCCTTCTCTTCAGTTGCTCCACGCCTCTGGAACCGCCTCATATTCTTCGCGACACCGACGAGCTAGAAAGCTTCAAGTCAGGCCTCAAAACACATCTTTTCAAGGAAATGTTTAGTACATGACTATTGGAGGAGCGGGCGCCTTTGAATGTGTGAAACAGATCAATGGAGCCATACAAGTGATTTGGATCATCATCATCATCATCATCATAATCATAATCATCATCATCTTAATACCGCACTGCCTACTGGAAGGTGGTTCCTTTATTAAAGCTAGAGGCAGGGGAGATTCATAACTCATTGTGTTAATCCTAATTGCCCTTATAAACACGGGTTAAAACATTGCATTAGTTTAATACACATTGTGAAATATCATCTGACTAGGAGTCTCCCATGTGTTGATTTATTTTGTCTCACGAACTTTCCTACTACATAGCTTATATTTCTGTTTCATTAAAAAAAACGAACTTTTCATTGCTTCATATCCCTTCAGTTTCGTGTGATTTTGAGACTGATCTGTGTCTATGGGGTAATACACAAGATGGAGACGTTTTTGATTGGATCCGACAGAGTGGGGCTTCCCCTACTACAGGCACTGGTCCTCTAGCGGATCATACATTGGGTAATGCACAAGGTAAGTGGTATCACTATTTGTTTTAAGAGAAAGAGAGATGGAGAAGAGGAGGTGAAGGGGCGAGGGCATCCCGACTACGTGGAATTGAACACTAGCACACCGTACATGGGCGAGTAACCATTCAATTGGTGTGTAGAGAGAGAGAGACAGACAGACAGACAGAGACAGAAAGACAGAGAGAGACAGAGACAGAGAGATAGACATATAGAGAGTCAGAGACATAGAGAGAGAGAGATTTTGTGTGGGCCTTCTCCTATCATGAGCACAGGCCCACTAGCAGAGCAGACATTGGGTAACATTCAGGATGAATAACAGAAGGGCAATCCTTCCAAAAATTCGGGGTACAATAAGATTGCAACTATTTCGAAAAATCAAACCTCAGTAAATTGTACGTCACCTATGGAAATGTGCGACATGACGTAATGCGAACGGTACTATCGATTGAAAGTCATGTGACTGAACCTCTAATTCAACCTCATCCCCAGGTTTCTACATGTACATCGAGGCCAGCTCGGTCGGCGTCGGCGCCAATGCCCGTCTTCTCAGCTCCATCTTCCCCTCCGCCACGGGCTCCTGCATTTCCTTTTGGTACCATATGTATGGCTCCACCGTAGGTGAGCTCAACGTCCGCGTCATTGACGCTCTCTCCGGTTCCGAGGATTACAAATGGCGGCTGTCTGGCCAGCAGACAACCGACCAGAATGGTTGGTTGGAAGGGAGGTTTTCAGTCATGAATGGGGACGGCATGACAGTGAGTTTTAATGCATTAACTTCATTATTTATTTTTAAATTCTATTTGTTTATACCCGTTGTGTCCGATGCGTCATTAATTGACGCATGACTGCGTCAGCCAATGGCATGGTCTTTGATTGGCCATGCGAGACGTACATCGCAGAAAAGAGTGAGCTCAAAATAAGCACTGTAAACATTGCGTTCATACGATAGGTATTAGTTGATCTTACCTTCAGAGATTCGAGATAATAATAACTCAATCAAAATGACGCCTGGTTAGCAAGAGGCCTATTGGATTTACTAAATGTTAAGCCTGTAGAGTACGTATATTTGTTTGTGACTTGTCACATGAGACGTGTATAACATCAATATTATTGTAAACTGTGAAATTGTTTGCAATTATGCATAATTTAACAACTTAATGATGCCTCCTTTTCGAGCGTGTGCCATATAAAATATCGACATCTGGTAATGAGTATTTTTTCGTGTGCACTTTACATCATGCATGCAATTTAAATGATGATAACACAAATATTGTTATACCCCAAAATATTTTGAATTCCTTCTTAAATTGTTCATACTGTTTATTTCGATGTTTGTTTCATTTTGTCATCATTGTTCTATTTTGACAGCCAACTCCTACTTCTTATGATCCATTGGTGGTGGTAAGGGTGTCATGCATATGGGATATACATTGTCATATAAAAGCATTCATAATTTACCATTCCATTCAAAAGACTTGCTATTATTCAGTAATAAGCCATTGTCATAACGTAACCAAATTTATGCTTATGACTTTGTGAAGCACCTTGATACGAATCATTTCATTCACCTGTTACGAATGAATGTATCTCAATAGTCAAAATTTAAATGGCATACACTAGGTGTTGATAAAAATGAGCTGTAAAGGGTGCATGAGCGTTTGTCTACATCAATAACCAAATTCTTGCAATGGCCACAATTAAACTGATTGAATCTTTGCGCAGCACAAAATGTACGACCATTCGGTACAAGGGTCTGAAAATCAGACTATTATTAAATGGATAGCAATCACTAAAGTCGATTCGACAACTAACTGTGGTTATTTTTTCCAATAAAAGACATTTGTTAAGCCCTTTCGTTTTGAGGGAAGTTCTTAATAAGTATTATGTTTGAAATGCCGTTGGAATTTAACCTTTTCATTTTTTATCCTGCAAATGGGACAATTGGTGCATTAAATTTGACCATATTACGAAAATAGCTAAGACATTCCAAGAATCTACCTAAGGTTAGTAGCCTTGTGCGTCAACGATTGAAATGTGCAAACATGACAATGATTTATTTCAAAATCCGGATATGGAATATATACGCATTACAGTACGATACTGAAATAGCTTTTTGTTCAATAAAACAATTTCCAGCCGGATCATTATCTACATTTCACCAACTCTTTCAAAGTATTGCAATATACCTACATACGGCAATTTCTAAATTGACCTGAAAATCCGCTTTCATCCAGTAGATTAAGAATAACATTCATAATCTTTATTCTAGAACACTGTAAACATTTTATACTTTTGACTTTTTCATGCTTCCGTATCTCATTCGTTTTCCTTTTCATTTACGCGAAATAAAAGAACACAAGGCACATATATACCGAATAGAATGCATAGACATGCCTTTGAGAAGAAAAAAACACTTATCATAATTATAACTTATTGTACACCGTAAGCAATTAAGTATCTGTACGTGGAGAATTCTCAAACAACGCAGCTAATTCTCATACATTTGTTAAAGTCTTTTTTACTTGATAAAACCTCATTCGATGTGATAATTCATCACAGACAATATGGCGTCATTGGCATTTATTACAAAAGTGCATAGTTGTGAATATGTACCTCATCATATATGTACCTCAGCATCTAACTCCATTTCTAGATACTGTTAGGTTATAAGCCCATAAAACATGTATTCTAACAACAAATTTGATATCGAGTCATCAGTGCACCCAATGAACCATTTTCGTAATGTAACCAAATCTAATGAACACATCTTTGTAAAGTGCCTCGGTACGAATTATTTCATTCATCCGTTACGAATAATTGTATTTCAATAGTCAGAATGCGAACTGTATACATGACGTGGTGTTAGGTGGGACAAGTCATGTTTGTCCCACCTAGCAACGATTAATGTATGCGGTTTGCATGCTTGCTATTGAAATACATTTATTCATTACAAGTGAATGAAATATTTGTATTGAGGCACTTCACAAATATATATGCATTAAATTTGGTTACATTACGAAAATGATCTATTGTATATCCACCCATTCGAAACCATTACTCATTCATACTGGTAAATGTGTATCAGGTGAGAAGACCGATAAATTGATAGAAGAAGTTATGGATACGTGTATACATTTAGAGGTAAATCGACAGTGCTTGCCCATGACATTTTGTCATAGCTTACAGTAGAGGAAATTCGAGGACACCTCAACTTGTCATATAATATTATGTTGCTAATTCCTTATGCGACAGTGCCAGACATTCTATTCTGAACGGCCTTTTACCAGTCAAAGATCTGGATGAAATGTAGACGGATTAAACCTATTCAAAATGTTGTGTGAACCCGTAAGGAATTTATTCATCCGTTTAATACGAACCAGAAGGACCTTAACTGTCCCATTTAATTCCTCTGTATGATTATAATAGGATATGATTTTAACGTCCCTCTATTTCCCAAGAGACGAACTGTAAATTGTTTGTCTTAACAGTGTCTTTTATCAATGTCATCATTTTCAGATCATGATCGAGGCATCAACCGGCATCAGTTATTACGGTGACATAGCCATTGATGACATTACAGTTCTGGACCAAATTTGCCCAGGTAAAGAAGAGAGTAATTTTATTTTGGACCCGTTTACCTGGATACATACAATAACTTGTTTTCATATTTAAATGTATTTGTTTTAATGTGATCAAGTTTGATTTATTAATTTGACGAGATACCTTGCGCCAAGCGATCTTCTAATTTTTTTCTTCTTCTTCTATTTGTTCTTCTTCCTCTTTCTGTTCTTCTATTTCTTCTTTACGGCAGGATAACATCTCATAAGATATTTATCCAGTATTGTACTTCCAAGACATCATGGAAGGAAGTAAAATGTTTATTTTCCCAATTTCTTTTCTAGTATTCCCGAGCACAGCCGATCCCTCTCTTTATGACACGGTGAGCTGTGACTTTGAGGTGTCGTTGTGCGGATGGAAACAGATGACCGACGACGATTACGACTGGACAAGATATGCAGGCACAACATCATCAGCGTCGACGGGCCCGACGAGTGACCATACAACTGGCATCGGTAAGCGTATTCCTGTATCTTGCTTTTGCACGACCACCCCCTCCCCTTCTCTCTCTCTCTATTTATATTTCTCTCTCTCTAGCACCATACGCCCGGCACAGTTAATAATCTTCTTAGAACTTTGTTGATCAATCTCTGTGTCTCTTTAGATTAATCAATAACGTTCTGAGAATATATACATTTTAGGCCTAAACTAAGGAATGAAACAAAAGGCAGCCAAACAAAAAACAGTACAAGTTAATGGGTAACTGTGTAGTGTCGGGCAAAGTAAATGGGTATATATTGAGTCTATTACCTATGTGTTGTGGCTCGGTGGATAAGCTCCCAGACTGTAAACTACACAGTTTGGGGTTCGAATCCCCGCCGCAGCATTCGGCTTTCAGGGAGACGTGACTTAGAGGCTGTTCACACCGCAAGGGGTGGGGGACCGTGGGTGGACCGTGGATCGCGCTATCGTATCGTATCATGGCAACAGGACCTCTCAAAAAAAGGGGGTGCTACGATAGACCGCGCTATCTCACTGCGGTGTGAATCCGGCGAATGCCAATGGGCGGACCGTGGGTTGCGCTACGATAGCGCGATCTACGGTCCGCCCACGGTCCCCCCTTGCGGTGTGAACAGCCTCATTCACTTCGTTGGAGCGGTCTAACTAAGACCCGTTCCTCAGGAGCGGTTCTTAGGCGAGTGAGAACGGTCAAAGTGGTCCAGGAAGTGGACTTCTGGACCGCTCCAGAAGACCACCTCGGGAGGTGGTCTTGAGGAACGGGTCTTATTAAGAGCGGTTTGGAGCGCTCTAACGTGCGAGTGTGAACGGAAGCGTACTCTGAACGGAAGTGAGCTAGTGACGTTCCGCGCGAAACATGTAGTACGGTACATACGCTTAGTATTCCGCGCGCGAAAAAATTTACTCGCTGACTTGAGCTGCCATAGCAACAAGACCACTTTGACTCGTGGAGCGGTTTGAGCCATAAAAAACTGCTCGGAGTGTGAACCCTCGCAAACCGTTCCTCAAGACCCGTTCCTCTGGAGCGGTCTAACTAAGACCACTTTCAAAGTGAGTGAGAACGGGGTCTTAGTCTTGCGTAAAAGCCCGCGGTGAGGTCAGCCGTTTGTCATTGCCCATCAAGAAGTTCAGGCCGACCTGGTTCGAAACTGAGTGCCATACAACATATGAAAAAAATGAAATATATTATATAGTATTAATGACTGCTTTGAGAGAAATAGTTGTTTTTATACGCTCAAGGGAAGGTTACAATTGTGCTATTGCCCGAGGCGTGCCGAGGGCAATAGCCCAATTGTAACCTTCCCGAGAGCGTATAAAAACAACTCTTTCTCGAATATTAAAGCAGTCATTAATACTTTATATGCCGAAAAATAGTCAACTTACCAATCAACTGGTAGAACAGGAAGAGCAGAAATAAATACTAAATACACATAGAATCTAGTTAGTGTTAGATCTAATAATATATTCAAATCTGTTGTTGAGAGGCACTGGAAAACCCATCCACTCAAGTTTTCACCCTATCAGAGACTACCCAACGTGACGAGGGGCAAATAAGCTACAAGCTTTACGTCTCTACACCAAGTAAAGTAGTCTAGACTACGTCTACCGCGGTGCGGTAAAGTTTAATACTTAGTACAATGTCAATGACAGTAGATCTCTAGACCCCTCTAGTACACAACAATTAATGTGTGGGACTCCACTGACTGGATTTGACTATCATATTAGATCTTACATTGGTGTGCTTGCTGTCAGCAGAATTAATCAAGTCTTGCATTTGATCATCATCAAGAAGTTGAAATCTTGGGAGAGTTTCTTCAGCCATTTTTGCCTTGTTTGGAATTCAGTACGATAGAGATTGCCGTATGGTCGTCTGCGCTACGATGTATAAAAATTGGTAAATTAAGCTAGCCACCGATTATTCTTCTTCTTCTTCTTCGTTTGGTATTATAAATGGCTATTAGTCAAATTTGACTATTGTTGCCAATTTCATCGCATCTCTTTCTTGGTAAATAAAATTATTTAAATAAAAATTTAATAATAAAAATTGCCATCTCATTTTAATATAATATTTAGTCATAGTCTACCCAGTCTACACTTATGGTGTCCGTGCTCGCACAAACCAGTTTTTAACACGTAAACCAATGGGTATTTCAGCAAGACTGAACTAATTTCCCGGTAATTGGAATTTTGCCGGGATTTCACCCTCGAACTATTACATGGCTTTGGCATTTTTCGGGAATAGTTAAAACAACGACTGCAATTTCGACCAATCAGATGGCTGGATTTCTTAAGTGAGGTATATAATACACAATAAAGAACACATTCAATTCTCAAAAGGTTTCCCTCTCTCTCTGTCAGTGTTTCTCCTCCATTCTTTGATATCATACTAAAGCAGTAAAGCAGTTCGTGAATAACAAATTGACCCGGCTCGCTCAAAATTTCAATAAAGAACGAAACAAATAGCTATTTTGCGGGCATAACAGTTTCCAAAAAGTCTGTTCTCTCACAAAATGGCATAAACAAACACAATCGTCTATTGACGTTTAAGAGCAAAGTAATATTTTCTTACTCACTTCCATCGTCTAGGGTATTACATATACTTCGAGGCATCAAGCGGTTCTATTGACGTTTAAGAGCAAATTAATATTTTCTTACTCATTTCCATCATCCAGGGTACTACATATACTTCGAGGCATCTAGCGGTGTTCTAGGCAGCACCGCCCGGGTTATATCCCTGGAGATTCCTGCTGCTCCAGCCGGAGCCTGTCTCCAATTCTGGATCCATATGTACGGTACGACGATGGGGGCACTAAACCTCTATCTTTATAACACCTTTTACGGGACGACTACTTTGGTTTGGCGCCAAGACGGGACACTCAGGAATACATGGATTTACCAACAGGTGGATTTGGTATCAAGTCAAAACTACGAGGTGAGTTGTCCTTATGCTATTTTCTATTTCACCTTCTCTAAAGAAAAGGGTAGGCTGTGGTAAAGGTATAAAATATTTAGTGAGTTTTCCACACCCCAAAAAGTATCATTATTATTATTATTATTATTTACTCTGACTGACAGCAATACCCCGTGAAAATTAGTGTTGTTTAAACTCGTAGCACTATATTACAGACATGACTAGAAATAGTTTACAACAGTTGACTAAATTGCATTTAGTAACCCATGAAATTCAATGATACCACTCGACCGGAATATTTATTGATATCAAGTTAAAATTGATTTATTTCAACATGATGATATGTTTTCAAATATTATTTGCCAAAAGATAAAACAAACATCTTAAAAAGTGTCGATTTTTTGTTTCCCTTTTTTTCGTAGCTAATCTTTGAGTCTGTTCGAGGATCGGATTTCCTGAGTGACATAGCACTAGACGACATCCTATTTGATTCGTCTTCATCATGCCCGCAACAAAGTAAGTTATTCTATTATTATTTTAATATCTTTTTAAAGGTGAAATTCTAGGATAATCCCAAATATTGAGATAATCACATCAATAGAAAGCTTTTAACCCCCAGAATAACACTAAATGGCGTTCAACCGACAAAACAAGTTCAGAATAGTTAATTTATGCGAGTAAACTCCACCAAAATCTCGAAGTCGGAAACCCGGAAATGCACGGAATCGCCGGGTCCTCTATTCTTGACGTCACGACCGGGGATCATGGGCTGAGTGAGAGTGAATGCCAATGATATGCCCACGTAAATGCTATCCTGTTAGAGCTTAGAATTTTTCTTGTTAACGAGTTTATGTGATAGATTTTCTGTTTTTATTTGAATGAAGAATAACTAAGCAACGTTTTCCAGTCGCTGATTTCTTTTTATATCCTCACATTATCCTTTTTGGTAGAGTTTTAAGACGGGTTTACTGCTTGGAAAATAAGGTTAAATCATATGCAGGTATGAATAGGCGGGTGTACATATACATTATCTTGTCATCAGATAAGGTACAGGAGCAGTTTTGTGAAACGAATAGGCCTAGAACTGTGACTGTAATTATCATGGATGTGTTTGACTGCCTCAAAAAAGGATACAGAACCAGTTAAATATTTGTTTTAAATATATATATCACACTTGAACGAGATCAAGCTTCCTCTATTTAGCGGACGACGTCTATGAACGATATTCATCCGCGAGTGGAATCGGCAGGTAAGACCAGGCCGCTGTTCTAGGCGGCTTGTTGAACGTACATCGCCGAAATTGAGCTCCGTGTTGAAATTCTTGCAGCCGTATTTTAAACTGTTACTGTCAATGGATGACGTCATCTTCCTCCATGCGCAGTAACAGTTTAAAATACGGCTGCAAGAATTTCAACATGGAGCTCAATTTGCGGCGATGAAAATCCGGAGAAAAGACCCTTAAACGCATCATACAGTCAATCTGGTAAGTGGAACCGATGTAGTTTAGCCTAGGCCTAATTTACAATAATAAATGCATCGGATATGCATCGGGTAAAATGTAGTATTTTGGGCATAAGTTTACTGCTCGGACGCGAGCAGTAGTTTGCAATGCAGTCGCTATGGTCGGCTTCTGTCTCTAAAGAGAGGAGCCGACCCTACCCAAATCAGAGGCTAACGAACGAAAGAGACAGAAATCTTCGGTCTAGAGCGCTAGGTGCTACTGCCGCTACTCCCCGGCCCCGGCTGCAGGAACGTCGACATCTCCTTGCTCTCCGACGGCTTGCGTCCTCCCAACTTCCATCATCCTCGTCTGCACTATCGTCCCTTTTTCCTTCATTACTTTCATCATCTTTCTCCATAAACTCTTCAAAATCCATAAAAAGATCGTTCTGGTAAAACTCTCCAGCCATTATCAATTGATATAATTATATAATATGTACCGTACGTGAATCGAAAGTGTATATGTATGAAGCGAGCTAGACCGAACGCGAAAAAGACTCGAACGAAGCCAAACGACCAGATCTACTTTACCGAGCACACGAAAACAATCTCACCAAATTCAACACACTCAAACAAAATTACATGGTGAAAATATCGACTAATAGCGCATCGTTGGCTTGTTTATGTCATAATTCTGAAAAAGGGAATTGATATTAGTACTATGAAATATTAGGGGAAGGTGAACAATTCTACATAGAGTTATGAAACTAAACTTTGAAACTAAATAGCAGAAATTCGTATCTCTCTGCCCATGTTTTTCTATAGAACATCCGGGTACGTGAATATACTCGTCCCCGGGCGTGACGTCACAAATAGTGGACCAGCTCCGTGACTTACTTTCTAGGCAAAGAGAGGAGGCTATTTTTCGACATTTCAATTGAGGATATCCAGTAGCTAGAAGATTTTTGTGATATGCAATGAAAATGAACAACTTCGAAATAACATAGGCTTGCATAGGTACCAAATTAATGGACATTTATTGTCCTAGAATATGAGCTTTAAGTCTTTAGAAGCACAAACCCTTTCTCACAAGAACAATTCTTCCCTTTTTGGGGGTAGCAAGACTACATAAGTCATGACATTCATTATATAAGGTTTTGTTTGCATATTAGATATTTTCTTAAAGAAACTAAGCAGTGGTGTTGCTACTTCCTTTTGATGATTTCATGTTTGTTTTACCTCATATCCCTTTTCCTTCTTGTCCAAAATTGTATTGATATAAGAATTCCAAATAGCGTTTAAAATGATTTGTCAGGCATATGTCGTATATATCAAACGGTGATTTAAAAGGAATATATTACTTTAAACTTCATGAAAAAAGCAAACAGTTTCCGAATGTGTTTGCTGGTATGAATCTAAAAATATTCGCAAGCATTAATCTTACATTATAGATGTCACATTTCTTCAATGATAGATAGTGCACGGCTTATGTGATAAAATATTCACACGCGCGAACCTACACACACAAGAATTATATGACTAATCTTTATAACTATAACTTAACACGGACTTTCTGAACAACAGCCGTTTAGGCTGAGAGAGTTACCACGTTTAAATATTTAAATGAAATGAAATGAAAAATAACTTGCATGTTCCCAACTTTACAGAGCAGTGTACATTTAAGCAAGATACATATGGCTGGAAACAGGATACAACTAATCTCTTGCCAGTCTTAAACTTCACTAGACATCACGTCTATTTATGAAATAGTCTTTAATTTGTGGATATACATGTACTTAGATATTTAAATCAATATGCATAAAGTTTAACTATTAATTTTTGTAGGTATATATTACTCACCATGATCAATATAATATGCATGTTCCCACCTATACAGAACAGTGTACCTTCGAGCAGGATACATGTGGCTGGCAGCAGGATACTACCGATGATGGTCTGGACTGGACCAGAGGTACGGGGGCGTCCTACCCGACTGTTCCGGCGGATAAGAGTACTAGCACTTTGAACGGTAAGACCGATGCTGCGTTTCCGTTATCCCTAGATACTATCCTTTGTAAACCCAGGGCATGCGTTTTGTCATATGTAAAACTGTGATGACTCCCATTCTTTTAATAAACAAGTGCATCAATTTCAAATTGGATGTCTGGAACTTGTACTTGTTACAGTTTCGGATGCGAACGTCATTGTGGTAGGATTAGCTTGTGCGTGCCTGTAAAAGGGCGACTAGATGGAATGCTCCCCAGGGAGTGGAAAATGAGTACTAATATGTGCAGAATAGTAACAGAATCCCGTGACTGGGGCTATAATAATACTGTAAGAACTTTGGTCAGTTAATGGTAAAGCGCTATAATTGTGAACGTTATTACCACGACTAATAACAAATGTACTAATTACTACTACTATTACTTTTACTACTACTATTTTTATTATTATTCTTCTTCATTTTCGAACGATGCAGGTCATTTCATCTACGTTGATACCACAACACCACATAGTGATGGTGACGTGGCTAGAATTATCAGTCCGGTCTACAACCTATCCTCATCCGACTACTGTGTGCAGTTCTGGTATTATCATGATGGGTTTGGGTACATCCAGCTCCACTCCAGGGAGAATGGTGTCTTTTCTGCACCCCTATGGACCTCGCCCGTTAATACCATGAGAGGATGGGCGTACGGTAGCGGTACCGTGTCTGGCACAAATGTGGAGGTAAGAACAGTATTGTCGCCGCAGTGTGCGTATGCGCGGGTTTAACCGGTTCAGTTTAAAACACACCGTTCCTCGGACAGAATGTTAACAGGTGGCCCTGTGTGTAGGACAGTCACACCCTATACACGTTGATTTGCTGCAATTCAAATCGCAAAGAGCAGGGTGTATACCCAGGTGTTCAGCGTGCCTGCATACACAACTGATAATCTACATAAAGGTCTGTGTGATAGGTTGCAAATTCCTTTGACTATTAACAGTAGAAAAAGGAGAAGAAGGGATGCTCTATTCTTAAGGTAACGTAATGTTTTGTATAGATATTAAAAACTGAAAGACATAGTAAAAACATCAAATATTACGTGTGATCAGTTGTACGATCCCAATATGTATATTTCGAACAATAATTTAGCATGTATTCAATTCCATAATTCCATAATAAAAACAGTAACATCAACTTGAGTAAATATAATAAACGTGCTACTTATACATAATTATTATATTTCGGTTGCAGTTATCAAAAAAAGTAAAATATAGACAGTAGAAAATGGAAATGTGGTTGCTTTTAAAAACCCTAGTGGGTTTGTCTGGACAGCCACCATGAAAATGGATAGATTCACATGAACAGTAAAATTAGTAAAAGAATCATACACAATGATATATGAATAAACAATTTTTAAAAAAGCAATGCTTTCTAATGCAATGTGTATATTGTTCAAGATTATTCTCAATATGATGTTAATTATACAAATAAATGGTCAATTCGTATGGACTTTACCCTAGGACCAATGTCCATTCTGTTTATTTTGCTTCCATCCGGATATATATATAATATATATATATCCCGTTCCTGTCGTTTTCGTTCTGCAACCGGCAACTTTTGATTTCGCTTATTGAATAGTCTAAATATGTTACATTTTACAATATTACATTTAGTGTATTTTCCTGTGCTATCCCTGTTTATGAATTTAATCAGTAAATGTATATATGTATATATCCATAACTACAGGTACATCATCTAAAATGTCATACAATCTTTGTAAGATAGTAAATTTAGTATTTGTGTATGTTCTGTTTCAGGTTGTATTCGTAGGTTCTGTAAGCTCTGTCTACGGTTCAGCTATGGCTCTAGATGAGATCAACATTGAATACGGAGCCTGCCCACCGCCAGGTACAAGAAAAATATACCCGATTCTCAGACTATAAATACCTTTCATACATCTCATTTCGCCCTTGTTAATATAATATTTTCTACCAGCTCAGTTCGCTTCTTTTTAAAGAGCTGTGAATGGGATAAACTCTGTTTCAGCCGCATGAAAAAGTGACGAGTGTCCCATTTTTTCCATGAACTTATGCCGTGGACTGTTTTCCAAATTCTGTTTCATATTTTCTTATCAATAACAAATCATTATTATATTAGCTACTACAATAAACTCCTGAATCCATTGATTCGATGGGCCTGGAGCAAATGTGTTATAGATTCGTGGCAGCTGTTATTGATATAAAGTTTTATGAAATAAGGCCCTGATTTGTAGAATCGAATGTAAAAAAAAAATAACATAATTTTATATGTTTACATCATTGAAACATGTTTATATTCATCCCATGAGTAATATTCCGGCGATAACTTGTGTTAACGTTATCACATCAATTCACATCATTTCACATGAATGTAGTTAGGAAAACAAAACATTATTGAAACAAATGGAGTGAGAATGAGAATATTACAAGTTTATTACCGACTTAAATTTGATTGTAAACTGTATTTTCAGGATACTGTACATTTGAGAGTCTGCATTGTGGGTGGACCAACGATGTCAACGATGATTTTGATTGGCTGCTTCACTCTGGAGCCACGCCCAGTGATAGCACCGGACCTCCATTCGACCACACCCTCGGAACAATCCAAGGTAAAATCGTGCAATCACAAATACTAAAAATATTACACATGCAAAAAACATTGTTTTGTAATAGTTAATATATGTTTGCCTCAAAATGAAGTGTCCATAAAATACATTAAATGATATACCACATATTAAATTAGAATATAAGCTTGTGTAGAACATTGTCATAAAGATATTGCAACCTGTTTCAATATTTCATAATGAGATGAACTTACGATAATTATATTGAGCCGTTCTCTTTACTTACTAAGCCCTCATCGATGCACCCTTATAGGGAGCAAATACTTTTAAACACTAACATAACAAAAGGTTGAGCTGACTTCTGTATTCTTTTGTAAGTGTAAAGATAGCGTAAATATGATATTTCATTAAACATTAAAAAACTTTATATGTCTCGTCTTTTGTCAAAATTGTAGTCGTAACAACATGAACAAAAAGTGAAGATTTAAACCTAAGTCCATGACACATAGTAAAATGAAATAAAATTTTATCATTATGCCTTTGTGTAATATAATGTATATACTTAGCAGTATGATGGAAGACATATTCTCTCTTTAATTTGCAGGTCACTATATTTATATCGAGACCTCAAACACAGCAACCAATGAGAGCGCAAGACTTGTTTCTGAAGTATTTTCGGCCACGCCCACAGGATGTTTCACGTTTTGGTATCACATGTTTGGTGCAGGTAAAATCAGGGCCCCATTTCACAAAACTTGTCATCAGTTACAAATGACAGTTTTTTGTTATAAGCTAGTGAAATCCTTGCTTCGGATTGGTTATGAGCAGATTTGTCACTGACTTTTACCATTTGTCATTGAAAAAAGGCTTTGTGAAACAAGTCCCAGAATTTTGTTGATATTATGTTAGTATTTCTCGTCTTTTTCCTCAAATGTCTACAAAGAAAAAAAAGACATTACATCAGCTGAAGTCATCATTGATAGATCTGTTGACATAATTACACAGGCTCTATTTTATCGTAGAGGCGTTACTGTGTTCAGAAAAAGGGACATTTTATTGTAGCCGATCGCCTTTCGTTAATTTGATTCATTGTATGTTATTGTCACTTTTGGTAGGGAAGATTTCACAAGTCATATTTTCGTTATACTTCCAAGCACTTTCATTGATGTACTATATTTATATGATAAAACAATGGCAATGTTTTTAAATGCGCCTTTCTTCATTCATACACTCGATATACGCAGTTGGAAATAATGCAAAAGAAAGATTTTGCACTTTTTAAGATAAGAATGCCTGGTCACCAATCATGATATATAACTATTCCATTGCTATTTATCTATCAGATATGGGCACCCTGAACATATTCCTGCAAGAGTTGCCCAGTGGCCCGGAGTCTCTGGTCTGGACTCTGACCGGTGATCAGGGCGACCAGTGGCTTCTCGGGCAAGTCGATGTAACAACGGGCTACGAACATATCATCATCTTCGAGGCCATTGATTCGTCCAGTTTTACGGGGGATATATCACTGGATGACATCAACTACCTGCCTGGGTCATGCAGTAGTAGCCGTGAGTAATTCTATCAAGCGCTTCGTCAATCTGAATGAATTCTTACTTAATCTATTGTATCAAAATATTGATTATCCCATGGTCGCTTTATGGTTAGCATACGCGAGCTTATTTCTTTAATGAATGTTGATTTTCATAGGAGTTTGTTAGTTTATTCCATCACAAACACCAATAAGTCACTTTATCAAGGTTTATCAGATTTTTATTTTGTTTTAATATAGTTTTCCATTTGTTTACTATCTATTAAAACCTTTGGTCTGAATAATAACAATCCGTTCTTGTATAGCGCATAACACATTATGATATAACGTCCCTAGCTGCTTCCAAAGAGCTTTAGAAATTATTACACTAGCTTTAGCTCTGGCAGCCGTTTTCAGCCCACAGTGCATTTCAAGGAAAAATACTTCCCATTTACCTTTATGGCAAATGTAGAATTAACGCCTTGCCAAAGGACGTTAGTTTTGTGGCAGGTTTGAGAACCCCGTACCTTGTGGTTCACAGTCCGGAGACTTATCTTAAACGATGAACAATCTGTCACGCCATTAATACATGTTGTGATAGAAAAATAAAGGATACAAAAACATAGGATAAACATAAACCTCTAATCTTTATCAATATGAAAACGTAATAAAACATTACAGTTTGAAAAGTATCAACAGAGAGATGTACACCAATGCATCAAATTTCAAGCGGCTCAAGCATTACAGTGTAACGGGATAAGTATTACTGATATTGATTAATGAACGATATTCTTGGAAACGTTAGACGATGGATATGACCTTTGACATTTACTGTGACCTTTATCGTTTTGCTGTTTATTCCTCAGCCCCAACAACGACATCGGTACCGCCGGTAACAAGACAACCTAGCCAATGGGATTGCAACTTCGAAGGGAGTTCCCTGTGCAGCTGGGTGCAGGCTACTAACGACGATTTTGATTGGTCGTTGCAACAGGGTAGCACATCCAATGACGGGACCGGACCATCTGCTGATCACACCCTGCAAAATAAGAACGGTAGGGTGTATATACGTGATGTGTGCATGTGTGTGTGTTCGTGAATGTGTGTATTTGGGTGTTTAAAGTTTTTTTTATCAATCAGATACGAAGGTTGTAAAGTGGGCGGGGTCATTTCTTAGCATTATGGTTGTTAACGGTTTTGTTTGGTGTAGGAGGGAGTGACGCAAGAACATTAATCTGCCGATCGCGGGACGCAGAATAAGAGGAAAACGTAATATATACAAAGTGGGCGGAGTGGTCGTTACATATTGAATCTCGACCCAATTGATTGGGCATTACATCATGGTTGCGAGACCGGAGATGGAACATGTTCATTGGTCGATCATTCCTTTAAAAATGGGAATGAAAGGTCCAGTTATCTCAGTTTGTAACGTTGGCGTAACAGCCTTAAAAGTACAATTCTCAGCGATTTTGATTATTGTCGCAGGCTAGAACTGGAAGTTACGAAAGAGCTGCAGCACCGCGGGCCGATCACAGCTAACAGAATAAAAACCTTAGGTTAAGTTTGTAAAGTGGGTAGATCAGCCCTTTGAACTTTTGCTCTTCACGGTTTTGAATGGTCATCGCAGCATTATAGTGGGACCAATGAAGATCGATCTGGTAACAAATCAAGAATGCCCTTAAATGGATGCGTAAGGTGTAACCCCCTCTCCCCCTTCAAAATATTCACCAAGCTCATATTTCCTTTGCATAGTTATTGTAGCATCGATACTTTTTGTGAGTATAATCTTCTTTTAGATCAAAACGATTTTATCCATTACCATTTGTTGTTGTTGTTTTTTTTTGCTGACTGCTAATAAGGCATGTGTAATCTTGTAAGTAAGCAACCAGGGGACCAACAGCTTAAAGTCCTCTCCGAGGGACTAGGTAATGAGGATTAAGTTCTTTTTAAAATATATCAGTAGTATCAACACATTTCCCTTCCATTTCTATTGTACAGGATATTATGCTATGATTGACTCTAGCAGCCAGTCTGGAGATCAAAAGGCTAGGGTATACAGTGATGTTATACCGCCCCCTGCCGTCTCATCTTGTATAGAGTTTTGGTATTTCATGTATGGTTTCCATGTCGACACACTCAACATTGGTACTGGCATTGATGACGGGGTAACAGGTAACTCTCGTTCAAGTTAGTGCTGACTATTTGTAGAACAAACTGGTAAAACTTCTAAGTAAAAATACCACCGGGTAAAAATCACCGGGTTACATAATCTAGTGGATGTCTAAGTTGTTATTAATAATTAACTATACAAGTGTAAATATCGATACTCGATATTTTCTACATACTACATGCGTAAGTGACAGTGATCAGATAAATTCTGTAGCAATTCAAAAAGAAATCAAATCATACTGTTAAGAAATTGTATTTTTCTATAGTTACATGTATATATTTCATCACCCGTATGCAGTGGGAAGGAAATAGCTATACTATTTTAAATTGTATATATGAATAGAGATATATATATTTATAAACCACAGAATTTAAGCTTATACAGATATAAAAGATTGCACCATTGTCAATCGCGTCTTAATGAATTAAATTATGAGATTATACAAAAATAGAGGGTCGTTGTTCTGCGGATATGCTCTTATAATGCAGAATACTTAAGAGAATAACAGATTTGGGGAAGTGAAATTGAGTACGGATAAGTACACAGAGTTTCACAGTTACATACTATTCACTTCGCCTGGTTTACGTTGGCTACTTTATAATCTTTTCGTAGATGGTGGAATCTTATGGACCCGGTCAGGAGAGCAGGGCTACCAATGGGTGCACGGCCAGGTCCCCTTTGCTACCAACGCCATCTACCAGAGGGTCTATATTGAGGGTGTGGCCGGAGACGGTTACCAAGGCGACATAGCCATTGATGACGTGATAATATCAGATGGGCCTTGCCCTGAGCTATGTAAGTAAAACATTACAGAAAGAAATTGTATGACAAGTATGACGTGAAGAAATAACATCGTAGTATGCGTATTACGATAAAATACTATTAATTATCAATATCAAGAATGTATGAAACCTTGTGTCCCCTAAAGCTGGTTTGATACTTCTTACCTTATACCCGAGGGATAAGATAGCATGTGGATGGCTATCTTTAGATCTCTTTGAAGCTGCATACATTCCATTTTACACTCCAAGACGACCTAGTGGACGGACAACCCATGAGTCCGAGAGCCCAAGACGCCGACAACCCAAGACGCCGACAACACTAAGCCCGTGAACCCTTAGACATGTCAGAGGACCAGCAAGACCCAAATTGTCGGTCGTTTAAACTATGGGTCTCATGCGGTCTAGGTATCGTGGATTGATAGTCTCCTTGGCTGTTGGTCTATTGGCTATTGCGTTACCTGAGTATAAGAAGCCTACCGCCTTGTAGTGATCCACCTTGAAAAGTATATTTTTGTTTGAAAGAGAGGAAGCTTCTTAAAGTAATTTTTAATTAACTAAAAACAAAATACATTATATCTTAATGTTATAATTGAATATTTATAAAACACTTGATGTTACCTTTTGTGGTTTTCCCTTCAGTGTTTTGTGATTTTGAGGATATCGACATCTGCAACTACATCAACGACAACACGGATTCTTTGGATTGGTCTAGAGAGAATGGACGAGCGTCAATTGCGTTTGCGCCACCTATCGATCATTCACTTGGAACTAACGATGGTACGATCTTAAGGTCATCGTTCTTGATTGATGGATGGATGGTTTGTGTTTACCTGACTGATAATAAAGCATGTGTATGCTTCCAAGCAGCCAGGGGACTTGGTGCTGAGGATTAATGCATTACCAAAGGGCACTTGCACATTGAATTGGTTTCGAACCCAGGACATCCAAGTTACGAAACAACTGCTCTATCACTGAGCCATCGCTTCTCCTAAAAATTATAACATTGAATCTAAGATCTTAGGGTCATTTTTTTCTTCTATTCATTAATACCGTCACTCTTCATTTCTTATCCTTATAATGGTCAAAGCACTCAAAGCACTCTGTTAACAGTCATTGCTAAGATCTTCTCACATAACCTTACCCATGCAGGATTCTACATGCGAGTCAACACCGGACAGCGCCCTCAAGTAGGAGATAATGGTCGCCTTCTTTCACCTCCTTACCCTAAGCCATTGAGTGGGTATAGGTGTATCGAGTTCTGGTATTCATTGAGTGGTAAGACGACTCCATTGTTTTGTACCTTTCAATTAACTGACACTCTTTTATTCATGTAATTATACGGCCCATCGTACAATATGTTTTTGATAGTGACGTTTATTCTGGAGGATCGTCTAACCCTTGCCTGGGGAATCACTTAAAAGGGAAAATGTTTAAAAACTTTTGCACTATCTTGCCAACCGGTCTAAGTAACAGACTTTCGATATCAATCAAATGTTTCAAGTCATTCAAAAGCTCAACTAGGGCACGAACAACTATTGCAGAAAACAGACAAGTCAACTAGACTATGATCAAGCATTCGGATGAAATCAAATAAGTTACATTTAATATTCTCATTGTTGACCTTTTCCTGTCTTTCTACTTACAGATATTTTCGGTATTTTCACGGTGCAAGCACTGTTTTACGACGGTGCAGGCCAGCTCCTGCCTACTTCGACAATGCGGAGTTTTACCGTAAGTAATTCTTTTCATTGATCCGGTCTTACGGTGTCGTGAATATTAAGTTAGAGCTACGAAATTCACATTTTCTATCACACGCATTGCAATAATAGTTCTGATTTAATTTTGTGCTTTGCTTCCTTTACCACTCTCCAGCAAGGAGTAAGAAAGCTTCAACATGCTGCTGATTAAAACAGATGAATACTTAGAAATCAAACCATAAATGGAACTCAGAGAGAGGAAGTAGTGTTGATTTGTTATCGTAACGAGCATGAATAAATGTGGAACTAATCTTAAAATCAAAATTATAATTATTGCTTGATCAGGACCCAACCTCAGGATTCTGGCGTAAGGGATCCCTTGAGATACCTTCAACATACCAGAATGTCTTCACATTCAAGATTGATGTCCGATCGGCTCTTCTTGATGAATACATTGCACTTGATGATGTAATGGTCAACGATGGACAGTGCACTGGACAACCAGGTTTGATCAATGAATGCATACTTTTATCAGTGCTTGATGCATATGCTCATGACAATTGAATACTTTAAGGGGACAAGCATATATTTTCATTTAGCCTGTATAATGTTTTTAATCAAATGTAATTATTTACAATTTGGGGTTTTCCATTAAACTTGATAAATAGGAATGGATTTGGTTGCAATACGGATACTACTGAAGATCATGAATGTATTCTAAAGCCCTTTTTCACCGAAAAAAAAAGTTACGGGTTGTAATATGTGTTGTTTTATGTATGTCATAAATTTCAAATAGATCTACCACAATTACCTTGTTCAAAGTGTGTACGATCTAGTGATTCTAAAAGGCATAAAGAAGACCAGGGGTGTTTCACAAAGATCCTAAGTCGAACTTAACTCTGAGTTGGACTTGAAAATTATAGAGAGCCATTTGTAGCCTTAAAATAAAATATATTCAAAAGCGTAAATTCAAGTATTTTAGACTTTTTATAAATTCCACATCAAGAACATGAAATCTCCTTGACAATAGAAAATATGGATGATTTGAATCAACATTTTATGCCTTTTAAAGTAACTTTTACAAAATATTTTCATAGATGCTAACGGCTTTCCATAATTGTTAAGTCCAACTTAGAGATAAGTTCAACTTAGGATCTTTGTGAAACACCCCCCTGTAATCATAAAGTACCATATCCAATCAGGGGGGTGTTTCACAAAGACTAAGATCGACTTTAAGTTGGACTTAAGTATAACAGGCCGTTCATGCCATTGGTTGCTATCCGAATTGGTCTCTAAATTATAATCTTTAGATAATATTTTTTCCTTCAACAATGAATTATCAAAAAATGTAAGTTTTGTAGATTTTTAACCATGATTTGTACATCCCTTGAGAGACCAATGCCAGTAAATAATGATAGCAAACAATGGCATGAACGGCCTGTTATACTTAAGTCCAACTTAAAGTTGATCTTAGTCTTTGTGAAACACCCCCCTGGACATGCTCCCATATTATTTTACGTAGGAACCTGCAATTTCGAGGTCGACACATGCGATTGGTCCAACGTCCAATTTGGAGACGAAATCGACTGGTTACGTCACAGCGGATCAACCGGAAACGCCAACACCGGGCCGACCTTTGACCACACTACTGGGACGCCCTCTGGGTGGTACATGTACATTGATTCTGCCCGTGGTGGACAGGGAAGCCGTGCGCGTTTCGAGTCTTCGAGTATTGATTCGACCAATGGTGTTGCATGCTTCTCTTTGTGGTATCACATAGTGGCTAGTGGCAATAACTTTGGCACGATGAATGTAAGTTTGCGTGTTTGTAAATTTGTGAACCAAGAAACCTTTCATTTCATTTTGAAAAATTTTATATTTCGTTTCGCATATCATATCTTGAATTAATACACATATCTTAGAGAAATGACCCAATTGAATCAGAACATTCAACATTAAATGATCACTTAATTTCGCAGAGTTCAAATGGCATATCATTTCTATGTGATACCTATTTTTCAAGTACAATGTTATATGCTCTATGCACCATTTAAACAAGTTGAAAGGATGGAGTTTGAACATCTATAGACATCAATTTAGGCATATCGATTGTCTTTTACCCAAGTTTGAGAAAGGGATTAACAAATGTCGCCATAATGTTTTTGTATCATAGGGCCAGTTTCATCAATAATCTTGTTCTAATATAATATACAACATAATGGCAAATATACAATTCCAGAAATCATCTTAAATTCAATAGCATTACCTATCCTATAGGTATTTCATCCGGTTAATAGTAATGTTTTAAGTCATAATGTCGGCACGTATAATGAGGGTAACGACCATGGCTACTAGTATTGCCTTGTATATATTTCTCGAAAAATTTTGCGATCGTATTTTTTTCTGTTTTTAACAGGTTGCGTGGGAGACTGCTGATAGAACCGAAGTCTTATTGGCTTACACTGGCTCCCTGCCCGACCAATGGAACTATGCTGAATTCAACATCCAAACTTCAACTCAGTACAGGGTAAGTCGAGAAAATCTCCATATTGCTTTTGAAAGATACCTCACCGTCAAATTATAGTTGGTTAAAAGAAATGTATTTTAGAAATTTTGGTAACTTTAGTACATCCAGGTCTTTCATTTTGGTCCAACAAACTCATACACACGCTATTCCTTGTCAGCAGGTGTTGACCTAATGAAATAAGTTGTTTTTTACCTATTATTTATGTTTCTTACACTAGTCTTATATTTACCCCCCCAAAAAAAACAAAAACAAACAAAACAAAACAAAACAAAACAAAACAAAAAATGTCGACCTGACAGGGGTTGAATTTTAGATTTAAGTTAATAGTAAAAGATTAAAATATAATATCTGGAAAAATATTATAAATTCATCTTTCATGTTGTATAACAAATCAGAAAGAATTGTACAAATTTTGACAAGTTTTCTGCAACGCATAATTGGAAAATGATCCTGTTCTTCTAGTTGTTCAAAGAGGGCGTCATTTCTGTTCAAGGTTACTGTGACATGGATGATCTGATACTGTCCAATGGAGCTGCAGCGGAACGAGCTTTCCGCCACATGCAGCGCTGACTCTTTTCCGAGTGATTTGATTTATAATTCATTCCTGGTTGTCTGTTGTAACTGACAGAACTAAACACATCTTCTCTATTTCCTTTAGATCAGGGTTCATGATTAAGACCAGGTTTTTGTGACCTCGCCGTAGATGATAATGATAATAAGATTATCCTCCTTAAAATAACATTGGTAAACGGAAGTTGTATGTTTTTCGTAGATCCTTATAGAGGGCGTGCTATCAGACCAAGGTTCGTGTGACATCGCCATAGATGATCTGATCCTGTTCAATGGAGCGTGTAGCGGTATGACCTCTGAGCCTCCGTTCACCTGTAGCGATGGATCTCAGTCTGTTTCTGAGAATCTGGTCTGTGATTGGTTCCCTGATTGCCAAGACGGCTCGGATGAAGCCAACTGTGGTATGCAAGAAAAATGAATATCCATCAATATTTTTAACTCTTTTAGAACTAGTGCTTTAAACTTGAAATAGAAAAAAATGACAAATATCTCTTTGAAATAATTATATGATTTTAAAAAGATCATTTTATATTAGCGAGGGAGAAACATAACACATGTAGAATAGTCTTCCAAGAGACATTTACTTTTTCAATCTAATATTTCCAAGTAAAAAAAAAGACATAGACGCGAGACAAAACAGGCAGATAATGAAATACAGGCGCTGACACTATTCCTTGATTAATTTCCACTGTTTCGAAACGCTTTGTATTTCTTCATTAAAAGCATATTAATAATGTGTATATATTAATTTATGTATTAATAGATTCATTTCGAATTCAATTATATTCAAACTAGAATTTTTAGCCCTATGATAACAATGAGAATTTCCCGGATTTTTTTTTTACGGGATTAAAGTATTACTGAACATCAAAATACATAGTGTTGTCTTTGTCAATGTTATCAAAACATAGGACCCTGCACATTTGAAGTAGACCAGTGCAGTTACACAAACGACCCAGCCGGTCTTTTTCCATGGATACTTCAGGGTGGGTCAACCACGCCCCCTCCAAGCCTTCCTCTCCCGAGCTCCGACCACACAACGGGGTCTGGATACTATATGGTTGTAGACTACACAGCGCAATCGCAGTCCAGTGACTATGCCAGGCTGCAGGGGCCGCTCATACAGGAGATGAGTGGAAGATGTTCTATGACGTTCTACTATGTCCTCAGTGGCCAAAGTAACTTTCATGGACTGATAATTTTGAAATCCCTTCACAAATTGAAATAAGGCAATGTTAGCTGTTTGCACATCCATCACCTCTGTCATATTGTATACATACATCTCCTACATACATACTATGTTTGTGAAGTGTTTCTCACTGGCATGGCTACAATCTTTCGTGAAAATATTAGCAGTGAACAACATACATCTATTGAAAAAAATATGAAGCTGAGAACTTGAGAAAAATATTTTAATGAATAAATTAGTCAACCATTTTTAATAACATGACAAACGAAAAACATTCAAAGTTGGTATCATTTCTCAATGTGAATATGTGATCTATTGGTATCTCAGAAGTCATTAACAATTGAAGAAACCATCATCTGTCACCGCTTCAAAACACTGAAACTGTGAACTAAAAAAGAGAACCATTAAACGAGTGCAAACATTCACTTTTTACTTTCATATCTTTCTGTAATTAGGTGATCTAATGGTGTCCTTCAAGACATCACCTTTAGAAGAGACCATTATCTATCGCCGAACAGAGGCCCGGGGAACAGCCTGGCAGCAAGCAGTTTTATACACTGGTCGCATCCGAAATCAGCACACGGTAAAGGGGCCAGTTTTCTTGTGAACTTTAAGCTTCAGATACAAAATGTTTTTCCCTGAATAAGCAAGTCGACTGTCGACCGATCTTAGTGCAATGTATATATTACTTTTCAGATTCATTTCACTTCAATGCACAGCAACATTTGTTTCCCAAAATTTGGCAATGTCTTCCAAGTGATTTAGTAATATAAACTTGATTCAAGCGCATAGAAATAGACGGAAGATTGTCTAAAATTAAAATACCTTCTGCTGGGTATTAAAATGTGCATTCAAATTGAGTGAAACAATGAATATATGTATGTACATATTATCAGTATTAAATAATCTTACTTTGTAAATGGAGGGGCGGGTGCTACAAAAAAACAGATAATTCAGAAAAATTATTATAATATCTAGTGGGAAACATGCATTTCTGCTACACCAGATGTTAGTCACAACAACAAAATGCTGCCTCAAGTTCATATTTATGCTTGAACCGTGACTTCATTTGATCCTCGTGCATCCATTACCTTTGGTTATCTTTATTATTCTCATGTAGATCAACTTCCTAGCCCTACCCGACCTCAGCAACCCTGGCATCATTGCCATCGACGACGTTTTCTTCAGTAGCTGTTCGCTACCTCGACCCGAGACATCGTGCGAGATCGATGAATTCAGATGCTCCAACAGAGCATGCATCAAACTCGAGTTCCTTTGCGATTACGATGACGACTGTGGAGATTATTCTGATGAACTTCAATGTGGTTTGTACACAACTCTGTTTAAATTATATTTTCCTAGAATCTTGATTCTTGAAGTGATCATTTGTTTGAGGAGCTCCTTTAAGGTATCCCGGGATGATGATTTGATATGATATGTTATGTTGTGCATCAGTATGAGGTGCCATTGTGAAGCAAATAAATGGATGATAACTATGTATATTTCGATGAGACTCATCTCGATAAAGCATTGTGCTATTTTGTTATTTCCAATTCAACCAAATATGTTTATGTGTACTTTATTTACCAATTTGTTGTGTGAAATCATTTTTGGTAATAAATGATCAAATCAAATCAAATCAAGGCAGTTAATGTAAGCGTGCGCCAGTCACGTGACAAAAGACACTAACAATGAATCAAGTTGCCAGAATAATGTGATTAAAACAAATGGTTTGTGACTTGCTACCACACTTAGATTGGGGATAGATCGAT
Organism: Mesocentrotus franciscanus; assembly: GCA_037976565.1. NCBI lineage: Eukaryota > Metazoa > Echinodermata > Echinoidea > Camarodonta > Strongylocentrotidae > Mesocentrotus > Mesocentrotus franciscanus. The sequence continues at coordinate 21,149,171 of CP137670.1, read as the reverse complement.
TTTACAAAATCAAATGAGGCGCCATAAACTGTAATTTTATAATTTTGTTCCATAGGTGCTATAAATACTAGTGGCGGCATATGAAATTTATTAAACATTTATAATAGGCCTATTCTTCTAGAGTCTTAGCGATCGTGTTCAGGAAATATAATAACTTTGATAGGAACAAATATGAAAAGACTGACATGACTATTTTGCCAAGTAAACTGCATAATGCCAACATTCAGTATAAAGAATAATTTATCACTACTTTTAATATATAGAAAAAAAATCGTCAGTTATTTATGTCCTCTTAATCCCAACCCAGACTCCACAGCTTTCACCGGCCGATGTGATTTTGAGACGGATCTCTGCTCCTTCTCAACTCTGTCTGGGGACTTCAGCTGGACCCGTACATCGGCCGTTCTCGCCCCCGACCAGTCGTACGCCCCTACCCGAGACCATACTACGAATAACAAAGGCGGATTTTACCTTTTAGCTGATAGTATGGGGAGGCAGAGGGGTGATGTTGCTAGGGTTGTGTCCCCGGTGTTTGAGGCGACGGGGTTGATCACTACTTGTACTGTGAGTTTGTTCTCTGTGTATTCTTTTACTTCTCATTCTTTTTCTTATTCTTCCTTTGTCTTCTTCTTTCTCTTTTTCTACCTCTTCTTCTTCTTCTCCTCTTTCTTGTTCCATTGCTCCTTCTTTTACCTCTTTGTCTTCTTCTTCTTCTTCTTCTTCTTCTTCTTCTTCTTCTTCTTCTTCTTCTTCCTTTCTACTTCTTCTTCTTCTTCTTCCTTTCTACTTCTTCTTCTTCTTCTTCTTCTTCTTCTTCTTCTTCTTCCTTTCTACTTCTTCTTCTTCCTTTCTACTTCTTCTTCTTCTTCTTCTTCTCCCTCTTCTTACCTCTTCTTCTTCTTCTTGTTTTTCCTCTTCTTATTATTGTTCACCATCCTCTTCTTCTTTTTCTTCTTGGCTTCTTCTTCTTATTCTTCTTCTACTTCTTCTTCATCGACTCCTTCTCCTTCTTTTTCATCTTCTCCTTATTTTGTTGTCTTATTATTTATTGTATATTTCATTCTTGTTGTTGTTGTTTTTTCTCCTTCTTGACCAAAATGTTTTTGTGTATACATTACAGACGTGCACAAATAACGAATGATGCTGTAACTGTATTAACTAATCTTTCCACTTAAGGCATTTTACTGAAGCGGGCCTTTAGCCTCAAATGTTTTGATATACTTCCGAAAGAAAAACACATCTTTCACTGCATTTATCAATTTCTACTGAGAAAGAACAAATCCCCAGACAGAAGAAAACATTTTGTAATCCATCTCATTTTTTTTACCAGATGCGGTTCTTCTTCTCGGCATTCGGACCTGACGTGGGTGTATTCAACATCTATACCCGTTACACCGTAGGGGGACCACTCACCCTGATAAGAACCATCAGTAACTACGCTGTAGATAGTTTCACTTTCTTCACAGAGTCCATCGTTACAACGTCTAATTACCAGGTGTGTGTCTGAGCTTTTACTTGCCTGTGGTATATTGTACCTTTTTCGAAATACTATTTGTTTCATATATAGAAACAAAAGCCAAGAAAGGGCGAAACATTTTAAGAGTTCCAGTGTCACATGTATAGCAATATTTAGTAGAATGATTAGGATAAGCTTAATGTTTTCTTTAATTTTTACGTATTTTTAGTATTACTTCACCAGATTCAAAATGATTCAAAATATATTCTGAAGTTGTTGACGATGGCAAAGACTTTCTAAACAAACGACATCAACTGGGCACTTTCGATATTTCATTGTGTATGCCGGAAAATTACAGATTAGTCGTCAAACGTTACTCTAATGTTCGCACATTTACATGTAAGTGAGTGATGGAAAAGGCTCTCATGGCCACTGGAATTTACTTTGCTCGAAACAAGCCCACGGCCTTTGCAATCCTGTTTTAAAAGAAATACAATTATGTTATTTTTTGTAATGTATTCCTATTTGAACATTCGCTTGAAACCTTTTGCATTTTTTGTCTAGAAGTATGAAATAGATGGTAATATAATAACGGTTGTACTATTTGGAGGTTGACACAATCATCCAAAGTTATTATAGGCTACAAGCTATTTTAGCCATGTATTTATGAGGGAAATTAATTGCATTTGCGTTGCCAACTGACGCATATTTTTGTTTTCTTATTAAAGGTTCATGCATTTGCATATTTATGCCACATATTAACGTTACCATGTAGGTCGTCATCGAAACCGTGGTCGGCGACGGACAGAGTGCAACCATCGCCATCGACGATATAAGCTTCTTAAACTGCGCTCTTTCGACTCAAACCTCCCTCCCCGGGGGTACGACGCCCCCGATCCCCACAACCCCGCCCGCCTGCCCCGCACCGGGAGATTACAGCTGCGGGGAAGGGACCTGTGTACCACAGGGACAAGTGTGCGATTTTATCGAACAGTGCCCGAACGGCGCTGATGAAACAATTTGTGGTTAGTTGTTGCTGTTTTTCTTTCAACTCGTTCCATATGTCGATGCAATTGAAAATCTTTCTTGCTAAAATTTTATTTAATAATCAAATTTACTGATTATACTTCAAACATGTAATATCATTCTCATTGTCCTTTTAACGTTGGATAACGATAAGAGTAACTTTGAATTATGAACTTTCAAAAATCATATCAATCTTCTATCACTTATCAGCTCTGAAAACTTTGGCATGCTCATTGTTTGTACCTGTAATGATGTACTTGAAAAATTAATGAGTTACTGAAGTCAGATTGTTACTTGCGCATCTCTTTCCTTTGCTTTGAAAGACAATAAATCATTGGTAGGTAAAGGTTATTAAACGGAGGTATTAAAGTTTGTTACGGGTAAGGATATTTTACTTATTACACACTTTGTTTTAACCATTTTCATTTGTTTCTTCATCTAATCTAATCTAATCTTATCTATAAACGACTTATAAGATTTCACGAGATTAAGTTTTATCCAACAATATCTAACTTGTCTTGTGCCTTGACTAATATGTAGAACCGCTTATATTACATACTAACGAACTGATATATCTTCAGGTAATTGTGAGTTTGATAATGATTTCTGCCGGGGAGATAACTTTGGATGGCAGCGAACACAAGCGGGTTCGGGAGGAGACTTGTTGGACCGGGATCACTTCAATGATCCTCTCGGTAAGAAATATTGCATTCTGAGTTCATGGTAAAGATGCAAAAGAAGTTGTGAGCTTTCTCATTTTGTTTATGTCAGTCAAAAAAAATTTCATAGTAGAAATGTCATCTCTTCTCTTCGAAATGTCTTAAAGTTCTTGTCAGAACTACAACAGCAAAATACTTATACCACAGTTCATTTAAGAACTAACACATCTCTCAAATAAAGATTACCCCAGTCCGTATAAGGACTACACACATGGTGTACCCGTTAAATTGTTTTCTGACTCATCTACCTCACCATGAAAACCTACATTTGTATAAAGATCAATTAATTTTGCACCTTGTGGAGTTAGTGCCTTGTGAAACTGATTCGTTCTCTAGTGAGGCATCCGTTCTTATATATAAGGACTATACACATGGTGTACCCGTTTTCCCGACTCATCTAACTCAACATGGGAACCTAGAAAGAACATTTGAACTAAGTAGCTAATCACTAATGGTCAACAGTTGCTTGTTTTCATTTTTGCACGCTCCTATTTGTTAATTTCCACTAATTTCAATTAAATTTCCGTTATCTGCAGAGCCAGGCTGGTACCTACAGAACATCTTCGGTTACAACTCCTTCGTGACCCCTGACCTAGGGCCGACCGGGTCACGGTGTCAGGTCACCTTCTATTACTACATGAGCAGTGACCTGGAGCTACTGGAATTGAGGGCCTATCTCCTAGACGGGGACCAAATCTTCTTAAAGAGGGGGTCTGAGAACCCGGGTGCATGGCAGCAGGGGGTTGGATATATTGGACAACATAGTGGCAGGATACAGGTTAGGTTCATTTGAATTAATTTCAGGGCCCGGTAACACAGAGATAAGTTTCTATTTTGCATTCGATCAATCAATCTTACAAACAATTTCTAAACTTTGGGAATAGATTGTATGATAAAAAGAGAAGGTGAACACAAAGAGGAGAATGAGATCGACGAAGGAGTCATAGGAGAAAAATGGAAAGAAGAAGAGTAAGAAAAATGAAGAATGAGAAGAAGAGTAAGAAAGATGAAAAAGTGAGGAAGAACGAAAAAGAGGAGAAGAAGAATTCAACAAGAAATTTAAGAAATATTCAGGATTCTATCCGAAGGTTTCAACTTCAATATGTCCAAAGACAATAATATATCAAATGGGCTCTTGCTTATAAAGGTTGAAGGGATACATTTTCAATGTCAATTTCATACTGAGTCTTTGACACGCACATTTCACATGATCAAGCCTTCAAAAATGAGACTTTGAATTAAATCGACGCCTGACCCCTAGAAAAGCTTATATAAAGTTGGGATCACATTGTCAGTTGACCATCAGTCTTGTCGCCTGGGTAATTGTTACTATGGTATGCTGTATCTGGCTTCAATTCCTATTAATAATCAGTCGTTTTATAAATTATGTTGTTGTGTTTATTCTCATAGGTGAGCTTTGACCATATATACCTGAACCCTAATCAGCCCACCACGTACACCGTGGCACTTGATGGAATCTCTTTCTTGAACTGCGCAGCAAATCAATCTATATCATCAGGTAAATGTTATAAATGCAGAGGAGGAAAGTATGTGAAATATATACTTTCAACTTTGTATTTTTTAAAGATTTAATCCCAAATTTGTTGATTTGATTGTATATAAAGACGAACTACATTCATATCTCCATGACGTTCCTTTTCATATAATGCAGTGTTAATACCTGTGTCTGAATTGGCATATTAGCATCATGTTACCTTACTATCAACTTCAAATGCGGATCAACACGACTGCAAAATCTTTTGAAAAATCGACTTAGGTAGAGACGATTTCAGTGATCAAACTAACTCAATATCAATAGCGTTGACACCGCCTAACTCGGGTATTTTTTTCGTTCGATGGCGTATTGCTTATTCCGAACATGATTTATATGGGATTTATAGAAATATTGAAATTACATAACTAGTTGATTTCTCAAAATTATTTGCTATCAATTTATTATATTGTAAATACATAAAGTTTATAATTGCAATTATAGTAAAGTACAAATTGCTATTATGTTGTAATAGTCAACGGGCAGAGCCTTTATGAAAGTTGCCTTTGCATAGTTGTATTTTGCTGTATTTCCATAAAGTAAAGATTATGTAGAATTTTTACGGCACCTTTGAACAAAATCTATGTTTCCAATTCCAAACTCCTAGTCCAACATATGATTTTGACTGAAGCAGTGACATGGTTCAGGTTTTTTGGTTATATCGCACACTGTATAAATTTTGAAGATCATTGTAATATTTTCTTGGTCTAGATTTGAACAAGACGTTTGAACAAGAGCTATGTGGTTACTTCCAAACTCCGAGTTCAGAGGATAGTTTTGACCAGTGAAGCAGAGGCAGTTCTTCTATGCCACTTTGCACATTTTAAAGATTACATTACTTTATAGATTACATTACTTTTTTTATATTTTCATGGTCTAGATTTAAACTGTACCTTCGAACAAGATTTATGTGGGTACTTCCAAACTCCTAGTCCAGAAGATGATTTTGATTGGATAAGGAATAGCGGATCTACAGGAACGGCCAGTACAGGACCATCTTTTGACCACACTACAGGATCAGGTAAGACCATAGCTAACTGTTTCTTTGTTTCTTTTTATGTTTTACCTGATTGCTAAGAAATCACGTGTATGGTTGTTGGTAAGCAACCAGGGGACTAATGGCTTTAAGTCCTCTCCGAGGGACTTGCTAATGAGGATTAATGCCTAACCAAAGGGCACTAGCGCTTTGACTTTGTCTCGAAATGAGAACCTCCCGGTTACTAGACAACTGCTCAAGCGTGTAATAATATAGATATATCGACTGCTACGAGAGGACTGGCTGTTTTTATACGCTCAAGGGATACCCAGGCGCGCCTCGGGGTGATGGCAGCGGAATCAACTTTCCCGCGAGTCAGTATAGAAACAGCCAGTCCTCGAGTATTAAAGCAGTCGATATGACTTTTATATGCCGATCGTACGAATTAAAACAAAAATCTACCAATAATTCTTACCTTAGCCTTTTATTGAGTAAAGATTGGTTAAAACATCACAGAAAATCTGAGACACTGTCTGTTAATCTTAGGTAGCAAAATGACTGAAATTTTCAATCATTTGGGAATCGCAAAAAAAAACATTGTATGGTGTCCGCGCTCGCACAAAGACAATTTTAACACGTAAACCAATGGGGATCGCAGGAGGATGAGGGCACAAATTAATGGATATTCCCTATGGGCGGGGGCATGGCTTAAAATCACGACTCCAATTTCGACCAATCAGATGGCTAGATTTCTAAAGTGAGGTATATAATAATAATAATAATATTCGGTTCTTGTATAGCGTATATCACATTTAAACGTCTCTATGCGCTTCCAAATTTGGAAATTATTACCCCGGCTTTAGCATAGCTGCCATTACTGCGCTCTGGCATTTCAAGGAATTAATTCCTGCCAGGTACCCATTTACCTCACCTGAATCGAGTGTGGCAAATGTAGATGAATGTCTTGCCAAAGGACATTGGTGGCGGACTCGAACCGCGGACCTTGTGATCCACAGTCCGGTGACATATCCACTCGACCACGACACCTCTACTGTGTCTACCAGTATCTACGAGTGAGTGCCACTGCTAAGTGGTAGAGCAGTGGTCTTATAACTGATATGTCCTGGGTTCGAATCAAGTCGATGTGCTAGTGCCCTTAGAAGAAGAAAAAAAAAATCATTAATCCTCATTAGGTTACAACGTCCTTCGGAAAAGACCTAGAGCCCTCTGTTCCCTAGTTGCTTACATACAATTATGCACATGCTCGTTTAAGAAGTCAGGTTTTAAAAAAGTGCGATAGGTCAGTTGCCGGAGCTATGAATTGCTCCCTCACAACATTAGAGATGAATATCCGTACTTTATCATGTTACAAGGGAAATTTATCATCAAGGCACAGACCACGTTACGTTTGGGTAATAAAGTAGAGTTGAATAATGTGATGTTTAGAATACAGAATAGAATTGAAACAATCCATTAAGGTCTTACATGTAAGAAGAAGAAACATTTCTGCAATAGCCAATGCCCAAAATACAGAGTTACTGACTAATTAGGAGCAAGTGCCTATTTTGCATAATTGTTTATCTTATACACTACAACTAGCTTCGTGTTCAAACGTCAGAAATACAGTGAATATTTGGTTTGAAATTATTGATTATATCAAAGTCAAAATCTACCTCGCTGTAATTATATCAATCAATCAACATATTTTCCCTTTGTCATATACAGGGTATTACATGTACACTGAGATGAACGGAAACTCTAACGGCGAGAAGGCCCGCCTGGAGTCACACCCGCAATCACCCCCGGATGAAAATGGAATCTGCCTGAGCTTCTATTACCACATGTATGGGCCTCACGTGGACACGTTCAATGTGCTCCTCAAAGAGGGGAGCGTAGAGACGTTGATCTGGACGCGAAAGCAGACGCAGGGAAATCAATGGCTGTTGGCCCAGAGGACAATTCAGACAAGTTCAAGTTGGGCTGTGAGTATGCGCGTGAACCCATTGATTACCAACTCATGATATTTTTTTAGTGTTAATGCCACAAGCATCTGCTCAAATTAAGGTGTGTGCTGAATAACATTACTATTTGAAACAAAAAGAAGTTGTGTTTTTTTTTTTTTTTTTTTCAATATTTTTAATGATATATATATATATATATATACATAATATGAGTACATGCAATACATTGATATTTGAATATATTACTTTATCACTTTATATGTATATAGTGTTTTGCAAGACAAAAAAAAAGAATAACAGAATGCTTCGTGAATTTGCAGTCCAATTTAGAGGTATTTTTGCAATTATTTTATGTTTAGAAGGAGATAGCACTTGTTCTAAGTTAAAACACCTATTTTCCTTCGGTCTGGATTGTGTTTTAAACATGAACACAATCGCACGTTGTTTTTTGTAACCTCTGAGCTACCCCCTCTCCTTTTTCTTGATTTATCACAGGTTGTCTTTGAGGGATTCCGTGGGGCAAAGAAATACGGGGATATTGCAATAGATGACGTAATATTCTATCCAGGACCCTGCCCTCTCTCAAGTAAGATACAATATCAATCAAACATGTACTCTCTCTCTCTCTCTCTCTCTTTCTCTCTCTCTATCTATCTATCTTTCTCTCTTTTCTCTTTTCTCTTTTCTCTCTCTCTCTCTCTCTCTCTTTCTCTCTTTCTCTCTCTTTCTCTCTCTCTCTCTCTTCAAATAATTGGAATAATATATATATATATATATATCTTTGCATATAAATTGCTTTGCATAATTTATTTTCACAATTTTGTTATTACTCAAACTTATGTTTGCGAAACGTAAAAACACTTGCAATACAATCCAGAAATTTCACGTACAAAACCTCGGAAGAAAATATCCTCGATTCATTTAGAATTAGCAAAAAGATGATTATTCGTTAAAAGGATGTAGGCCTCATTAAATCAATACAATGTAATGACCCTATTTTTGTAAGGAGAAGATACACTTTAGAACCTTACTTTCATTTTCAATAAGATAATGTTCCACATTTGAAATTCGTAAGCTGTTCTGAAGCATCATTTATCATAAATCATATAATTGTGCCTTTCAAATATCGACTTCTATATGTTTTTGTTTTCTTCAGACGAGTGCGATTTTGAGGTTGGACTTTGCTCATGGACTCAGGGAAGAGACGACGATTTTGATTGGTCACTTGGCAGCAATGGATCACCCTCTGCCGGAACAGGACCCCCTACTGATCACACGACTGGAACAGCTTTAGGTATAGTAGTTTACTTGTACGGTGTGTGTGTGTGTGTGTTTTGGGTTTTTACAGACGTGTATCAATCATATATGATTAATTACGTCTGGGGACCGTGACTCAGTTTCGAACCTGCATCCTCGGCTGAATCAGTTTGTAACTTCCACTGTTAGCTGGATTACAGGCGCACGCTACACCGGTACAGTCAGACCTGTCTATTAAGGTCACTCAAGGGAAACACAAAAAGTTGTCTATGTAGGCAGGTAGCCTTTCTAGACGGGTTCTTCAACATTAATTTCCTTCTATAGGGTGACAATTTGGGTGACCGCTACAGAGAGTATGCCTTTATAGAGAGGTGGCCACTAAAACAGGTTTGACTGTTTTATAAATAGTTTAGAGCCGTTGCAAGGTTTTACCGTATAAAACGAACGTAAAATCAGAAATGCTTTCATTTTAGAGCATTATTGTGATCAGAGAACTGTTTAGATTATCAGAAGAGTATTCGGAATCTCTTTCAGATGCTTCATGTTTATACATTTACTGATTTCCTTGCCCCAAAAATGGGACTAGGCGGGGACCTGTTCATGCTTCTAACGCAAACACTAGAATGTAGAGTGCCTGTATCGTACAGAATCATTTTATAGAAAGTATTAGAAATGTTCATATACTTCATGTTTTACAAATGTTATTTTGTTCATGTCATAGGTGAAAACAAAAACATCCGAACTGATAGATTACGCAGTGAGCTAACTCCAAAGGTTCCTGCCCATATGAATTTTGTAATGTTCATATAATAGTAAAAGGTTATAATGATATAAGTATTTCATTAATTCATACACACCTGCAGCTATACTACTTTCTTATTTTCATTTTAAATGAAGGTGTAATCATCTTAATCCCAGCGTGGGGTTCCTAGATTGAAGCACTAGTAGTAATAACTTTGGATCAACCGTTTCTTTTAGGTATGTTCGCGTATGTGAGCACAGCGCCCCCACGCACCCAAGGCGAGTTCGCACGCGTTGTCAGCCCCGTTTACCAACCAACATCCACGCAGTGCCTGAATTTCTGGTATCATCTTGAAGGCGATGATGTCGGGACGTTGAACGTCTGGGTGCATGATCTCGTCAATGATGTCTACACGAAGTTGTGGACGCAAAACGGTAGGGAAGTGTGTGTTGACATTTAAAATCGTTCAAAAACATGTTTACATATTATTGTATTGTAGGTGATGCTAAAGGGCCGAGAGAGAGAGAGAGAGATAATTTTACCATAGCATTCTTTGAGTCCCTGATCACCATTAACCATTCGTAGATCTATGTTGTCTATAATAACCACCATTTATCGCTAACGGTGGGAATCATTTATAGCGATCTCTACTTTTACCACTATTCCATATTTGCAAATCGATGACCTTTGCATATAATTCGTGATATTACGGTTAGAACTAATTTTTTTTTCCAATACAGATTCATTAAAAAAAATTATAAAGAATAGATTTACCTCAAGAAAAAAGAATACATTATCAAATTCACTTTAAGTGTTTCAACTAAATACACAATTAATATTTTAACTTACATCCTCAATGCTGAAGAGAGCTAAATCATTGTTGTCTATTCATCTCAAAATCGGTCCTCTCCTTTATAGTGTTTATGTATATATTACTGTCCATTAAAACGTCTCTGTTTTTTATTTCCTCTTTTGTAGGACATGGCCATGGTGAATGGCATTTCGGGCGAGGCACCTTATCAGCCTCTCATCCTTATGAGGTCATCATAGAGGGCGTCCTAGGTTCTAACCCAGTTGGTGATATCGCAATCGATGACGTCAAGATATTAGGTGGACCATGTCCCCGAGCTGGTAAATATTGGATATATGCAATAGCGTTGTAAACTACGATTGTATCGTAACTATTTATGACATATACCTATTTGCTTACATACTAGTAGTTGACCGTTGTAGGATATGTTTATAATGATACATTGCTTTGGCTTGTACACACACACGCCCACACACAGAAAAGGTTAAACTTACCTTGATACATGAACTACAATAGCTGATAGAAATGATTAAAAAAATATGTAAGGAAAATCTTGTCGTTTTTTTATGGATGAAGACGGGATTTGTATTAGTAATCACCATATGCCCTCACGGCGACCATATGGTAGGAAAAGTAGAGATGGTTGATATTGTGGGTCAATGAATCAGATGACTGAGGTAATATTATCTGTAAAGTACTTAGAGACTGTATTTCGTATCAAGTACTATGTATAAATCTAGATGATTATTTGTAATCTTTGTTTACGTTTTTGTGTAAGGTTTCTGTGATTTTGAGACCGACAAGTGTTCCTGGTCTAACGAGGCTAGCCTTGATACAAGGGACTGGCTCAGAAACAACGGAGCTACACCCTCCAACTTCACTGGACCAAGCATTGATCATACCTATGGAACATCTTTTGGTAAGAGGATTCGCTTTTCGGAAACACATCCTATATATGTTATGGGGGACCTAGGTATTCTACTCTAGCTTTAAGTATTTGCTCTATTCCATAATCGGATTTGTTAATGTTAATAATTTGTATGCTAAAGCAAATGGTGTTTATAGGAGGGTAATATCTATCGAAACATTAAGCAACCAAATGTTACTTAAACACGTAAAGTAAAAAGTATTATTTAGAATGCAATAAAAGGTACCGGTATCCAAGTATTACTATAATTTTAAATGTGTACATTTGAAAATCTCATGAGCTGATACACTTTTGCCTATAAATAGTTCTTTAGATTGAGCAACAAAGTTCCAAGAAGGTATAAACTTTATATATCGAGAATACATCATAATGTCACCATGAAAAGAGGTAGAAGAAATTATTCCGAGTTCACGGACAAAAGTGTAAAATTATTTTTCACACGATAACTCGTATCGGAGCATGTATTAGGTTTTGTTGGGTAGATTTTGTTAACGGTGACTGATTGATTATTATTTTACCTGACTGCTAAGAAAACATTTGTGTGCTTAGAAGTAAACAACCGGGACCGACGGCTTTAAGTCCTTTCCGAGGGACTTGATAATGAGGATTAATGCCTTATCAAAAGGCATGAGCACATCGACTTGGCTTGGAAGCTGTGTCCTCCAAATTACTTGATGTGTTGTATGTAATATTTCATGCAGGCATGTACATGTACTTCGAGACATCTGATCTAGGATCCGGTTCAGGTGACGGCGACTTTGCTTGGTTAGTCAGTGAGCATTTCCCAGCTACGTCGGGTTCTTGTGTATACTTTTGGTATCATATGTACGGAACAGGTAGGTTTATATTTTCTGAAACTATTTATTTGTTTTCACATTCAATCGAAACCACTTTCCATGATTTATTTTGCTGTAATTATTTCAAACTATTAAAAAATAGTTACATATCTTTGCAGTTGTACCGATTCCAATTTAATGAATTCGCTTTCATCTCGAAGTTTTGTAATTTTATTTATCGTGATATCTGCTTTCAGCCTAGTTTTACAACTGAAATTAATTAAATGAATTTAAACTCACCAAGTTCAAGATGAGATAAGTGTAACATATTCTTAGCCGCTCAAACCAAATGGCAATTGCGAAGCTTTCTTTGGATTAATCTTTTAAATTGTCATATGAATGTAATTTCCAGATAAAACAAGTTCAGAGTGTGGACATTGAAATGAAAGTGTTTATTTTAAATTATTTAAACACGAAATATATGATTTGTAAGTGATGTGTCTTTTTTTTCTATTTGAAGAATAACCGAACACTCATTACATTAATTTCTTAGTTTTCTCTTTATATCATGTTATCTGATATAGAAAACTTAGAGTGTACAGAGTCGTTAAAAGGGCATCTTTAATACGCTTTGTATTCTATGTCAGCCATCATTGCGTAAATTATTAACATCCATATAGGATAAGAAACTGCAACAATCAAGTCATCTCTTTCTTACCAAATCACCTCGTATGTCAACAGGTATAGGCGATCTAAACGTCTATATATTAGACTCTGCTGGCACTGCAACTCTGGTTTGGCAGATGACAGGAGACAAAGGAGATGTGTGGCTCAAGGGAGAAGCACAAGTCACTAGTAATGACGAATACCAGGTGATAACCATTTAAACATTAGTGTGGCCCTTTCTGAAGCTAATACTGGGATAATATTTATACAGCGCTTAGAAGCATTACATTCATTATATATGTTAGTATTGAACATGTTATAGATAGTAGTATCATCATCATCATCATTATAATTATTATTATTATTATTAAAATTGTTATAATTATTATTGTTATTATCATTGTCTATAATAATAATAATAATAATAATTATTATTATTATTATTATTATTATTATTATCATTATTATTATCATCAATTATTATTATTATTAGTAGTAGATGTAGTATATACTGTAATCTCGCAGGACACGTGTAGATAATATGAGATACGTCCAATACTCACTGATTCACACTTACGCACACACGCACATTCTTCCACATAGCAAGTCCCCATTCTAGTACTAAGGACGTACTTAGGAATGAGATACATCCACTAAGCACTCACACACGCGAGTGTGCGCACGTACACCTACACACGTAGGAAGCTCTTATTACAGTACGTTAGGTAGTAGCATTGTAGCATATGTAGGTAAACTAGTCTATATATTATCATAGGAAGAAAACCTGAAAATCCATTTGGTGATTTACCGATTAGATTTTAATTGTTATCATCTTTTTAATTTTTAATTTTTAAGCATGTTCCCATTTACATTTTACAAGAAAACCTCCATGTCAATAAGATCCTAGTTTTGATTACGAGGAAGTATGCATATGATGGAATCGATTATAAAAATTATTTATGAAAAAGTATATGTACATGTAGTCATAAATATGTTTAGGAAATATGTTCATCTAAATTTGTTACGAATGTTCTATAAATTTATTCTCAGATTGCTTTTGAAGCCGTATCGACTGGAGCTGTGAAGGGCGATATAGCTATAGATGACGTAAATATAGATCCATACTCATGTGGGACTAGTCCTTCTTCTATCCCTGTAATATGTAAGTATGAGCAGTAATCATTGCTTTAGAATGAACCGAGACGCTAATGCTATGGCAGGGCTGTGTTAGGTTTCCTTTATCATTTTAAAAAGCTGTTACATTTGATAGTAGGATGACGCTTTCTTCAAAATTATAAGAATTGAATTATGTTTCTGCTATTGTATTTTCATTAATCCAATAAATACCTTTGAATCTATTCTTCTGTTTTCTTGTTCATTTTCATATTCTTTATTTCAGCACTCTCCTGGTCTTCATGCGCCATATATTTATGGTATCGATCTCTTTATTTCGTCTGTATTGTTTATTTCTTTATCTCTTCTCTAATTTGGAGTTGTAAATGTGAGTCGGGATATCCCTTCATCATGCAACGTTATAACGCATCTCCAAATTATTGAAGTCAACTTATGCAAGCAATTACAAAAGAGCTTACATCTTAATGTGCGCTTATTCTCCTCTTTATCTTTGGTAGATGTGAAAACATTATATTTCTGTTAGGCATGTGAGGGCTTTTATCGATATAAATCATGTCAGGCGTTCACGTTTGTGTTGTGTCTTTCTTCTTCTAGCAATGGACTGTACATTTGAGCTCGACACGTGCTCCTACACGCAGCTCAGTGACGACGATTTTGATTGGACGAGAAACCAGCAGGCCACGCCCAGTTTAGAAACAGGCCCCACCTACGACCACACCACCGGATCCGGTTGGTACATGTACATCGAAGCTTCCGGCTACGTCATTCCTGGTGACCGCGCCCACCTCCAAGGCCCCTCCCAGAATCCGACGGAAGACACGCCCAGATGTCTGGTGTTTTGGTTGCATATGTACGGACCACACATCAACCGGTTTAATGCCTACCTACAGAGGGAGGGGCAGCAGGATGTGCGGATCTTTACCAAATACGGCTCGCAGGGGAGTGTCTGGTTTAAGGCCCAGAAGGAAATTACGTCATCAGCAAACTGGAATGTAAGTAAGAGTTACGTTTTATCTGCCAGCCACCCTTGCTGAAAAGTGAAAGTTTATCAATGAATGGATATTTAACAAGACATTTAGGTCAGCCCAAGTTAGGGATTTTCCCCTTCAGTTGTGCTTTCCATGTTCTTGTATGTTTTCCCGTGTATCTCTTTTTCATTCAATATTTTCAATATGCTATTGTATTTTTGGTTCACTGTAACGTAGTGTTCATCTATGAATTACTGTATTTGTATGTTCTAATCAGGACAGCTTTGCTGATTATATTTGTTAAATCCTGTATATATATTTATATATATATATTTGATTTGATTTGATTTGATTTGATTTTCTTCTGCATTCATGTAAGTACACAGTTTTTCGATAATAATAATATAAAGTACAATAAGTATTTTTCCGACAATGAATCATAAATAAGCAAATATATGTATACAAAAAATTGTTATTTTCAAAAGCGAAATGATAAACTGTCATAGATACTAAATTTCCTCAAACATTATAAAATATTATAAAAATATTTGCGGAAGAAGGACTGTCATTGTAAGCAGTTTGCTTGATAATATGACAGCCCCATATCTATATTACAATTCAAAAAGTGAGTAGTTTATTCACTTATTTTGCTCTCCATAGCAATCATTAGCCTTGAATCACTAATTATATGGTAAGATAAACTTATAATTATGTGATTTAAAGAGAAGGGACATTAATATTGATATTGTGGTATGACAAGATAATTTCAATTAGATACAATTTATGCGAGTGTACATATTTTTGTTTTGTTGCTGGTGTGGTTCATGCATTGTTTTTCTTATATTTGGTCATAGATCATGTTTGAAGGTGTCGTTGGTGACAATTTCTTAGGAGACATAGCTCTTGACGATATAGCGTTGTATGACGGAGCATGCCCACAAGAAGGTAACATACACCAGTCTGAAATGGTCCATATATCTCTCTACTTTTAATGATGTTATGGTGTTCACGAAATACATGGTTCTACATTTAAATGTAGGTAGTGGATCTATGCATGTATGTTCATTCTATTTTATTCCACTTATCTTCCGGTTCTCTCTGTCAATCACTTTTCCTGCATGTTCTGTTCCTCTCTCTCTCTCTCTCTCTAGCTATCTTTCTCTACCACTCCTTCTATAACTTTCTCTCCCCTCCCCCATTCTTCACTACTATAGCATATAGAGTAACAGGCTCTTTGACTTTGTTGAGTATCCCGCGCTTTTTTCTTCTCGTTTAAACATGTTAAACTATTCGTCTCTATTTATATTTAAAGAACATTTGTCTATCTCAAGCCCCACCTCTCTCTCTCTCTCTCTGTCGATATCTCTCACCCTCCCTCCCTTTTCTATGTCTGTCTTTCTTTCTCTCTCCCACTCTATCTACAAATTGATCTAGATATCACGCTACTAGCTTTCTATCGCTCTCTATCCTTAATTACTCTATATTTCATGTTTACCTGTTTAAAATTGGAACATTAGAAATACATTAGAAGAAGCTTCCATCTATAATAAATAACAATAATAATTAGATCAATTTATATAGAGCAGCTACTACATACACATACTCTACTGCGCTGTGATGAAAACATGACTCCTATACACAGTACTACTTTACAGACACACGATAAAACAAAAATATTCAAAAACTCCCGAAAACAAGTGCGTCTTCAAAAAGAACTTTGAAGACAGCAACAGGTGAGGTTTTTCTTATTTTTAGTGGTAGGTTATTGCATAGCTTTGGAGCGGCGCAGCTAAAAGCGCAATATCCAAGAGTTACTTTGTTAATATTTGTGTGAGGTAGCTTTAGAAGCAGCTTGTCCTGTGCACTTCGTAATTTATGTGCATATGGATGTGATTAAAAATATAATAATTAAGACAAAGAGTTGGGAGCTTGACCATTCATTACTATGCTTCTTTT
Organism: Mesocentrotus franciscanus; assembly: GCA_037976565.1. Taxonomy (NCBI): domain Eukaryota; kingdom Metazoa; phylum Echinodermata; class Echinoidea; order Camarodonta; family Strongylocentrotidae; genus Mesocentrotus; species Mesocentrotus franciscanus. The sequence continues at coordinate 21,132,243 of CP137670.1, read as the reverse complement.
CTAGTTACCTGTGATTTTGAGCTGGATTTTTGTGGTTGGACCCAGGACCAGACGGATGAATTCGATTGGACCAGAGATGCTGGAGGAACAGGATCTAGTAACACAGGACCAAGTTACGACCATTCAACTGGCACAACAGAAGGTTTGTGTAGTCATGAGTATACACCCATATAGTTAACAACTTCATTATTTATACCCCTTGTAAAATTGATGATTTTTTTTTTGTGCGTTTTCCGTAACTCAAGAATGAAGGTGGACTTGTTGAATTGGGGCCTTTTTTAATACTCTAAAAATTAAGCTTTAATATGTCACATTCTCACGAAACATAACCGGTAGGGGAATAAATAATTTAGTTGTTAAATGTATTTGAATGAGCTTTACTAGTTTTGGACTTACTTGGGAACGCACATGTTTCAATTACTATCTTAATATTATAAGTTCTGCATCCATCAACTTTTATGCAAACTGGACATCCCCATTGGCATCCATTAAGGCTGTATTAAAAGGCCGTTCAACTTTCTCAACCAATTTTTCATCATTATTGTCTTTTTCCATTGGAAGTGCTGAAACTACAAACAAGTGATGCAATTGTTAACGCCTATTAATAAAAAGAACTGTCCCACAATTCTCCGTTTAGGTTTCTTGGCTTCTTCCAGAATGATCACGTAAAATGACATACCTATTGTAAAGTTATGCATCTTCCAACAGCCATAGATGCAAATATTGGTTAATACGTGCATAATTTTACTTGATATATAGGTACTCCTCCCGATACTATCATAATATGTAACTTTCTCTCCCTCTCCGTTCCTCTCTGTCCATTCTCTTCTCTCTTTCGAGCTTTCTCCTTTGCCTCTCCTAATTTATATGCATCGCTCCTTATTGTTTATATTCTTATTTTCATTTTTTAACGGACGTCACTTCAAGCTTATGCTTAAATGGAAAGACCAGTATTGGGAACCAAAACAAAAAAAAAAATGAAATGGAAGCTGTTATTACCAATCATGTGAAAGAATTTGTTTGTACTAATACGTGATGATAAAAACTTTGCAGGGAAACCGCCTAATAATTGATATATTTGGTAAATTATAATTATATCTATTGGGACCAAATAGATATCGCGCACGTGGTCGTGTAGTCCCATATACATCTTTTTGTTTACAGTGCTTGTAACTTTACCAAGACTGGGCCAAATTTCTGATCATTTTGATGATTCCAGAACCTTGCAGTACACACCAATACTTAAATGCTAGATGATCAACCTTTTCTGATCGATTCCACAACGTTTCTTTCACAATGCAATCGCATGACCAGAACTGGTCTATACCTTTAATACGACCCCTTTTCTGTATATACCAGGTCATTATTATACATCTAAAGATACAGGATTATAAATATATATATGTTGATGTATATGGTATAAATAAATATCAAGTCAAATTAAATCAAATCAAATCAAATCAATTTAACATATCTCTTATCCTTCATTTCAGGTTTCTATGCCTATACGGAGGTATCATCCCCTAGAGTACAGGGCGACCGTGCAATCCTCATCAGTCCCACGTACCTTGATACAAGTAGTGAATGCTTCCGGTTCTGGTATCATCTCCTGGGCAAGGCCATTGGACAACTGACCGTCTACATCAAGGACGAGGTCACGGGGACAATGAGTGCTCCGCTCTTTGATAAATCAGGTCAGTCCTTTGATAGTGGGAGTTCATAATCTCCTTGCTCAAAACCTTTATAATTTGATGATATTCTCTCTTTCTTTTTACAACCGTCCCAACTTCTCCGTTCTCTATATCGCATCACCTCTCTTTCCCTTTCTCTCTATAGCCTTTCCCTTCTTCTGACTCACTCCCGTCTCTCCCCACCTCGATATATTGTCACTCTTCCTCTATCGCCATCTTTTCCATTTCTATTTATTTAGCTTGGACGAATAAAATTGAAACAACCTGAATTCTCGTCAATAATGCTCTCATCGAGGAACATACATTTTTGAAATACAAAACCTCTGATGTGCGAATTCGATTTTTAAATGGGGCTTTTTATTTTGTGAAGAAAAAACACTAAATACCAAAGATGTAATCAACTGTTGCGATGATCGGTATTTTTACAATAATTACCTCGGAGAAGCACTGAAATTATTATATTCAATAAGAAAATGAAATGTAGATGCCCGTTGTACAAATGGCCACTACAGGAAAACATGTGTTATTTTGGCCAAGTCTATAGCTTAAAATCGTATCTTTTAAAGGCTTGTTGTCTTCAAATGGTTGGGCTCACGTGTACATAATATTCAGATGGTTCCTGATTGCAGATTGTAAAATATCAATTCGACCGCTTTCCACTCTTGTTTGTACTTTTTCTTCTAAAGTAGTAGGAAATACGCCTTACCAAAATTATCAATGATATTTTTGTGCATCACAGGTCCTCCGTCAGATGCTTGGCGCTTTGCACAGGTTGATATTTCATCTCCTCATCGCTACCGCATCATCGTAGAGGGCGTCAGAGGGAGTGGTGTCCAGGGAGACATAGCTATTGACGACATTGAGGTCATCCCGGGTGCCTGTCCGAAGCAAGGTACTACAAATATTCCAAGAAGTCATTCTTCGTACAGTTTAATAGGGAAATCATTATTTGTTTAAGAGAATAGTTAATAGTTACAAGAGTGTAAACAAAGTTATTATTAACTATTGTCGCCCGGATTGTCGCATAAAAGCAGGTATGCCTACAAGGAAGCCTATAATATATGGTGACTACCAAATTGGATCCTGTAATAATTTGGCGATAACTTAGAATGTAATGTATCTCTGTTTGACAAAATGAATATTAATATTTCCACAAAAACAATTAAAATGAAATACACCAGCTTCAGTCACATTTGTATGTAGTCTGTAAAAAAAGTTACAAATGTTTCACGGAAAACCATTATTATATTACAATAAATCTCGACCATTGACGATGAAAATAATAACCAATTACCTACATCATAATGTTGAATGTACTTGAATGGCGGACGACGAAACAAGCTTATATGCTTTTGTTGGCTATCCAACAGGTTTCTGTGACTTTGAGAGAGGGCTGTGTGGCTGGTCACAGGAGGTCCAGGATGATGTCTGGGACTGGCTTAGGATCAGCGGGTCTACACCGAGTGGAGGCACAGGACCCAGCCAGGACCATACGACTGGCTCAGCTGCAGGTATATATATATATCAACAGCTTTGCTATTTTCTGGTTGGTTTGTTTGTTTTACCTGATAGCTGAGAAAGCAACTTTAACTCCTCTCCAATGGACTTGGTAATGAGGATTAATTCCTTACCAAAGGGCACACGTGAATCGACTTGGTTTCGAACCCGGGACCTTCCGATTACGAGACCACTGCTATAGCATTGAGCCATCAAGCCTCCTGGGATCTTGATGTCTTGTTGTTGTTCCTGTTGTCGTTGCTGTTGTTGATGTTGTTGATCTTGTTGCTGTTGTTCATTGTACTACTCACTTTAATTAAAGTTCTCCCGTTAGTTATATGGCTGTAGGTGCTTTGGTAAGTTGCAACTGGTAAACCTTTGATAAGAAACAGTTATTATAAGAAACAGTTATGATTTTTTGTTTTTACCAAGATTAGAATGGTGGTCGAAAGTCCAAAGCCTTTCCCGTTTATTTGTTACCTTCACGTTCTCCTTTGCGTTTATAGTTAATTTACATTTTCCATATAAAATGTAAAGGATAAAGCTACATTGTTTACAATCTGGGAAACCAGATTCTTACAAGCGAGCTTAATGGACATTTTCCTATTTCTTCAACAGGCTATTACGTATACTTTGAGACCTCTCACCCATCCATCCAGCCTGATGAAAATGCCATCCTGAACAGTGAGCATTTTGACCCTACCAATGAGGGATGTCTCACTATATGGTATCATATGTATGGCGCAGGTAAGATAAATATCATGTCTCTCCTAAAACGAGCAATATGGACCTTTCACATACACGTACGCACATCCTACCACAAGATATGAAAAAGGGTTTTTGCTGTGATGGACAGGCCTCTATGTATATAGGCCTAATGTTTATGATAATCACTTGCAAAATCTATAATAGAAACACGCAAACAAGGATAACTACGCACATAAGGGAAATGGCATAATTCCGCTAGGGTTTCGTTTCGTGCCCGAAAATCAACAATTGAGTTCAGAAATTCGATGCAGGCTGCGCTTAGAGTTAGTCATATTATTGATACTCTGTTTTTATATTTGTTTATACTCCACTCATAAGAAAGCATGTGTATGCTTATAAGTAAGCAACAAGGGGACCGACGGCTTTAACTCCTCTCTGACGGACTTGGTAGTGAGAATTAATGCCTTACCAAAGGGCACTAGATCATCGACTTGGCTTCGAACCCGGGAATTCCGATTACGAGACCACATCCCTTCCACTGAGCCATCGCGCCTCCTTGTGTATAGTGTATCCATTCCGTATTCTCTAAATGTCATTTGTCACGAAATGCGAAACAAAGATACAAAATAACAAGTTTGATGCCTGAGGAAGATTCAGGATATTGGTAGTTTTCAATTCTTCAGGTGGCGGGGTACTCCTGGCTGTTGAAATGGAGTAATAACAAACACTAGGGGCATGGTGATATAAGTCTCTTCACGTAATTAAGAATCTTGCATCCTTATTTTATTGCAACGTACGTTATATCGCAGTTTTGTTCCCTAAACTCTTTCGTATTGTTTGCAGGTGTTGGGGAGCTGAACGTGTATTCAGTGAACAACTCGGGATCCCAGGATCAGCTTTGGTCTAAGAGCGGTGACCAAGGAAATATCTGGCTCAGGGCGCTTGTTCCTCTCACGAGCGATGCTGAATTTAGGGTAAATACCAAATGCATTTTCGGATGATGATGATAGTGGTTGCTGTGTTTGCCTTAGCTGTTTTGATGATGAAATATACATTTAATAGGTGGTGATGAAATGAATAATGATTGCAAAATTACCAGTGGTAATGATGATGGTGATGGTGATGATGATGATGACGATGGTGATTGTGATGATGATGATTGTGATAATGATGATAGTTATTATGCTGATGATAATGATCAGGATGATGATGTCGATTGTAATATTGCTGATTATGATTAATTTGTTCACATTAATGATTTAAAGTGATAATGGTGGTAGTTGTAATGATGATGCCTCTGATTGTGATCTTGGAATTGTGAGAGTCCGGTACAAGACTCTTGTATGTATATACTCCATCTGTTATTGATATTGTCTTTATATATAATGTGCATTACAGATCCAAATTGAAGCAGTTTTTTTGATCGACTTCACTGGTGACATTGCCATCGATGACCTGGATATTGAAATGGTTCCTTGCTCACAACTCACCACAGCAGCACCAATTCCAAGCACCACACCAACGCCAGGTATTGTGTTTGTACATCAGTCTATTGTGATCTAGAAGTCATCCGCAGAAAAAGAAAAGTCTATAGATTTAAAAATTTTCGCTGGGAAAAGGGGGCAAATTCACAGCTACTTGGTTTCTCAAGTTCAAAAGTAGTAGTAAAACTAGTAATACCTTGAAGTATAAAAATAAGAAAAGGCTTATTTTCGTCACAGATTGAATATCATTGTATATGCCTGGCCAGTATCCCTGTCGAAACTCCTGCTTAGTTGTAAGATTTCTTCCCTTTTGAATTGTTAATCTGTTCTTTCTCATGTTTTCGTTTCGTAAAGCCTGAGCCCTTTTGTCATTTTTTAATTTCAGAACTAAAAGTGACATTTTACTTAGCTATACCTCTCCCTTGCTCGTCTACCCTATTGTTTTTCTTTCCCTTTTTACAATAATTACCCAAGCCTTTTTGTTTGTTGTAATATTTACTACTACATGTACTACATTTTATTCTTACAAGCTGTCCCATTCATATCAAATAGATTTTCATTCCATTCTGTTTTACATAAGAAGTATTTCATTATTTGCACTTTTTATGTTCATTCTTTTGACTATTCAGTATAATGAATTACTATGACCTGTCGTTATATTATGTGTTTAAAAATAAATAGAGTTTGATTCAATTCATGAAACTTTATTTGTCTTTTTCTTTACCTCTTCCCACCAAGCTCCTGTCATATCTGTGTGCACGTTTGAGACGGACTTGTGTGATTTCAGCCAGGAATATACAGATGACGATTTCGATTGGATACGGGCCTCTGGAGCCACGCCCACTGCAGGAACAGGACCGCAAGTAGACCACACCCTGACAAACACAAACGGTAAGTTGAAGTCGTTCCATAGCATATTCTCTCTGTACTTCAATGAATCAATAACATTGAAATACGCTGTAAAATACATATGAGAGAGGTTATTTACATGCATGTATTACGCTTTTTACTTATATATATCAAAGTCCTTAAAAATCAAAGAACACAGGAGAATAACGAAACTTGACTAGTGGAAAAGCGTAAATCTTCAGTCACCTTTTAATGTACATAGAGAATATCAAGTTTTGCATATATTTCTGTTCAAAGAAACTTCATAAAATTCTGGCTGATTCACCACAGTATTGTAAAGACTGATTTGTAAAACACAGTTTGCATGTAAAAACTATAAGAGTGTTTATTTTTTTTCTCAAATAAAGTCTTTATTCATTTGTTCTCAAAGCATAACACAGGATAACACATGAACAAAAAATGATGGATACAAACGTTTGACAAACATAGGCACAATGAAAAACAAGATTGTAGTATTTGAATAAGTTGGACGTGCCTCGATCTATCAAGAAATGAAATGAACCTATTTTGTTGCGTTTAGATTGTTTGTTAACTTCAGAATGATGTTTTAATTTATTTTGAAAACATGGAAATGATCAAGATCTCTTCAAACATCTAGTTTAAAACATATAATAATGTGTATAAACAAACAATCGAAATTAAAAGTGTTAGTGCAACATCAACAATAATTAATTTCCTTTTTTATTAATATTTAAAATAAGGACATTACATCTACGTGGAGGCTGATGGCCAGCTCCTAGGAGAGCACGCATCACTATTATCCGTTCCAATGGCAACTGGCTCGAGCGGAATGTGTGTCACGTGGTGGTACCACATGTACGGCCCGGATGTGGATCGGTTAGAGGTCTACGCCCGGAGGAGCGGTGGAGGTGATGAGATGGTGTGGAGGAGGGATGGGGACCAAGGCAGTGACTGGATGATGGCACAGGTCTATGTGACTGGTGATTTTACTGTACGTGCTTGATTCTATCATTTTTATGCCTCCGCCACCGAAGGTGGTGCCGGAGGCATCATGTTTTTGGGTTGTCCGTCCGTACGTCTGTACGTCCGTCCGTACGTCCGTCCCGTTTGACCGTTATCACAATATCTCAAGAACCATTTAAGATTTAAACTTAAGACTCGGGAATAGTATTTATCACCATAGGAAGACGATCTGATTAGATTTTGGAGTACGTAGGTCAAAGGTCACAGGTCACAGAGGTCAACTTATGAAATTCCTTGTATTGAGTTTGTTAGCGCGATATCTCAAGAACCATTTGAGATTTAAACTTCAAACTTAAGGATAGTATGTATCACCATAGGAAGACGATCTGATTAGATTTTGGAGCACGTATGTCAAAGGTCAAGGGTCACAGAGGTCAACTTATGAAATTCCATACATTGAGATTGTTATCATGATATCTCAAGAACCACTGGAGATTTAAACTTCAAACTTAGTGATAGTGTGTATCACTATAGGAAAACAATCTGATTATATTTTGGAGCACGTAGGTCAAAGGTCAAGGGTCATAGAGGTCAACTTATGAAATTCCATACATTGAGATTGTTATCATGATATCTCAAGAACCACTGGAGATGTAAAAACTTCAAACTTAAGGATAGTATGTATCACCATAGGAAGACGATCTGATTAGATTTTGGAGCACGTAGGCCAAAGGTCAAGGGTCACAGAGGTCAACTTATGAAATTCCATACATTGAGATTGTTATCATAATATCTCAAGAACCACTGGAGATTTAAACTTCAAACTTAATGATAGTGTGTATCACCATAGGAAGACAATCTGATTAGATTTTGGAGCACGTAGGTCAAAGGTCAAGGGTCACAGAGGTCAACTTATGAAATTCCATACATTGAGATCGAAGAACCACTGGAGAATTTTCACTTCAAACTTAATGATAGTATGTATCACCATAGGAAGACGATCTGTTTAGATTTTGGAGCATGTAGGTCAAGGGTCACAGAGGTCAACTTGTGAAATTCCATGTCTTCAGCTCGTTTAATATGACTTTACATTTGATATTCGATATGATGTAATTTTAATGGAATTTCTGAAAGGATTATGCTTTTATTGCAAGACTTTTCGCCTGTAGAGTATGACGTCACTCGGTGTTGAGGCTGGTGTTGAGCTATCGATAACGCGATCGGTATCGTCCTTCTAAACTGACCGTCGGTGTTGGAGCTTGGTTTAGCAGCCTTTCCATGCTCTCAACACCAACACCAACACCGAACACCGTACTTGAAATCACTCAATGTCTTATGGGTACACAGTTCATGAGAAAAAGCAAAAGGCACTGACAATTGAATTTCATATGCAGCGCATGTCATTCTTTAAAAAAAAATCAAATGAAAACGAGCTTTAATTCTTTATAATGGCAATACATGGTTACTTTTTTATGCCTCCGCTACAAAGTAGCCGGGGGAATTATGTTTTCTGGTTGTCAGTCCGTGCGTACGTACGTACGTACGTACGTCTGTGCGTACGTCCCGTTCTCGTGATCGCGTTATCTCAAGAACCAATTGATGGATTACCGCCAAACTCAGGTCATGTATGTATCTTGCAGAGCTAATGAACTGATTAGATTTTGGGGTCACGAGGTCAAAGGTCACAGGGTCCATTATGTATGCAAAAATAGCTCGTGATCGCGTTATCTCAACCGATTGATGGATTACCGCCAAACTTGGGTCCTGTATGTATCTTGCAGAGCCAATAAACTGATTAGATTTTGGGGTCACAAGGTCAAAGGTCACAGGGCTCATTATGTATGCAAAAATAGCTCGTGATCGCGTTATCTCAAGAACCGATTGATGGATTACCGCCAAATTTGGGTCATGTATGTATCTTGCAGAGCTAATGAACTGATTAGATTTTGGGGTCACGAGGTCAAAGGTCACAGGGCTCGTTATGTATGCAAAATAGCTTGTGATCACGTTATTTCAAGAATCGATTGATGGATTACCGCCAAACTTGGGTCATGTATGTATCTTGCAGAGTCAATGAACAGATTAGAATTGGGGTCACGAGGTCAAAGGTCACAGGGCTCATTTTGTATCCTAAAATAGCTCGTGATCGTGTTATCATTAGAACCAACAGATGGATTACAATCAAACTTGAATTTTAAAAATTGCTTCCATTTTGGTTTGTAAAATTGCTCTATGGCGGAGGCATTTTTCGACTGCGCGCAGTTGAAGTTCCATCTAGTTTTATATTATATTCTGTATTTTTGTTTTTATTGTTTTACACGGTTAAAGAGACTTTAGAGCAATATACCCATATTTATATCCCATAAAAATCATGTCCAAATTACGTAAGACATCATTGTAATGTTCGCACATTTCAAAAAGTAGCGATCGAGGGTATTAAAACTGCCTAAGGTTAGACCAGAGTATATCCGCGACTCGTACCGACTCGTAAAATATCAAATATTCTCAGATATTCTCAACTATGTTAAAACTTAAAACTTATTAAACATTCAGTCTATTATTACTTAAATTTAAATATTATCAACTATCACAGACTCATCAGGACAATTTGTGTTTTATCCTTACAGGCAAAGTTTACAGGAGTTGTTGGGAATGGCGTAAGAGGAGACATCGCTCTCGATGACGTCACATTCAGCAGTGGTCAATGTCCACCGTCAAGTAAGTCAATTATCCCCCCGTCTGTTAGCTGTCTGTTAGTATAGTATTAATGACTGCTTTGAGAGAAATAGTTGTTTTTATACGCTCAAGGGAAGGTTACAATTGTGCTATTGCCCGAGGCGTGCCGAGGGCAATAGCCCAATTGTAACCTTCCCGAGAGCGTATAAAAACAACTATTTCTCGAATATTAAAGCAGTCATTAATACTTTTATATGCCGAAAAATAGTCAACTTACCAATCAACTGGTAGAACAGGAAGAGCAGAAATAAATACTAAAAACACATAGAATCTAGTTAGTGTTAGATCTAATAATATATTCAAATCTGTTGTTGAGAGGAACTGGAAAACCCATCCACTCAAGTTTTCACCCTATCAGAGACTACCCAACGTGACGAGGGGCAAATAAGCTACAAGCTTTACGTCTCTACATCCAAGTAAAGTAGTTTAGACTACGTCTACCGCGGTGCGGTAAAGTTTAATACTCAGTACAATGTCAATGACAGTAGATCTCTAGACCCCTCTAGTACACAACAATTAATGTGTGGGACTCCACTGACTGGATTTGACTATCATAATATATTAGACCTTACATTGGTGTGCTTGCTGTCAGCAGAATTAATCAAGTCTTGCATTTGATCATCATCAAGAAGTTGAAATCTTGGGAGAGTTTCTTCAGCCGTTTTTGCCTTGTTTGGAATTCAGTAAGATAGAGATTACCGTACGGTCGTCTGCGCTACGATGTATTAAAAATTGGTAAATTAAGCTAGCGACCGATTATTCGCACACTTATGGTGTCCGTGCTCGCACAAACCAGTTTTTAACACGTAAACCAATGGGTATTTCAGCAAGACTGAACTAATTCCCGGTAATTGGAACTTTGCCGGGATTTTTTAACTATTTTTTTTAACTATTACATGGCTTTGGCATTTTTCGGGAATAGTTAAAACAACGACTGCAATTTCGACCAATCAGATGGCTGGATTTCTTAAGTGAGGTATATAACTGGTTATAAATAACTTTGTGTCCTTATTATAATTTCCTGTTTTGTCAAAATAATTTGTTATTCAAAATATTGTTTTCGATAACATGAAATAGTCTTTTCATATTTTATATGACGGTAACATGGTGATTGTTTCACATACTAACGTGTATTTTAATAGATAACATAAAACACACAGTATGTCAGCATTAACCTCTTGAAAATAAGCCCCTGCTTGGTTTTCTTTCTGCCACCATGAACAGTAATTATTTGGGTGAACTCCGTGTTTGTTTGTTTTCAATCCTTTATGTAATATCTAATATTCGTTAACAGGTTACAGGAGTAGTATGGTTAAAGGAACTGAACTATGTTAAAATGATTATCATAAAAATGAATTTGATTTAATACTTACTTATCAATCTGCCTAATGCTTGGTGTTTAATCTTTCACATTCCCATTAGTTTATAATCTTTAAGTGTTTTTTTTTTAAATCTAATTTGTTATGTGTAGCATCGTGTGATTTTGAGCATGGAGACCTATGTGGATTCCAGCAAGATGTCACAGATGATGGAGACTGGACCCTGGCTACTGGTACATCGACCACCCTGGTTTATGGACCAGACGTGGACAATACATACCAAAGTGCACAAGGTGAGAAATGAGATGATGTTGATATTGATGGTGATTAGGATGATCCCAGTGTCGCCTACATTTCCTTATATTTCTGTTTAAAAGCATCCAAAGGCGCTCTCAAACGTTGTATGATAGTTGGTACTGGGACTATTGTTCCCCAGCAGTTTCCTACACAAAATGAAATTTCATAATTTCAACCCTTGACCAAATTGTTCACCTATAATAGCCTCATCCCTCATCCCTCATCCTTAACCTAACCCAGAACCCCATTGCAACCCTAACCTTCACCCTGTAATTTAACCTCAGATCAGTTTTTGACAGAGTAAATGTCGGAGGACCTGGTTATCATAATGAAGATAATGTTTACAATGATGATTATAAATTATAATCAAGATGATGGTGTAAGTGGTGGTGATGATGATGATCGAGGATGATTATATTGATGGTGATTGGCCTACTGAGGGGTAAACCGTTTTCTCTTTACTTTCTTCCCGACAGGACATTTCCTGTACGTCGACAGCATCCAGAATACTCCAAGCGATAAGGTCCGTCTAATTTCCCCCGTATACCCTTCAACCTATCAACGGTGCATCCGATTTTGGTTCTACCATGCTGGCGCCGTTGCATCAGATCTACGGGTCTCTCTCAACGTTGGTGGTGTCCCAGTACAGTACCTGGTGGACGGCGGGTTGCCTTTGATGGGCAACTTGTGGACAGTCCTTGAGGCATCTTTCTCAAGCGCGCTCGACTATACGGTAAAAATGACTGTATATCATCCTTTCAAAGTATTGCAATATCAATATTAGTATTAACATCACCTACTCAATTACAAAGCAATGGTTATTTTGTAATTCGTGGTAATCATAACGATTTTGTTATGAAAAAAATTGTATGTAATGAAAGCATTAGGCAACATCATCACCAATATTGATGTCATTAGTGAAAAGAAAATCAAGCTGAGCAATTTATGGACATACAGGTGTGCTATTTAATATCGCAAAATCGAAATAATACTCAATGTTTGAATGGGCCTCGGGATTATTAGCATATACAAATCGAGTAAATATAAAATGCCTGTATCATGCATTTCCACATCACGTTTAAAGAACCTACATTATACGAATTTCTATCATATACTTCATTTTCATTTCTTGATTGGCTTGAAGAATTGGGCCCCGTCTAATAGTTGCAATTGATCCAAAGAAATCGCAATTCCTACAATTTAATCGCAAGTTCATAGTCTCATATCTCCAATAAACATACATGTAGTTGCGATTGATATCAATCGCAAATTAGTTGCGATTAATAGCAACTGTTTATTAGACTGGGCCCTGGTCATTTTCTTTCATAGGACGTACTACATATATTCGTTTTATAATCCGAACTCTCTTTCTAGATTGTATTTGAAGCCACCGTTAGCCAAGATGGTATCCTAGCCATTGATGACCTTGACCTCACCAAGGACACATGCTCTCCTTCCGGGTCATGTGATTTCGAATCGGACACGTGCACATATGTCAATATACCATCCAACTGGCTTGGCCTACAAGGGGCAAACATAGACCAGTTTGATTGGTTACGTCATAGTGGATCAACGCTTTCGTCGGGGACGGGTCCTTCGAAGGATCATACACTGGGGACTCCCCTAGGTAACTAACTCTAACATTATAGGGAATACTTTCTAATAAATAAACTTAACCGTTTGACTTTTTAATTTGTATAAAATCATGCATGGCATATGTCATTGTGATTTTCACACATGGCTATTGGAATTGCCTTTCCTTGAATTTTTGAACGTCTTTGCGTTCGTGTTAATAAGGCATACTGGGTTTTCACCTCCTGTATTTAATTCTAAATTTATTTCGGTTATTTTCATGTCGCTACGAGAATATTCTAACATTGATTTCTGAAAAAGGTTTGCCAACGTGCTTTTTTTACTACTTAATGCTGATAGTCTACATCTGAATTCTATCTTATTTAAGCTAGCTGCATATGAAAGCAATATCTATTTCATATTTAAAAAACAATAATAATAATATAATAATAAAGATTATTTCATTATTATATTATATATTCATTTCATATTGATTGTCCACACCATGCCTTGCAGACAACAACGCACTGTTCATGTCAAAGATCATCTTCATTGTCAAGTCGATGCTGAAGGGCACTAGCGAAACAACAATAAGTTTGCTTTGTCAGTACATGATATCACACATGTACAACTGCTGTAACTCTGTTTCCTTAATACCATTATGTCATATGTTTGAAATAAACGAGTTTTTATTTTGTTGTTGAGTGTTTGATTAAATAAATAAAGTCTTTCATTGAAAGAAGAAACATATACTTCTTGAACCCGGATGAAGGATGTCGGCACTACATCTCTGCACCGCTGAACTGACACGCCTCCTTTGTATTTCCTTTTATGTCTATATCATCACAGGATACTACATGTATATCGACTCCTCCGCATCCCGCCTGGCAGACGACACCGCCCTCTTCATGTCGGAGACCATCTTCACCCAGGGTGACATGTGCTTGTCGTTCTGGTACCATCTCTACGGGACCGGGGCCCTGACGGCCTGGGTGCGAGCGGGGTACGACCTGAGTGATTGGAGCACTGTCTGGACACTTTCGTTAGACCAGGGGGACACGTGGAACCACGCCCTTGTGACCCTGGTAGACCAAGGCGGTAGTTATGAGGTAAATATCAATCCAACAAATTATCTCTATCCTAATCACAGCTTTTGAAATCTTTAGGGTTTTCTAAAACATTATTATCCAAAATAGATGTTGTTTTAGATGTAGAGGGGATGAAGTCTCATGGATAAGTCTTCTAACTCTGAACCACAAGGTACAGGGTTCAAATCCTTGCCGCAGCACTAAAGTCATTTGGCAGGACATTAATCTACATTTGCCACACTCGATCCAGGTGTAGTGAATGGGTACCTGCAAAGTAGGAAGTAGTCCTTGGACGCCTAGACTGCCAAAGTTTAATACGCGATAATAATATCCAAAGTCATTTGGAAGCACATAGAGATATTATATCATAATGTGATGTGCGGCCTTCAGGAACAGCATATGATTATCAATAACCTTATACTTCATTCACACCAACTTTTCTTTTCTTTCTTTTTTTATGACTAGATCATCTTTGAAGGAAAGGTCGGAGCACCCTCTACCAGTGATATCGGATTGGATGATATTAGCCTGTACCAGGGGGCTTGTTCAGCTCCAACACCGACTCCGCCCTGTCAGTTCTACTGCTCCAATGGGGGCTGTCTGACCGATGTGGCGCAAATCTGCAACTTCCAGGACGATTGCGGGGATGGCAGTGATGAGATGAACTGTGGTGGGTTGAGTGGTGGCGGTGGTAGGTGATAGTGATGATGGTGGTGATAGTGGTACTGGTGGACTTGATGGTTAATGGTACACAGCTCCACTGGGATTTGTCTAATTGAACTTTTCTAGTTAAGCTTAAGTGCACCTTGTACTTTGTAACTTTTTATAACCAGTGCATTTTTATAGGCAATAAAGTATGGATGCCCTACAAATTATCACATCATTATTGTTAGATGTGATTGCCCCCAAACAAGAACTCTATCTCTCTTTCTCCCTCAGTCTATGTCTCTCTGTATTTATCTCTTTTTATTCCTCTCTCTCTCTGTCTTTGTATATATTTATCCCCACCACACCCCCTCCCTCTCTCTCTCTTTCTCTCTCTGTCTTTGTATCTATTTATCCCCACCACACCCCTCCCCTCTCTCTCTCTCTTTCTCTCTCTTCATGGTTGATGAGACATTTACTCTGTTTGGTTTCACAGGACCATGTGACTTTGAGTCTGGATTATGTAACTACACAGACGTTAGTGATGGCAGCTTCAAATGGGAGATAAGCTCTGATGCCACACCGACTGATAACACTGGCCCATCTTCTGATCACACACTTGGAACGTCACTCGGTAAGTTACAAACGGCAAGTTTTCAATGTGAATGTTTCTTCGCTTGCTACATTCATTATAATTTACAAGGATAAACTCCATACTAAAACAAAACAAAACAAAATTTAATAATTTAACAGCACAAAACATGTCGTGCCAATTAGAATGAGAAATGTAAGACTCATCCTTGTACGTTAATTTCGTCCAATATAACCTGTGAAAACATTTTTGAATCTAAATTAGATTTGCATGCAATGATTAAATAGCTCAAGGGTAAGGAGTATGCGAAAATGCAATGGTACCGAAATGTAAAGAAATATTTTACTCGGACCGCATTAAAAAAATAAAAAAATTATAGCACATATCACAATGTTGCTGAAATAGTATTTGCAAAGTGATAAAGTATTGATTGTAATGTATTCAAATGATAGTTCTGCGTGACTGTTCATGAAACCCAAGATAAGTTTTACAAGATTGAGCTATAGTTTATTTTGTCTTTACTTTGTGAAGGTCACTATTTGTACGTGGACTCAAGCCAGGGATCTGGATACAGTAAAGCTATCTTGATGTCCCCTGAGCTACATGATGCGAGCCCGTCTTGCCTGATGGAGATATGGGTTCATCTCTATGGAACGGGTATGATGGAGAATCGAGGAGGAGGAGGAATAGGGAGTTGATGATGATGATATTAATCAGTTTGATGATAGAGATATAATGAGAATAAGAATGATGTTCTTGAAAATGGCGATGTTGATGAGGATGACTATAATAGTGAAGATTATAATTACATGGATTATAATTATGATTATACATGTCTTTATAAAATAGTTATAATTATGATACTTTTAGTAAGTAAAAAATAATTATGATGGAAGGCGTCTCCAAAATGTTACGGAAGAAAATAGTATTTTTGTCTGTTTTTGTGGAGTGAGGAACAGAATAATGATGAATGTATTGTTGCTAACAATGATCCTCATTTACATGATTATTTAAAGAGGGTACAAATATAAATATCGTAACAGAACAAAATAATGCTTACCAGGAGAACAATGTGAGACTGCAAGGATGATTAAAATGGCGAAAATTATCCGATTTCCTTACAAAACTCATTACCTTGATAAATTAAAACGAGAAAATTATTTTATTGTCACTGTCTCATCCCTGTAAGAAATTTTTCCTTGATGCAAGAATGATATTCTCTTGGATTTTGCAGATGTTGGCAGCCTTGGTGTGTTTTTGAAGTCGGGTCTCTCTAAGACTCTCCTCATTTATCTATCGGAGGATCTTGGAAACCAATGGACTAAAATCGAACTCGGTATAGGAAGAGTGCGTGGTGCATTCCAGGTTGGTAATACAAACAACTAGAAAATGGCAGTCGGGAAGGTCATAACATTAGAAGTTTGTGATCTTCATTCTAAGCCAGTATCGAACGTCATGTAAACAAAACATTTAAATACAAATGGCCCCATGGACACAGAACATATATTTGGCGATTCGACTATAGCCAATGCTACAGATTGCCTGGTAGACAGTAATATCTTAAAGGGGGTGTAGCATTACGAGACTATGTGTCTTTCCCGTGGCCCTACTCGGGGCCAATCGGGTATAACACGATTACGGACGACGCGACCGCAGCATTCGCGTGCGTGCAACATACGCGAAACCGAAGCCCGAGGAGAACTTCGGTCTGTTTCGTGAACGCTAGCGCACGAAGACGTAGATTGCGTTAACCAGTATTTGCCATGCTACACTCCCTTTAATATAAGCAAGGTAATTGATGTAATAGTGGGAGAAAGATTTGACACTTTTTCAAGCCCCCTGTTGATATACGCTTTAAACATTATACGCAGGGCATTTAACCCGCTGGCTACTGAATTCTCACATTCGCATAAGCTTTATACAGGGACCACCCACTTCCCGTAGGCAATGGGTTAATTAATGCATTCATTAATTGTGGTCTTGTATTAATTTTTTTATCTAATTACATGTATACTATTCCAGATCTTAAACTTTAGAAAAAGGTATTATACATAAGATGACTTACTTTATATTAAATTCTTTGTATTAAAACACTATGTTTGCTTTTACCATTATGTCATATTTGGTTGGAATAATTGAGTTGCTTTTTCGTGTTTGATTAAATAAACAAATTCTTTCATCTCGCGTTAAAAAAGCAAGACTTACATTTTGTGTAATTTGATATATGAAAAACCTATTTTTTTTAAACACGTCTAACTATTAAATCATATTACTTTTTTTTCTACTGTAGATCCAGTACGATGCAACGCGTTCATTTAATGTTTATGGGGATATTGCACTCGATGATATCATATTTATAGGATGTGGATTCCCAGGTTAGTAGAAACAATATGTTCCTTCTTCTCTGCCCCATTTTTTCTTGTTTCTCCACGTCCTCGTCCTCGTCCTCGTCCTCCTCCTCCTCCTCCTCCTCCTCCTCTCCTCTCCATTTTCTTCCATTTCCACCTAACTTTTGTTGTGTCATCTCATTCTCAGCTTGAATTGCTACGGATTTCTTTTCAGCTTTCCATTCTTCTTGAAAAAAGTTACTACTATGTCGCTTCTGAATCGCGGTCGTTTATAGGAACATACATAAATTACTTTGTGTTTATTTCTTTAGGCTTACTGTAATTATTGAGTGTCTATGCTACAACCTTATTTTTAATTTTCTCACATTCGCATTACATTCCCGTTTATCATTTTACACAGCTCCATCAGCACCCTGTAGCAGCTCAGATGTTGAGTGTGCCAATCAGATTTGCATCGATTCATCACGTGTATGTGATCTCACGGATGACTGCGGCGATCTTTCTGATGAATCTCAGTGTGGTATGATATCAGAATTGATGATTATTTACCATGAAAATAACTAATTAAAAAATCATAGTGGGAAGATAATGGCTTTATCTACAACTAAATTGATACATGAACTACATTTTCTGTTGGTAGCTGGTCCACATTTCATTCAGCATTTAATTATTATTTCTTTAGCTCCGGATCAATTGTGAACAACTCCATTGATGACTTATCTTTTTATTTACAAAAATGAGCCAAATTTATTTGTATTAAACTGACATTCATTTTTATAATGCCATTCATTAATTAATCTAAAAAGACCAATTGTTAACTGTATTAGAATGTAGTTCTTTCTAAAGAATTATATAGCATGAACTACAAACTGGAAGATGTTTTTAAGCTATCTTAACATAATATGTTGATCAATTTTCTTAGATGAGTAAAGATAGGCTGTTAGACTATTTAAAAATTATTTGAGTAAGTGAATTACATTTTTATTGACAAAAAGTGACCGACTGCATAACAGTTTACGTTTTTTAAAGTTTTTTAATTACAAATCGAACTTGCCTGTTATTCGCCCCATAGAGTCGTACAATCAGTGTGACTTTGAGACCGGTATCTGCAGCTGGGAGCAGCTACGTAATGATGAGCTTGATTGGTACCGGTTTGCTGGTATCACTCCCAGTTCCTGGACTGGACCAACTAGAGACCATACTACAGGACTAGAAACAGGTTGGCAGAAATATTGGAAAGTGGTTCTGTGATCTTAAGCTATGATTGTGAATTCAGTGTTAGTGATTGCACTGAATGTAAACTGATATCATTGGTTTTGTTCCTTTAGAAAATTCGGGATTGTTTAAACATAGGAATTTATATAACTTCATTACATGATTAGGTGTATAAAATTAATTTAAATAAATAAATTGTTTACATTTTTTATAAAGGTCGAGAGCTTCATAAAAAGACATAATCCCATTTATGGCCGACAAAGAGATGACTGTGAAAGCCTATGGATACTGAAGAAAGCAACTTAATTGAACTTAAAAGAAAGAATATGCTTACCAGTATAGTATTATCAAGAGCTATCAGTATTGATTTACTCTCCTATAAGCATAAAAACTATATTTATAAATGACATATTAACAAAATAAACCTATGATCGGCCATATAAATTTTCAACATGATATATTTCATAATCACATAATTATATGAACTTATCAATCAAGGAACCTACCTGTATCTCGAGACCTCCAACGGCAAGCTCGGTGACAGAGCCCGCTTAGGCAGCCCCGTGCTTCTCCCCATGCCACAAGGCTCAGCCACACGATGCGAGCTACGCTTCTATTACCATATGTTTGGCGAGAACATTAACATGCTGACTGTGTATACCAGAGAGATTGTTAACGGACCGCTGACGATGCTTTGGCAGAGGAACGGGGAGATAGGGGACTATTACGAAAGAGCAGATATCGTGCTGGCAAATCGGAATCCCTTCCAGGTAAAATAGACATTGTTTAAAAAATCCAGTTTTCCGGGAGGGGAAGTATTGATATAATAATCGATATGCATATAATGCGTATCATATATTTGCAAAAATATTTTAATCAGTTAACTTATTCTATGACTTATGTAATATTTACCGGGAAATTGGCAAATAAATCATTAAAAGAAAGAGAAAGTGGAAAATTTACATATATCGGAATAATTATATAAGTGGCATTTGCTCAACATGGACGTTTCAGACATATTCAAATTTCTAGAAAATATCCCTTATCAGACCACTATTCATGCTAACCATTTCAACTTAATTTTGTTGTTGTCACGTTTGATAGCGCACATGTGTCACCAGAATTAGGCCAAAGCCTAGGCACATTCTTCGCTTTACAATGTCTTTGACGAAATCAAGATATTTCAGTAGCTCTTTGTGTCACCGTTTGACACGCACTACTCTTTACATTTTGTTTACGATGTATTTGAAGAAATCAAGCTATTTCAATAGCTTTGTGTGTCAATTTTATAAATTCACACACACATTACAATCATAAATCCCATAACTTTAACATGATTTCTATTCTGCAATGCAATTCCAAATTTGTCATGATCATTGTAATTCCAGCCGAGTTGTCACTCACTTTGGTACTTCGTGTTTTGTATTTCTCTTAGGTCATCATCGAAGCTACACGAGGTGACGATGTCCGTGGCGACATCGCCATCGACGACACAAGCTTCAGTTCCGCCTGTCAAATCAGCTCTAACCCCCTCCCTGACGTGACTACCTCCGCCCCTACCGTCCCACTGACAACCCTACCTGCATGTGATCCCAACTCGTACCAGTGTAAGAGTGGTAGCTGTATTGATATAAACCTGAGATGTGATGGAACACCAGACTGCCCGGACAATGAGGATGAAATGAATTGCGGTGAGAATATTCCCAGTTCTGATTGAAGTAAATATCATGCTCTGATTTTTTCTCTGGCGCCATTTGCTCCAGAATAATTTCGTCAAAGTTTATCCTGCAGGTTTGAGGATTTGGTTGTGATTTGGTTTTAGGTTAGTTTTAAAAAAAGAAATAAGGAGATATATATTGTAGGGTCTGTGGCTGTTTGTTATGAATCATATATCTTAGATGGCAGAGCGATTGCTATAGGAACACGTAAGAATCGTAAAATCGTAAAAGCTTGCGTGGAGATGTGTTGGCATTGTATTCATCATCTGTTTAGCATATTGTACTTCCATAATTCCCTCCGTAAAGGATTTTTAACATCTATTCTGTATCGAGATACCTCACCTATGTCTTTGTGTAAGTTAAAGGTGACGTTTGTTCAAGAGGCATGCCTTCACTTTGAACAAATCGAAAATAACTATATGTATGCTTCAGTATTTGCCGTAATTGCTTTACGACGTTGATATCTACATTATCTCTAATATTTTATTATAACAGGAGACTGTGACTTCGAAAGTGGCACATGTGATTGGAGTAGTTTCGACAATGGACTGTACGTGTGGCATCAGACCGCTGCACAGGACGCCCCGTCTGGTAGGGCGCCCTCTGTGGACCACACCCTCGGTACTGCAGCTGGTTCGTATGTCTTCGTGGATAGTTCATCAGGGACGTTTGGCGTGACGGCATTACTGGTTAGCCCTCCTCAGCTTGGTAGAACGGGTCAAAGGTGAGTGTTTTTACGCAATCTCATTGTGTCACTGTGTTCATATCTTCTTTGGATATGCTCAACGGGTGTGTTTAACCTAAAGGCTTATGGAAACAAACTTGCAACATCAAACAAACTTGCGACATCGACAATATCAAAATTACGGCAAATCTACGGTGAACGTCATAACTTTAGTTCAATCCTTCATGATAGAGGCCAAACGTTACGCTTTTTACAACATTTCACTATGTCTAAGCATCCAAATACAGTTTTGTGTTACATAGAATTCCTTTCTTTTAATCACACAGAAATGTTTTCAGCGTGTAGTCACTCATTTCCGGGCGAGCGTTCATCAATCGTTGATCAGCCCTTCTACGTGGTAATTAATGTGTCCACATCATTAGATGTAATAGGATTGATCGAAATATACAAGCATTGCAGTGTACCTTTTAAAGCACACCATGTTATGGTCAACCGTACAAGGATCGGTAAACTTAGAGAAATCTAACCATCTTCTAGAAGGCCCGTTAATGTTACTGATTTCGATTGTGAATCAGAAATTGATTTCTTATTTGTATTCCGTTCATAGATGTGAGATGCGGTTCTACTACCATATGTTCGGTGGTGATGCAGGAACTCTCTTGGTTGCTCTCTATGATAACAACATCCTTGACCCATCCTATGTCTCCATCGTTGGTAACAATGGCAACCAATGGAATATGGGAAGTCTGTCTGTAGGACCCAGGAATGCTGGACAGTATTATGTAAGTTTTCAATTATCTGGTGTTTTCTTAAAGCCTATCCGCACTAGTTTGGCCAGGAGGGAATAGACCTACCTGCATGGTCACTGACAGGTGGTTATCTCATCAAATCAGTTCTCAATTAACATAAAAAAGGGACCATAGGGGACCAACGGTCACCGCCTAGGCATTGTTTGCTATTTAGAGGGCGCAAGTAGCTATACGTAGTGCATTGGGGCTTTAAATGCTTGTCCTATGATCGGATCGCTGTACTGTCCCAATATCTTTCTCTCTATCTATTCCACTCACTCACACTCTCTCTCTCTCTCTCTCTCTCTCTCTCTCTCTCTCATGCCATTCCATTGTATTTTTCAATGGATAACCTTTTGACTCTTTCTCGTGAAAACCTGTACATTTCAAAAGTGATTAATAAGCAATAGCTACAATATACGTATTTTTTACATTCTTTTAGAACAATCTACCCTATATTTTCTCTATACCCAATTATATAATAATTAATTGTCAGAAGTCGCTCGAGTCCATGAACGGTTGGTAGCACATTGCATAATGACTGTAAAAGGTCTGAAATGAGGCGGACTATTTCCTAAATGTAGATTTATTTCCTCTTTTCAATTTTTGCATTTAATCTCCATTTTTTTTTTCCTGCCCCTTCTTCTTCTCCGTTTTCTCTTACTAGATCCGATTTGAAGCCTCTCCTGGTATTGGTTTTAACGATGCCTCACAATCAACCGACATAGCTCTCGATGATATATCATTCGTCAATTGTGCCGCTACTGACGGTATGCTAGTGATCAATAGCTGATGCATTATTTTATTTTACATAATAAATTTAGCTTTGACACATTGTTAAAAGTGACATAATTGTTGCACAAAAGGTTGCAATAATTGAAACTGTCCTCTCTTCATAAAATGATTGTGACAATATGATTTATTCTTGATATATTAAGTTTATATCTTCTCGAAACTTCGTTAATCAATCTCTTTGATTCTTCAGATTGATCAATAAGGTTCTGAGAAGATATATAAACTATATATATAAATAATGAATCAAATTTTCACAATAATTTCGTAAACATAAATCTTTTTCTGGATTGCAGAAAAAGGATGAGTAACTATAATCACAAATGCAAAGAAGTAGAAGAAATTCATGATGGATTCTCAGTTATTTACCAGGTCGTGACAATTTTTTTTTTCTTTTAATATGACACTGCTTTTTTTATATTGAAGGCAAAATTTGGTTCTTCGTGTCTGATAAAAACTTGACTGGTCAATTGTATCTTTAGGCATAATTAATTATGCATTTAGAAGACAGTTAAATTACCTTAATGATAAGATCCTACATATACATTTGTGTCATATGACCTATGTTTACAGATGTGTCATGTGACTTTGGAGCTGGTGATACGTCAGGCACGCTGTGTGGATGGACACAGGACACAAGCGATATATTCGATTGGGTTGTTAGAAAGGGAAGCACGCCCTCAGCGTACACCGGTCCAGCCACCGATCACACTACTGGGGATGGTAAAAAGAAATATATAACATTTCAAGTAACGTTTTCACTATTTTCATTACAATTTATCGTCACTTTGTTGCCGATTTCTGCATCAATTTGTTTGTTCTTTAATGAGATTTTCTTTATTAGACTTCGATTTCAAAGATTGTTATTGTAATCATATGAAAAACTCATAACCTCTGTAATTTGTGATAATGCCCCTGATATTGGGAGGTCAATAAGGCCAACCAGAACTCTGTTTATAGTTGCCATAATGAGGCAGTCTAATATTATGATTTAAACTTATCATACGTTTCCTGGTTATTGCATTTATTTTCCCATGATACATCGATTCATGATTGCCAGCATAGCTTTGTAATAATCTTTGTCTGTTGTGAAGGTCAGTGAGGTCAACAAGAAGCCAACATTGGGTCAACAAGGATTATTTCATTTGATTTCATGAGACCGTTTAAAAGAGGTATTCGAGGAACTCATTTTATGTTTTCTCTTCTTCCTTCTACTTTGCAGGATATTATGCTTACATAGAATCATCATCACCTCGAGTGATCGGTGAAAATGCCCGGCTGTTGTCAGGGTCACTGAGGTCAACCAGAGGTCAACCATATTGTCTCTCTCTGTGGTTTCATATGTTTGGTAGTGATATAGGAAGCTTAGCTATCTATCTCAGAGACACGGATGGATCGAATGAGAACCTTGTAAGTGGCATAGTCATTTTTATTATATTTCTTTTGATAGAAGGAAAAAAAAAAAAATTGTCATCATGAGTAGTGGTGCGCATTAACTATTTACATGCTTTGGTCGACTAATGAAATATATCAGAGACTGCAATTGGACTTCAGTCATAATTATATATTTACCAAACAATATGGTAGTCTTGTGTTTCGATTCAAAGCGAATACATACTTAAAAGGAGTCTTTTGATTCTATTTTTATTTTAGGAGGGGGAGCTCTTTCCCTTAATTACGATTGCGTCACCAAAATATGATGTTAAGGCTGTTTTTTAATCCTATTCTCTACGTATCCGTATCTCTTTCTCTCTTTCTCTCTTTCTCTCTTTCTCTCTTTCTCTCTTTCTCTCTTTTTCTCTTTCTCTCTTTCCGTTTTTGTTTCTTTCTGTCTCTTTCTATTTCTTTTAACCTCCTCATTTCTTAATCTTTATTTCGGTCTCATTCTATCTCTTTCAACGCTTTAAAAAAAAAATCCCGACTCCTTTTACTTTTTCCCATTCTTGCAAGTATACATTTTGTATTAATTATTTGTTTTCCTCTTGCTATAGTGAGTCACGTTTAGTTAGCTCGTATGGTTATGAAATAATGCATGTCAAAAAAGCATTCCGTGATTGAAACGTATTTTACATCATCGTCAGATTTGGACAAAATCACGAACCCAAGAGAACGAGTGGCGGCGCGGACACTACACGTTTTCTACAACTGCTAACTACGAGCTTATGATAGAAGGCGTTGTAGGACAGAGTTGGTACGGTGATATATCCATTGATGACGTCAGTCTCAGTGAAGGAGAATGTCCACCAACAGGTAACTTTATGATAGGATAATGAAGTATTTTAAGTGAATTTTGTATTAATGATATCATCTTTATAACGTTCGTCCCCAAAGAGAATATCAATTTTACCCGAATTACGTTGTAGTTTGTTAATAGATTTTCTCCATCTCTTTCTTCTTCTTCTTTTTTTCCTTCTTCTTCCCGATCTTCTTCTTTAATTTGATACTATTAGTAAGATTAAATACAAGAACATCCATATGTTCAGCGTCTATTAAGTTGTAGGCCTTTTTGTAAGGTTCCTTCCTCCTCTCCCTTATTTTCTTTTTGTTAATATTTATTTTTTTCTGCAGCCGAGTGTGACTTTGAGATTGACCTCTGTGACTGGGCAAATGTGGACAACAATGATTTTGATTGGTCATGGGGGTCTGGATCCGGTAGTATGGGCCCAGCAGTGGATCACAGTACTAATACTGCTACAGGTATGTCATTTCCTTTCTCTCTTTCTCTCTCTCTCTCTCTATCCCTTTAACTTTTCCTCTCCCTCCCTTTCTTTCCTCTTCTCTAATGAATCGATATCTCTCTTCCTCACCCCTTTTTCTCTCTCTCTCTCTCTCCCTCTCCCTTTCTCTTTCACTCTCCCTCTCTCTCTCCCCCTCTCTCTATCTCTCTATTTCTTTTTCTCTTATGAATTGATATATCCCCCTCTCTCTCTCTCTCTATCTCTGTTAATTTCCCTTAAACTCTCTATCTCCCTTTATTTTCTCTAAATGTTCCATTCCCTCTCGATTGCTTCCCTCCCTGTCAATTGCTTCCCTCCCTGTCAATTTTCCCCTCTTCTATTGAAAAGCATTTTCTAATTCAGTGTTGTAAATCATCCTTTCTTATTCCATTTATCATCTCTCTTCATGGTTTCCTTCTTAGCCTAAGCCCTTTTTTTACTCTCTGATGTGAGCAATTCAAGTGTCGACAATGCACTTGATATAGTTTTATAGTCACAGAACGTGATTTTTCGTAGATTATAGTAACAGATGAGGAAAACATCTATTTTGTTTAAGTTCTTTAAGGAATTAATATGTAGATACAGTTTAATTATTGTAAGCATGCTTGAACTATATTTAGTGTTTTGAACATAATTCAAATTGGATGAATTCTCTATACTACTGCTACAGGCCACTATGCATACGCAACCATCTTGGGTCAATCGTCCGGCTCTACCGCCCTCCTTGCCAGCAAGGAGTACAGTCCGTCCGGGTCCCAATGCCTATGGTTCTTTTATCACGTGAGCAGCCAGAACGCGGGAACCTTGACCGTGTATAAGCAGGATGATGGTGATATGTTTGTTACACCGAGCTGGACGATGTCAGGTGATCAGGGAGATGTCTGGAGATCGGCTACAGTCGATATCTCCCCTACCGCGGATAACAACTACAAGGTGTGCACAAAAAAAAGATTAAGACCTACATTATATGTAGTACAAAAATATACCCCCCCCCCCGGTTTGAGAAGGAGGTTTCAGGATCAAGATTGCAAAAGTGTGATATCTAGCTAGTCAATGACAAACGCAAAACGTGAAATATTGAGTTGGAATTCGATCCAGTTATGTACATAGGAAAGGTTTTCTAAATTGAAATTAATTAGATTTAATGGTAAGTAAATGATATATGATTATTGTTAAATTGTTATCATATGTAAGTGGGACTAACCAGTAAAAATGTTGCTGTTTATGTGTTTCACCCCTTCCTGAAGATTTACTTTGAAGCCATTTCTGGCGGAGCAACTTCCAACGCAGACATCGCCATTGACGATATCCGTTTCCGTGGCCAACCTTGCCCTGCAAAGGGCGCTTGTGATTTTGAGCGAGGGTATTGCGGCTGGACAAACGACTACGTCAGTGACGATTTCGATTGGTTGAGAGGGAACGCGGAGACGCTGTCTGGTTATACTGGTCCAATGTTCGACCACACGTTACAGAACGCGTTTGGTGGGTACATTGCATGCAAGGAGGTGGTTTAATGTAGGGTACACAATTGATTAATTAGTACAATTATAATTTCCATCGTAATTATTAGTCAAGTTAATATTGCTGCTGTGAGTCATAAAGGTGTTATCTCTGTGTTAATTATTATTAACACCGTCTGGCTCTCAACAGGACGGGTTAAATACATGTCTGATGCCATTACTATTATTATACCTTATCTATTTTATTGTTATGAATATAATCATGCCCATTCTTTGAATATTGACTTCGAATATGTTTACAGTTAAGTGCTATATGTATATATGCTATTGTGTCAAATGCATTTTTTTTGTATCAGCGCTCTGGTCAGTATGCTGTAAAAGCGCTTAATAATTATTATGATAATAAAGTGGAATTTCGTGATATGCATGAGATACGATACTTTTCCCCCATTCGTCGCCCCATTATCCTTCATTACATCTGTCTTGATCTTTAAGGAGATGACATAATATCATTTTTATTTTTTCTCCAGAAATTGCAAAGTATACGAATTTGTTATTTCACTCTTAGACTTTTAACCATTGCTAAATTTAAATTTTCTTTCAAACATAGTTGTAAGTCCTTTTTATTCCTCCTATCACTATCTTTTGTCTGATGTTTGCCACTTTTTATTTTTATTACACGTTTTGTTTGCCACAGGTCATTTTGCCTTCATTGAAAGCTCCTCCCCTCGTGTCTATGGCAACAAAGCATGGCTCGTCAGTGAACATTTCGAAAGCACAAGCGGTAAATATTTTCTTATTTCACCGTCATGATTTTATCTGTATATAGAACAGGTAGTATTTTTGTGTTAGAATATAAGATAAATATACTAAAATGAATATCAGTTATGTGATTTAAACAAAATTAATATGCTGAGTGGCGTGTTCAAATTTTTTCCATGTGAAAAATGCTTTCAAGACAATGCAGGGGAAACTTTATGATATTTTGCAAGAGGCGTTTCAGACCAGATTTGGTGACGAGTTAGCTGAAGAAAAAAAAATCAGCACAACGCCACCTACAGAAACCCACCCCTGTGGATACACCGATGTTTTCATTCTTGGCTTTGAAGCATCTTGGATATGCATGATTAACATTTTAACATCTTCTCCTTCACCTTTTTATTATCATTCTTTTTATTTCTCTTCTCTTTCTCATTGTCTTTTGTCTTTTTCTTCTTCTTTATCTTCTTCTTGTTCTTCATAATCTTCTTCGCCTTCTTCTTTTTATTCTTCATCATCTTCTTCTGCTTTATAATCTTCCTCGCCTTCTTCTTCTTCATATTCTTCATCATCTTCTTCTCCTTCATCATCATCTTCTTATTATTATTTTTCTTCTTCTTCTTCGCCTCCTTCTTCTGCTTCTTCTTCTTCTTCTTCTTCTTCTTCTTCTTCTTCTTCTTCTTCTTCTTCTTCTTCTTCTTCTTCTTCTTCTTCTTCTTCTTCTTCTTCTTCTTCAGGGCGTTGTTTTGAGATGTGGTACCACATGTACGGTGAAGGCACAGGATCTCTGAGGCTACACACCCAGACCGCAGGCACACAACCTCAGCTCCTGTGGACCGAGGCTGGTAACCAAGGCAACGTGTGGAAAAACACAATGGTGACAGTAGCATCCTCTGATCAGTTCTGGGTGAGTTGCTAGCGTGATAATGATGAGGAGGATGAGAAGGAGAAGGATAATGATGGTGATGGTGATGATGATGGTAGTGGTGATAATATTAATGATGATGATTTTGGGGATGATGATGCTGATTATGATGATGATGATGTTGATGATGATGATGTTGATGATGTAGCTAAGAAAAGCGATGGGAAAAAAGAAAATTACCAACAACCTCAAAAATATTTAAAAAAGTTAAATACCACATGGAACATTAGAAGAACGAAACTGCTTTGTTCAAGATACACCAGCCATGGTAAAAACATGAAATACATAAATATTAATGCAATGAGATGAAGAAAACTAAAGCAATGTTGAAGAATATCTGTTCTCAGAACAGGAATTTTGTGGGCAATATCCTTTAACTAT
Organism: Mesocentrotus franciscanus; assembly: GCA_037976565.1. Taxonomy (NCBI): domain Eukaryota; kingdom Metazoa; phylum Echinodermata; class Echinoidea; order Camarodonta; family Strongylocentrotidae; genus Mesocentrotus; species Mesocentrotus franciscanus. Next base: position 21,102,993 of record CP137670.1, on the reverse strand, counting down.
TTTCTATACTTCGTCTACTTCTCCAGATTATCGTAGAGGGCATCATTGGCTATAACTACACCAGTGACACGGCTATCGATGACCTCATGCTGTATGATGCTCCGTGTGGGTCCACTCCGGCCCCGCCCACCACAATACCTACATTTGGTAAGAAAGTGCACATTGTCACAATCTAAATTCCATTCTATTTAATGCGAGATATATATCAAGCAGACAAAACTATTGTAAACTATATTAGCCAAAACAATCACCAAATTTGTATCCCCAATAGGCCTATGTGTGACGATGTTTTCGAAGATAAGTGATATGAACTTTTCGAATATTGCATCAAATTTATCGTCATAAAAGAGCTATTCTTTCAATAACACCTTTCTCTCAAGTTGTAAAAGTATGATGGTACTACTTTTGCCAAGGTCATCGTCTGTCTGCAGAGCAGATTTATTAGCGCATGAATTAATGTTAATGACAAAGGTACATACAAAGATATGGAAGACCTTTCTTCGCCAACAGATTGTTTCCTTTACCTTAAATCTTCCATGACTTGTAAGATTTGTATTTGATTTGTCAAGTATAATGAACTTCAGGTGCAGCAAGTGGGGCGGTAAGAAAGGAATCACAGTGGACGAAATATACAGTTTCAAATTAAATTATCCATACCCGTACCATTTTTCGTAATTTTTCTAATTATGTGAAACTGATTTGTCCCGATTTGTGTTAATTGAGAATGTGACATATTAAAGCTTACATCTAAAAGTATTCATCGAAGTTCAACCAGTCCACCTTTGTTTCGTGAGTTACGAAAAACACAAAAAACATCAAATTTACAAATGGTATGAACAATTTAGTTGTTTACTAGCTGTAGATGTTTACAGGATAACCTAGCTGACAGTACTTAGTTTATACCCAGTATTTTCATCCCTCCTTACTGTCATAGTTTATCCCATCCCTTCAGTTGATTATAAACACCATTTTTATTCTTTCCATTATCAGCTCCAGATTCACATAACTGTGACTTTGAGACCGGTCTCTGTTCCTGGACGCAGGACCCAGGCAATGACTTTGACTGGACCAGGGTCTCCGGGACCACTGGGAGCGCAGGAACAGGACCTGCTGGGGACCACACAACAGGAGATTCGACAGGTATGCTTGAAGACCAGGGATGTCGTTCGTCAAAGTTAAGGTGTACTAGACCCCCTCCTTGCAAGGGTGTCAATCGTCAAAGTGTAGGGTGCTACCTCCCCCACCCCCGACCCCTCATCAAAAGAGGATCTGTCTGATAATTTGACCAGATCTTGAAATATTTTGTTTCAACGCAGGCAGACCTTGAATATAGATATATGTACAACTGTTTTTGTCCTCCTGCTGGAAAATTGCAAATAACTATGACCCCCCCCCCTTGCCGTTTGGTATTTCATTTACAGGTAGAGTGTGGAAAATGATCAAGAACTTATACAAGTTAGGTTTAAATGTCCCGTAAAATGCATCATTTCTTCTTCTTTCTTTGTTTTTTGGTTTTATCATTGTTGTGTTGTTTATACTTTTTGGAAACATGTTCCATGTCTGGAATAGTAGGATTATCATATACTGCGGTCTTTTATAATCTCCGCTGAGCTTGTGCCCAATATGTAGTGAGAAGGAAATAGGAGAAAGAACATTTTGTTCAGACTTTAAAACAAATGTCTTTTTATTTCAAATAAAGTCTTTATTCAATGTGTTCAAAGCATAAAACAGTATAAGCAAATGTACCGAATGAAGGACACATATGTTTGACAAAAAAAGGTATAATTAAAGAAAACGTTGGAAGTGCCTGTATCTATCAAGAAATATAAACCTATCTTGTTGTATATATTGTATATATATTGTTTTGTCAAATTTAGTTCAGGTAGCATTTATTAATCGTGTGATTGATTCTTATCTTTTGTTGATGTTCCTAATTGCAGGTTACTACGTTTACATTGAGACAAGTGATGGAAACCCCGGAGACACTGCCAGGGTGAATTCCAACGCCCTGCGGAGCTCTGATGACAGTGGCTACTGTATGGAGTTCTGGTTTCAGATGTATGGCAAACATCTCGGGAGTCTGTCCATATACACGTCCAGTGGAGGGACCGAGACACTGGTCTGGACCGAGTCGGAACCAAGGGGTCCGTTCTGGCAACAGGGACAGATCCATTTCACGGGCACAGACTCGTATACAGTAAGTTTGTTGATGATAGCCAGTGTACATCATAAAGGATAAACCTGTGTGTTTTAATATAAAGATATTGCATCTCTCTTTCTTCGAAAGATCTAAAAGTTCTTGTCAGAAATATAATCACGAAAGAATTATACAACAGTTCTTTTAAGAACTAACACATATAATAGTTCAGTTCTTGTATAGCGCATAATACGTTATGAAATAACATCTCTATGCGCTTCCAAAGAGCTTTGGACATTATTACCCTAGCTTTAGCTCCGGCAGCCGTTATCAGCGCACAGTGCATTTCAAGGAATAATCCTACCAGGTACCCATTTACCTCACCTGGGTTGAGTGTGGCAAATGTAGATCAATGTCTTGCCAAAGGACATTAGTGCCGTGGCGGGACTCGAACCGCGGACCTTGTGATCGACAGTCCGGTGACGTATCCACTCGACCACAACACCTCTACGATAAAGAATACATCAGTCCTTAAAAGGACTACACACCTCGTGTACCCGTTGGAGTTTTCCTCAGTACTCTACCTCACCATGCAAACCTTCAAAGAACATCTGAAAAAGATATTCTTTAACCAGGGCTGTAACAACACGTTCCGAACGTTTTATTTCGAAAGGATTATACATTAATCCTGGAATAATTGCATCTAACTGAATATGCATATTTACTTTCCTTTGTAGTTTTTAATCGCTTTGATTTACTTAAAACAACACAAACACGATTCAGGTAAGCATTCATTTTAACTTTTCATCCACTGCACTGTGTTTATAGGAAGGATCAGATGTTAAACATAAGAACCAAATAAGAAAAATATGATAAGTAGAGAAGGGAAGAATTGTTAATGTACTCGGACATCCTTACAAAGGCAGAGAAGAAAAGAGGCATCAGAATGAGGAAGAGAGGAAAAGTAGAAAGGAATAGAAAATATTCGTTAAAGAGCACATTTGAATATCTCGGTTGCTAGGAAGTCACATTTTTAACTCGGCATCTGTGCACTTTGAGAAACTTGACAGACGACATGTTGAATACTTGTGATTGTTTTATTGTAGGTGATATTTGAAGGAGTACGCGGAGCTGATTTCATGGGGGATATAGCCCTAGATGATATTGTCTTCCACCCAGGGGCATGCCCAACACCAGGTAACACTAAATATTTCTGTTTTTCCTATTTCTTTGATTATGTTGATAATAATTGTCAATTTTCAGTTGTTAATTTGAACTCATTTTGCTAATCTATCTTTTAGATGGTAACCACTTGTATTTCATTTAATCAACTTTTTATTATCCTGTTCTGTTTTTCAAATTATCTGGCGACTGGGGTCCTTTGTCACTTCATTTTGTTGTTATTCCCATTAGGTTATTTGTTTTTCTTTGGAAATTCTCTTTAGATAAACAATGGACCCTCCCCTCCCTCTGCCATCCGCTGTCATACACTTACGTCTTTCTTTTTATATCCCTCCGTTCTTATCTCTCTCTCTCTCTATCTCTTTCTATCTCTATCTATATCTCTTTCTATCAAAACACACCCACACACGCAAACGCTTTCCCTCTCTTTCTCTCACTCTCTCTGTTTCTCTCTCTCACTCTATTTTCTCTCTCTTGCCTCATCATTGCTTATCTTTCTCAGCCCTCTCTCACTTATTACTTTCTGTTTTGTTTCTCTGTTTTATTTCAGAGTGCTTCACATTTATTTTCTCTTTTAAGTCTCCCTTCTTTGTAAATATATTTTCTTCCTTCATTTGATAAAATGTTTCCGAATACACAACTTTATTTGTTGTTTCTTGTTCAGACATCTGTGACTTTGAGAATGGAAACTGTGGTTTCACTCAGATGACCTCTGACACGTTCGACTGGGAACTGATCCAGGCCAACACAAGAGGAACAGGACCAATTGTAGACCACACCTACAAGACCAGTTACGGTAAGCACCTAGTGAAAAATACGAGGTGAAGGTTGCTCGAAATTTGAAGTTAGAAATCCTTGTAGTACGTGCATGTAAATATAAATGTAGATCTATAAATCGGAAAGAACGACTAGAAAATGGTTTGGAATCTGTACATGATAACTACAAAACTTCGTCTTTAAAGACATAATGTACATAATATTGCATCATAACTCGCTTACACCGAACTTGGTAGTATTTAGATATATTCAATAAATCTCAACACCCTTTTGAAGAAAAAAAGGTTCCGAACTCGATAACTATTTTCGAAAAAAATCAACCTTGTGCGTCGCCTATTGATACATCTGCAAATGTGACTATGAAATATTATGTAATCCGAAAATGATTTCTCTGGGACATACATAGGGTATTGAAATGACCCTTGAGTTGATGCTTTTTTCTAAATAAAGGCAATCGTGTTTCTGCACCTTTCTTCTTTTTAAAGGACACATGATGTTTGCCAATACGACAAGTCTCTCCTTTTCCATTGACAATGCTACTATCCTAAATGTAATGTATTGGACGTCACCTTCAGTGAACTCAACTGAGATAATTAGTCTATGTCCCAATGATATGTCCGCTAGACAACAGCACATCTTGTAATCAATAATGCATTCCGTAATTTTTTATTTTTTTTAGGACACGTCATGTTTGCCGATATGACCAGTCTGTCCTCTAGCAACGACTATGCTACCATTCAAACTGGCTACTACGATCTTACTCCTACCCCACAATGCATGAAGTTCTCTTATTACATGGGTACATCACAGGCTTCTGTTTTACAGGTGAGTGTCTGTAAATATGTGGATTCAAAGGGACCACGGGGGTCGGACCCGGCCTCCTTTTTCTTCTTCTTCTCATTCTTCTCAATCTGTTTCTTCTTCATTCTCTTCTTCTTCTTATTCTTCTTCATCTTCTTCATCTTCTTCTTGTTCTTCTTTGTTTTCTTGTTATTATTATCATTATTATTTTGTCCTGCTTCTTCTTCTTCTTCCGCTTCTTCTTCTTTTGTCAACTTCTTCTTCATCTTCTTCTTCATCTTCTTCTACCTCCTCTTCTTCCTTTGGTTTCAGATATTTTTGGATTAGCATGCCAATATAACTCACAACTGATTTTTTTTGTTTTTTTGTTGGGGGGGGGTCATCTTTTTTTAACAAAGGAGCCTGGCCCATTAAAACAATTCTGAATCCACCACTGTTGTATCGAGAATTATCCATGAACCAAACACTAACATGCGGATACCTAATATTCACCATATTCCTACCCCAACTCCTCGATGAATGAAGTATTTATACTACATAGGCACACCACAGGCTTCTCTTAAAAACAACAATAATCTTCAATGGGCTCTACATGTTGTAGAGCCTATCGTGTTATCCCGAAGATCTTAATGTAGATTACCAGTGTTTATTAATGCAGGCACACTAAACACCGGGTTGACACTTTACTCTTTATGCGTATTATCCCGAAGATCTGTATGTAGATTACTAGTGTTTATCAATGCAGGCACACTAAACACCGGGTTGACACCCTACTCTTTTTGCGTTTTTTTAAGTACAAAGGGTGTGACTCTCCCACACACGGGGCCTCATGTTAACGTTCTGTCCGAGGTTAGGGAGTGATTTTATTTTGTTATTTTTTTGGTATTACCATTAAAGGTTTCCCTACATGCAAGGAGTGGAGGATCTACCAGACTTTGGGAGATGAATACAGTCACAGGACCAGACGAGTGGCATGTAGCAGAGATTAATTACACCAGCTCAGAGTCATATACGGTGAGTTAGATTGGATATGGTAATGATAATGATAATGATGATTGTGGTGATCATGATAGAGTTCTAGTAAGATATCCATCAGACTTTGGGAAATTAATACAGTCACAGGTCCGGATGAATGGCCATTAGCAGAGATCAATAAATACCAGCTCTGAATCATATGGGGTAAGCCATTTTAATTTGTTATAATGGTAATGAGGATGTGATTGTGGTAATGATGATGATGACGAGGAGGAGGACGATGATGAGAAGGATAATGATGATGATTTATGATTTTGATAACGATGATGATGGTGGTTATGGTAGTGGTTGTTGTGATTATGATAGTGCTGATGATGAAATAAAATAAGGCATTTTTTCCTGAAGGAAACTCTAGGTAGGCCTATTAAAATAACATTATTCATCATGTGTTTTTTTTCCATTCTCAGTTCCGATTCCAAGCCTCTAGCAATCTCTACCAAGTCAGCTCTGGCGTTGCCATTGATGACGTCATAATCTCGTCCGAGCCCTGCACACCGTTTGGTTCGTGTTCCTTCGAGAACGGGCTATGCACGTGGAAGAACGAACAGAACGATGATGACTTCGATTGGCTGCTCATTCAGGGAAGGACGCCCTCTGACGACACTGGTCCGGGCGTCGATCACACACTCGGAACACCATACGGTGAGAATCGTGAAATTATGTTTACCAGCGATTTTTATGCCTCCGCCACCGAAGGTGGTGCCGGAGGCATCATGTTTTTGGGTTGTCCGTCCGTACGTCCGTACGTCCGTACGTCCGTACGTCTGTACGTCCGTCCGTACGTCCGTCCCGTTTGACCGTTATCACAATATCTCAAGAACCATTTAAGATTTAAACTTAAGACTCGGGAATAGTATTTATCACCATAGGAAGACGATCTGATTAGATTTTGGAGTACGTAGGTCAAAGGTCACAGGTCACAGAGGTCAACTTATGAAATTCCTTGTATTGAGTTTGTTAGCGCGATATCTCAAGAACCATTTGAGATTTAAACTTCAAACTTAAGGATAGTATGTATCACCATAGGAAGACGATCTGATTAGATTTTGGAGCACGTATGTCAAAGGTCAAGGGTCACAGAGGTCAACTTATGAAATTCCATACATTGAGATTGTTATCATGATATCTCAAGAACCACTGGAGATTTAAACTTCAAACTTAGTGATAGTGTGTATCACTATAGGAAAACAATCTGATTATATTTTGGAGCACGTAGGTCAAAGGTCAAGGGTCATAGAGGTCAACTTATGAAATTCCATACATTGAGATTGTTATCATGATATCTCAAGAACCACTGGAGATGTAAAACTTCAAACTTAAGGATAGTATGTATCACCATAGGAAGACGATCTGATTAGATTTTGGAGCACGTAGGCCAAAGGTCAAGGGTCACAGAGGTCAACTTATGAAATTCCATACATTGAGATTGTTATCATAATATCTCAAGAACCACTGGAGATTTAAACTTCAAACTTAATGATAGTGTGTATCACCATAGGAAGACAATCTGATTAGATTTTGGAGCACGTAGGTCAAAGGTCAAGGGTCACAGAGGTCAACTTATGAAATTCCATACATTGAGATCGTTATCGCGATATCTCAAGAACCACTGGAGAATTTTCACTTCAAACTTAATGATAGTATGTATCACCATAGGAAGACGATCTGTTTAGATTTTGGAGCATGTAGGTCAAGGGTCACAGAGGTCAACTTGTGAAATTCCATGTCTTCAGCTCGTTTAATATGACTTTACATTTGATATTCGATATGATGTAATTTTAATGGAATTTCTGAAAGGATTATGCTTTTATTGCAAGACTTTTCGCCTGTAGAGTATGACGTCACTCGGTGTTGAGGCTGGTGTTGAGCTATCGATAACGCGATCGGTATCGTCCTTCTAAACTGACCGTCGGTGTTGGAGCTCGGTTTAGCAGCCTTTCCATGCTCTCAACACCAACACCAACACCGAACACCGTACTTGAAATCACTCAATGTCTTATGGGTACACAGTTCATGAGAAAAAGCAAAAGGCACTGACAATTGAATTTCATATGCAGCGCATGTCATTCTTTAAAAAAAAATCAAATGAAAACGAGCTTTAATTCTTTATAATGGCAATACATGGTTACTTTTTATGCCTCCGCTACAAAGTAGCCGGGAATTATGTTTTCTGGTTGTCAGTCCGTGCGTACATACGTACGTACGTACGTACGTCTGTGCGTACGTCCCGTTCTCGTGATCGCGTTATCTCAAGAACCAATTGATGGATTACCGCCAAACTCAGGTCATGTATGTATCTTGCAGAGCTAATGAACTGATTAGATTTTGGGGTCACGAGGTCAAAGGTCACAGGGTCCATTATGTATGCAAAAATAGCTCGTGATCGCGTTATCTCAACCGATTGATGGATTACCGCCAAACTTGGGTCCTGTATGTATCTTGCAGAGCCAATAAACTGATTAGATTTTGGGGTCACAAGGTCAAAGGTCACAGGGCTCATTATGTATGCAAAAATAGCTCGTGATCGCGTTATCTCAAGAACCGATTGATGGATTACCGCCAAATTTGGGTCATGTATGTATCTTGCAGAGCTAATGAACTGATCAGATTTTGGGGTCACGAGGTCAAAGGTCACAGGGCTCGTTATGTATGCAAAATAGCTTGTGATCACGTTATTTCAAGAATCGATTGATGGATAACCGCCAAACTTGGGTCATGTATGTATCTTGCAGAGTCAATGAACAGATTAGAATTTGGGGTCACGAGGTCAAAGGTCACAGGGCTCATTTTGTATCCTAAAATAGCTCGTGATCGTGTTATCATTAGAACCAACAGATGGATTACAATCAAACTTGAATTTTAAAAATTGCTTCCATTTTGGTTTGTAAAATTGCTCTATGGCGGAGGCATTTTTCGACTGCGCGCAGTTGAAGTTCCATCTAGTTTATTTCTTTCCTCGAAGGGTTATCTGTTATAAAATGCATGGTAGTAAATTCACAAATCTGACAGGTGTGTTAAAAGTATGCATTTCCCTTTGAAAGAGAAAATCTTAGACCATTAAAATGTGCAACATATCTTCCTTCCCATAAAGGAAGAATTGTCCTCATATTCTGTTTTAATTTGAATTACCATTCTTGAAATTCACCATTTCATCGTTAGGAGCCTACGTTTACGTTGAAGCCACCGGGCGCGCAGAGGGTGATGTCACAATGCTCAAGTCAAGTGACTTCTTGGCCGTGTCTACACGTTGTATGGAGTTCTACTATCATATGGGCGGGGCTGACGTGGGTATTCTAGAGGTCCAGGTATGGCCAGACAGCTCTTCCTCTCCAAGTACAAAGTGGTCTCAGGCACAGGATACCGGTGACTATTGGAGACAGGTCCAGGTATGGTTCTCTTTCATTTGAAAAAAGAGAAGTTAGAGGGGAAGTCCACACTGATATCAAGTTGGTTTTTATCGAAGCAGAAAAATGAGAGGAACAGGACCGTGAAAGATCGCAAAAATTCCGTGGCCTCATCAAAGCTTTGAACAACTCCAAACGTTACGTCAGAGAAATAACTTGTCTTGCCTCTTTTAAAAGACCTCTTGATAAATATGTCTACCTTCAGTAATGTAATCTGATGTACTTGTTTAATGAGTCAGTGTATTTTATGTTGGTCTTGATTTTCTTCTGCGACTTTGAAAAGTTAGTAGTACTTTTATATTTGTTGTGCTCCTAACCAATCAATGTTATGATTAATATTATTGATATTATTATTATCAATATTATCATTGTTATTAAAGTAAATAGTTTCAACTATTTCCCATATATAACACAGAACACTATCGCTTCTGCCTTACTGATATCTCATTTCATGACGTCACTACCTATGATATTGTGTTTAAACAGATATTTTGCTCTTATCCTATCAACTTTATTATCATTAGCATCCCAGTCAATAGTTTCTACTATTTTCCATAGATCACATTGGACCCTATCGCTTCGGCTTATTCTTATGAGGTTGTATTCAAGGGCACAGTCGGAGCCTCCTTTTTGAGTGATATCTCATTGGATGACGTCATGTTCTACGATGGCGTATGTTCTGGTGAGTGACCAAGTTTTTGAATGACTTTATACTCAAATTTACTACTGATTGACTGATTATTTTACCTGTGATTTTATTCTAAAATATTTCCGAGAATATTCACGCCCGTACTTCTGGTACAGTTCATTTGCATCCATAATGTTCAAACACCTAACCGATTTTGTTTTCACTTTTGAAAAGCAGGGGGGTGTTTCACAAAGACTAAGATCGACTTTAAGTTGGACTTAAGTATAACAAGCCGTTCGTGCCATTGTTTGCTCTCACCATTTACTGGTATTTGTCTTTCAAGGGACGTACAAATTGTGGTCTCAAATATACAGAGTTTACATTTTTTGATAGTTCATTATTGAAGGAAAAATATTATCTAAAGATTATAATTTAGAGACCAATGGTGATAGCAACCAATGGCATGAACGGCCTGCTATACTTAAGTCCAACTTAAAGTCGATCTTAGTCTTTGTGAAACACCCCCCAGGATAGCCTAGTTCCTGAACAGTAACTCTTTTCAGTCAATATAGTCTTCATCGACATTTGTCAGATTTGTCTTAAGAAAATGCTTCCAGGTACCATGTTTATATAAAAACAATATTTCTATAATTCTGTGTTTCCGATTTGTAATTAGTTACTTTAACGCGATTCGAATAGATATATCAATAACAAACTGAAAATCGTTTCAAGACCTGATTTCCTCGTCCTATCTTATTTTACTGGAAGCATTGACATTATCTCCCGAAAACGATTTTTGTGTAAAATCGATGTGTATTATAATCATATGTATTATTTTTATCAATACTATTTCTTGTAAACAAAATCGATTATGTTTTATCTCCACTGTGAGATTTGTGCTTTTGTTAGGTGCTTATGTAACTCAAATATTGATCTGCGCAATTTGTGGACCTCTCTAACACTATTATTTGCATTCATTTCACATTGGGACAGACAAGTGTTTACCAACAAAGCAGATTTGTGACTTGTTTTTGTTTTAGTTTTTTTATTCAATAGAAAAACATAACACAACACAATGTACAGGTTAGGTAGCAGATGAAAACATATATATATATATATATGTAAGAAAAAGTGCATCATACAATATATCTGCATAGTAGCAACTGATCTACAGTGTGCTACTAAAATGAATACACAAACAAAATTATCCATGCAGATTTGTGACTTTTTATCTCGATGTCTGCTTGGGTCTAGAAAAATGTATCTGGGATAGATTTACATGTACTAATTGCAGATTTTTGTTCATGTTTGTCATTTTAGATCCGCCCACCGATTGTGATTTCGTGTGTAATGATGGAACTGATAAGTGTCTGCCGACTAATCAGATATGTGACTTTGTGTCTCAGTGTGGGAACGGTGCTGATGAACTCGACTGCGGTGAGTAAGCCATACAGTGCTCTGAGCACATATCACACTTTCCTTCTCAGTCACTGTATTACACGTCACTATAACTTTCTTTATCCTTTCTATGACTATGCTTTCAAAAGATATTTAAATATCATTATGAAATTAAACAAACAATCTACACGCAAAAGGATATGTTATGTTATTTCTTGATAGATGGAGATAGACGTCCAACTTAAAGGGCCCATGCCATCCAAATGCAAGTTTATTCCTGTTGTTGTGTAGTCCTGTCCTGCATACATTTCATATTTTGATATGTAAACTTCTGAATGTGTTTCATAGATTTTTAAATATTTTTGTAAATATTTTATTTTCAAACTTGCTAAGCTCCACCCTAAAAATCCCCCAGATCCAATTCCCCTTGTGACATCATCTGTCAGTCATCAATGAGCTAACTTGAGAAAGTGGTATGTAACTTTGCTAAAGTTGACCATCTGTTACAATACAACAAACAATAGCAACACATAAGTTACTATGTCAGACATGTCAGACTAAAATTCTACAATAGACAATGGTATGTAATTTCCCCCAGCTCAGCACACTCTCATAATAAAATTGCATGCTTTTATACATGTACAATGCATCATCATTGCTTTTGTCTTCCTGGTGATGCTACAGCATATCTGACAGAGCAAATTTTATGTTGCTATTGTATTACGTATTGTAACAGGTGGTCAACTTTGGCAAAGTTACTCACCACTTTCTCAAGTTAGCTCATTGATGACTGACAGATGATGTCACAAGGGGAATGAGATCTGGAGCCAATTTTAGGGTGGAGCTTAGCAAGTTTGAAAAAAAATATTTATAAAATTATTTAAAAATCTATGAAACATATCCAGAAGTTTACATATCAAAATATGACATGTATGCAGGACTACACACCAACAAGAATACACTTGCATTTGGATGGCAGGGGCCCTTCAATATACTGTTTATGCTTTGAGAAAAATTGAATAATGACTTTATTTAAAGAAGAAAATAGTAATGATAACTTGCGTGCCTTTTGTTCACATGTACATGAAATAGGAAGGAGTTGATAATATCCTTCTTGTACAGGATATTCTTTATATTTTGTCAGTTTTACTGTGTATTATTTAGAAACCCTATATATGGTATTTGATATCTAAGGCATGTTATCACAAACTAAAGATTTCTAACCTTTTTATTTTAAGCTTTATAGATATACTTTCACTTCCAGGTTTTTAAAGCTTTCAATATCAAATTCTGATATGTATCATGAACTATGAAACTATCCATTTAATACGCACTGGTATATAGCTCAAAAATAAACGAACTACAACTTCAAGGTGAAAATATGACGAAATAAATTAATTGTCCGTAAATAAAACGGGACCGGAAACCTCTTCCTTAATTCCCTTTTTGAACTTTTGCTGCCTATGCGAGTCGTGGTAATATGTTTATAGTCTCCCATATAGTCTCTTATATGTTTAAAATGTGTTCACTACGTGTATTGAAAATATTTATGTATTACTTTTGTTATAAATTCTACTTGTTGTAAATAGTAATCAGTACTTGGACAATTTAATAATTTATCAATTGAATCTTTTGATCATACCATATGTGTATAATTAGTTACACTTAGCGATATTGTATTTATAATATTTCTTCGAATAATATTTATTTTAGTTTTCATAACCTTTGTTTCGTATGTTATTTATGTGTTCATGTTGTACTTAATAAGTTTGTAAATGTTTATATACATTTTGTTTATTATGCAGGACCCTCAGGGATATAACAGTTTGTTAACTGAAGGGGCAACCTTGCTTTAAAAAAACTGACAATGTGTAACGGGACATGTGAAATATGAAGGAAAAAAACGAACCTTTGAAATAAACCTTACTTTGAACGTAACCTTTTTAATTTTAACGGCACTTTCCATATTATTGTCCTATTAGGAACGACCTGTACGTTTGAGGTAGATACGTGTCGTTGGTGGAATGCTGGCCACGGTACTCACAAGTTCATACGCAACCAAGGATCTACACCAGATAGCAACACAGGCCCTGCGTATGATCACACGACACTCACATCAGCCGGTAATTATTGGCTATTCATTTCATAGATCTTTCTTATTTTGCAGTTGAATCGATTTGGACGATGTGGGGACATTTCAATTGTTCTTCTCTTGCTGTAAACAAGTTTTTGGATTAAATTAACCTTCCATCTTTCATTGCCGTAGGTGTTTTGAATTTTGTCTAATTCTTAATGTTTCAAAAATGGTGAAGTTAGATTTGATAAAACAACATAGAACCAAGATTATTATAAATAAAGACAGATTTTATGTGTTAAAGTCTACCTTGTGAAACTCGGTAGCACCGTTATTGATATATAAATGAAAATACATAAATAACCACTTAGCTCCATTTTTTGCTTACAACTTGTTCAATTTACACAATGCATCTTTCATTTTTGGTACATTTGTTCAAAATAAATATATTGGTTAATCATTACATTCTTTCCAGTCTGTATCTCGTTTATTCCCTTTTTTTTTTTTCTTCTTTTTTTCCTACTAATTTTTTAAATATGGTCTATAAAATACCATAGATATCTAGAGTGCCAACACTAATCAATGCCATTTATGTTCCCTTTTTTGGCAAGGTTGGTACATGTATGTTGGGACCACACCCAACAGCGGGGCGGCCTATGCTGTACTCTCATCGCGCATGCACCGGAACGCTGCAGCGACCTGCGAGGTCCGGTTCTGGTACCACATGCTAGGGGACGAGATCGGGAACCTACAGGTCTGGATCCAAGAACAGTACTTCCTCATGCTGCCCTGGTTTAAGTCTGGTAACCAAGGAGACCGGTGGCAGGAGGGCATCGCTGGACTGGGCCGCATCCCTGGTGGTTTTAACGTAAGACATCACATATTCTGTTAATTGCAGCAGCATTTATTTGCTCATATACACCATTGTTAACAGACAAGTAACTACACTTTAAAGAGAGAGAGTTCAATTTTGAGCATTAATTGTTGTGTCAAAAAAAGAGCAATGTACTTTGTAGTGAAAATGAGTGCCAACCAGTTCCGACCAAATTCCAATTCTTCGTGCTTGTTTTTTGTGTATTATTTCAAAGAGAGAGGGTAACATTTTGAGCACTGTTGTGTTTATAAAAAGGGGTTATGCACTCTTGAGTGAAAAAGAGTATCAACCAACTCTGACCAAATTCTCATTTTCGTGCTTGTCTATTTCCTTGTGTGTCTGAGATTACAGAAATATGGTTAAACAGTTTCATGATATCTATTATATATGCGCATGTTTAATTGCGTTTTGTTTTCATTCACAGGTCAAGTTCCAGTCGGTCCGTAACTTCGATGTCCTCGGTGATGTAGCCATTGATGACGTCAGGATGGAAGGATGTGCTCTACCAGGTAGCCTATAGACAATCAGAGATATTATTCGGCTCTGTTAAAGTGACAAAGCTTCAAGGAAAATCAATTAATATTGCATTAACATATTTAACAGTTCATAGTTTGAGCTGTATTATTCTATTACTGCGTTTTCTTTAGTGACAATGTTTCGAAATAAGTTCTGATAGTGCTGTATCTAGGTTAAAAGTAGATATTTGATGATTGGGATTGTATTTGTTTTGATTTTTGGGTTCTGGCTGATGACAGTGTCTCAAATTGAATTGTTAATGTGTTGACATTACCATGTTTCGAAATTAGTTTGTATTCATATGATGTCACTTGTTAGTTGCCATTTGGAATTTTATGTTCAATTGTATGGAAAGATTCTTCAGGTACAGGATTTCACTCCTGCAAAATTTTAGTGGATTACGTTGATCTGCCTAGCTTTCCACGTAATGGTAATTATGCTTGTTCTCTGTTTTCTTTCATTCCTTTCACCTTTTCCTTTTTTTTTCCTATTCCTAATTACTATAGCTGAGCAGTCGTCGCCGTGTGCTAGTGACGAGTTCCGTTGTACCCGCAATGCATGTATTGACTCCAGTCGTCTCTGTGACTTTACTGATGACTGTGGAGATGGTTCAGATGAGGAGCCCGCCCTCTGCGGTAATAAAGAGAACTTGTTTTCTGATTAATGAAAAATACTTTGTGACAGCAGATTCATTTCTTTTTTAATTGAACGGATATTTTATAAATTTGAACCCGATCAATTTGACTAGAATTCACTTAACTTTTGATATCATTGATTCAAACTATCAACATTGTGTTGTCCACAATCTTGTCATATTTCGAATATAAGGGCATTTCAAGAGCCATCCTTTTCAGGTTTTTTTTTTTTTGATACTCTTCCACACTAAAATTAAAAGAATGAAAAAAGCTCCCAAATACTTTTGCACGTTTCCCATAACTCAACCTCCTCTTTCAACAAAACCTCTTATGTCATATTATTATTCAGATCCTTTAAAGCAAGGTACATGACTTTGTATAGTCTAATGTTAATTGGCTTGGACACCAAAGGATGGATTATTGTGTTTATACACCTAATAATACACCTAATGCTACATCCATCGACATCAAATATCATATATTATACTACACAAATAAATTAGCATATACAGGTCATGAACCTTGAATAGAAGGAACTAGATTCTCAGTTGCAATTACAAACATAATCACTTTTTTACTGACATTTTTATTTCAAACTTATTCGCATGTATGTTTTGATTAAAAAAGCAATTCACTGGTCAATCAACTTATTATGACTTATTACATATTATCATTATTATTACTTATCATAATTACTATTTATGTAGGAGGATATGACCAATGCAGCTTTGAAGATGACTTCTGTGATTGGACTCAAGATGTCTATGATGACACTGATTTCATAAGAAAGACTGGACCATCAGATACAGAGAACTATGCTACCGGGCCATACAGGGACCACACAACACAGTATACAGGTACCTTTGGTTTAGATCTTTTAAAGGTAAAGACCAGTTTTGGAAACGCCCTCTCTTTAAAAAAAAATGAAATGGAAGCTCTCATTACCAATCATGTGAAAGAATATGTTTTGACTATTACGTGATGATACAAATTTTGCCGGGAAAGTCGGGAAACCGCCTACTAATTGATATATTTGGTAAATTATTATATCTATTGGGACCAAATAGATATCGCGCACGTGGTCGCGTAGTCCCATATACATCTTTCTGTGTACAGTGCTTGTAACTTTAACAAGACTGGGCCAAATTTCTTATCATTTTGATGATTCAAGAACATTGCAATACACACCAATACTTATATGCTAGATGATCAACCTTTTCTGATCGATTCCACAACGTTTCTTTCACAATGCAATCGCATGACCAGAACTGGTCTTTATCTTTAAAGATACCATTAATACATGTATCATTATAATCATTTTATAGTGGGAGTGCATTATTCAGGCAAGCCGAGTTCAATATGTCTGATATACCACAAAAGATTGTATACATAATGGGTAACACCTTAAGTAAGTAGGCCTAATGTTTGTAGTGTGAATCGTCACTCAGATCATTTCAAGGGCCATGTAGGAGCCTAGCTTTGGACATATTATATGGTTTCAAACTTTCAGCTGAGTTTCAATCAGTTCACATGTGAGCAGAACATCGAGAAGCATCATTTTTATCAATTTAACAGAGGGTGAAATGTAACAGTATACGCCAAAGAAAAGGAGCTAGGCCTGTTCGTGAAAAACAAGAACTTTCGTGCGAAATGATTTATTTGTGTTTTCATGTCAATTTTCCAGGATTCTATCTTGTAATGGATTCCAGCCAGCAGGGATTATCAGCAGGAGATAAAGCAAGACTGTTCAGTCCTGCATATCAACAGGTCAATCAGAACACACACTGCCGGGTAAGATGGACACCATGACATGGTTTCAATCCTCGTTCACACACAAGCTACCAGAAATCAAGATGGTTGCGTCCCAGATGCACTTTAATAATCTGCAGAAACAGAAATGTGATGATAGCTTGCACCGTCCCCCTTCTCTCTATCTCATTCTCTCTCCTTCTCTCTCTCTCTCTTTTATCTCTCTCATGCTCTCTCTTTCTCTCTCTCTTTCTCTCTGTTTCTATCTCTGTTTCTCTCTGTCTTTCCCTCTCTCTGCAGAAACAGAAATGTGATGATAGCTTGCACCGTCCCCCTTCTCTCTATCTCATTCCCTCTCCTCTCCCTCTCTTTTATCTCTCTCATGCTCTCTCTCTCTCTCTTTCTCTCTGTTTCTATCTCTCTTTCTCTCTGTTTCTATCTCTCTTTCTCTCTGTCATTCCCTCTCTCTTAGGTGGTTAACTGCGTCAGGTGTGTTAACAAGCCTTATGGAATACAGACTACAGTTGTTTATATCCCGCCGCTGCCACCCAAAATGTATTTCCCATAATCAACAGCTACACTGTATTGTTTAACAGTTAAACATTAAACCCCTGTTGTTTTTGTTGTTGTTGTTGTTTTCCTATTGACTTATTTCACATTGTGTTCTATTTTCCCTCCATTTAATATTGTGAATAATTTTGACAAATATGAAAAATGCATACATCTGCTCTTTAATTCGGATCTCAGCGATGGATACAGGGATTGAAGGTACTATTTTGTATCCTCAGAATATATGAAAGTAACATGCTTACCCTTTTAAAGGCACTGAACTTGAGGATGCTGTAGAAACAATTATTGTCATTTTGTTAACATATGACTGAATTCAACATTGATATCTCATCAGTTCCGTGTATGGTACCACATGTTCGGTGATGACATCGGAACCTTTAACATTTACTACCGTGTCGGCGTCGGAGCCTACCTCACATCTCTGTTCTCCAAGACTGGGCATTCCAATGATTACTGGGAGCTTGCAGACGTTGAAGTCACATCAGATCTTAACTTCCAGGTAACAATATTCTCTTTTATGTGACAGAATATTTTCCCAAAGTCGTAAACATTTGAATAATTGTTGTTTCCAATGTTTATATGGAACTTGAGGATGTTCAAGTGACATCAGATCTTAACATCCAGGTAACATTAATGTTGTTCTCTTCTTCGTCCCAGCTATACTTTAAGGCTTTATTAATCATGCTCACTTTTTTTTTCAATTACATCTTACTGCGTCTGATGATTACTATGACGTTGCAGATGTTACAAAGAGAAAACTCTCTCGTATACCCATTTGTGTGAAATATTCACTTTCGGTAACCCTTCATAAAACATCAGTTTACTTGAAAATACCTGATAAGCTTTCAAAATGATTCGAGAACATCTCATTTCTTGAATATTAATTCAAATATGCACTGTGGAACATTGCATATGGTAGATTTCTAGACCATGTACGTTGCATATAACATAGATAACATTTCTATTAATCATATTCCAGCTGATCACATACTATATCAACCTATAAAACTTACATAACAAATAATGTGGCGTTGTTTGGCTGTATTACTTAATAAAAATAACACATGAACTTAGTTTCGAATCCAGCACAGCATGGTTATATTTGATCATGTATCACATAATTACAATGTAAAGCGCTTAGAAACGTAGTATTAAACGCTTTAGAAATGTGACTTTTATTACTATTATTTATTATTATGCCTGTATAACATCACATATATTTTGGTTGTTTTGGGGGTTATTAGATCGTAATCGAAGCTCTACGAGGCGATGGCCCTGCTGGTGATATCGCCATTGATGACACATCTATAACACCTGATTGCATCAGATCACCAAGTAAGTCAATAGACCATTTTCGTAATGTAATCAATTTTAATGCACAGATCTTTGTTAAGGGCCTCGTCACAAACTATTTCATTTAACGGTTACGAATAATTGTATTCGATAGTCAGAATTCGAATTGCATACATTTCGTGCTGTTAGGAAAGAAAAGCCATAATTTTTGTCTTACCTTGCAACAATTAATGAATGCAATTCGCATTCTGGCTATTGAAATACAATTAGTAGTAACAGGTGAATTAAATATTTTGTAACGAGGCACTTAACAAAGATTCATGCATCAAATGTGATTGCATTACGAAAATGGTCAATTCTTATCCATACGAACATCCAATATCAATATCTCCTTTCAATTTCTACAGATCAATTTGACATGAAGGATTTGGAAATCAAAGTTTCAGTTGCAGCTCGTAATGATGATCACAAATAAAAGATCAATAGAATAAATTCAAACTCTCTTTAGAGTCTTCTTCTTCGTTTTTATATATTTTGCATGCTGGTTACTAGATCATCAAATATATGTCGGTTTGCACTGTGACTCTGTAGGCTCTAAATGAAATGTAATTTTACTTGATAGGTAATGGTTGGCATATTTACCCCAATAAACTAGCATTAACTATTTTAAATCATACATTGTGCAAAAGCTACTGTGAACAACATTTTATAATGAATGTCTCTCCCTTTTCTGCTCCATTCATTTATTTGCCAATGACTTGTATTCAATTGTTTATGTTCAGCCGATAATGCTGAAAACTTAGTTCATGAATTGATGGATTGTTTTTCTCGTAATGTGCAAAGCTGAATTACAACCCGGTGCAACATCGCCCCCTATCGTTACGTACGGTCCATGTGGACAAGGAAAGTGGCAGTGCTCTGATCTGACCTGTATTGACTTGGAGCTATACTGTAATTATGAGAACGATTGCTCTGGAGGCGAGGATGAGGCTGCATGCGGTAAGGATTTTATTGACATGGACTTTATGGTTATGATGGTGATGATGGTAATGATGATGATCTTAAGGAGGAGGAGGATGAGGATGGTGATGATGAAGATTAGGAGGAGGAAGATCTGCATGTACCATAATAAGGTTGATAGTGATGATAGTAAGAGTGAAAATTATAGGGTGATTGTGCCACGGCAATGGTTAAGTAATGAGGTCATGATGATGATGATAATGATGATTTTGATTATAATAATGATGATGAATGTACGGGTGATGATGACAATAATGGAGATGGTTATGTTGATGGGTGAGGGTATTGATAGTAAATTTATTTTAAGAGGATATTGCAATTATTAATTTCGTTTTCAAAATCTTAAAGGATCCTGTGACTTTGAGAGTGGTGTTTGTGGTTACCAGGATGACAGCTATGGGAGCTTTGCCTGGATGAGGGACCAGAGTGATCTTCTCCAAGATGCTGGTGGTAAGATTGTAATATGCTAGGGAGAAGAAGAATAACAAAAAATAGAAAGAGAACCGAATAAAAGAGGGAGGAGAAAAATAAAAGAAGAAGAAGAGAAAGAAGAGAAAGAAAAGGAAGAAGAAAAAGAAGAAGAAGAGAAAGAAAAAGAAGAAGATGAAAAAAGAAGGAACAAAACAATAACAAGAAAGAAGAACAAGAACAAGAACAAGAATAACAACTTACTTAATAGCATTCAATGTATGAATTCCTACTAGGTACCCATTTACCACTCCTAAATGGAGAGTGCCAAATGTAGAGTAATGTCTTGTCAAAGGATATATCTAAATATCTCGCCAAAAGATATTTCTATTTTATTTTACCTCGTACCTTTTATGAAAAAGGTTTCTTGCTAAGTTTTGAGTAACATGCGAAAGCTTTACTTTCTGACAGAAATGGGTCTTCAAACCTTAATCCATTGATTTCAGCAACTGCATGTACCAGGCAAAACATGTGATTTCAGTACTCTCTTTTCAGGAATTTTTAAAATTATGTTGGCATGGACCAGTGCCAGTGTATTTTGATATTGAATTTTGACGTAAAGTTTGATATTGATAGTTTACCACAATATTGTACTCATCCAAGAAATATTGGAATACTCGAGAAAAAAAATCAATAGCAACCTGTCTTGTCACATTCACTGAAATGAAGTATATATTCAGATTATTTGTGGTTACTGGATACTTATCAGAGTACTCTGAATTTGTAGTTTTGAAGATGAGGCTAGGACTCATAGTGTTATATTGATATATGATATACCGTGTGGTTCGCTATAATAGGCATGTATATGAAATAATTGTGTGTTTTGATTTGTTTAACAAGGTTTCTACATGACGGTCGGCAGTGGCAACGGGCAGTTCAATGAACCAGCTAGACTCGTGAGTACAGTCCTTCCTGACACATCACCGGACTGCACCATGACATTCTGGTATCTTTATCAGGTAAGAGACTGCCCATTAAGGCTAAACAAAAACTTGTTTTTCACTGACAGAGAATGATGGAGAGAAAGAGAACGATAGAGAGAGAGAGATTGAGAGGGAGAGAGATAAAACATTTGAAATAAATATTGATCAATTGTAATTTTAATAATCAGGTTTTTCAGTAAATCTTGGCGATTTCAATGATTTACCTTTAGATTCTATTCAAGAGAGGTCAAAGACAAAGTCCTTTATTTAAATAATGACTGAATCCCTTTTCACCCATTAAGTTTTTCACCATACAGTCAAACCAGTCTATTTTAACTCAGTCATATGGTATGGTAGGGTTGCGCTCCTTTGGGTGACCACATCCTTAATAACCTTAATAACACATCGGGTGATAAGTTAATCAAGATTACCCGAAAATGTCATTAATGTACTCATTTTTCTTAGTAAAAGGTGAACATAATCTGAATTCAAGCCCTATGCCACCTGTAACATTTTATACAGGACATTATCTTTACCTCTATACCTATGACAAGACCGGTGGCCTTCGTAGGCATGTTCTACTAGACATTGTTGGGGTTTTTCGAGAGAGACAAATTCATGGCCTTTATAAACAGATAGCCGCTGCGACAGGTTCAATATATAATGTCTCGCATCTCAGTTACCCTTCATGTTTCTCCCTCTAAAAACATTGTCTGACTAATCAAATTTGTATTCTTTCATCTAGGTGTCAACCAGCGTTCCACTGACCGAGTTCTACATGCAAGTAATCAATGCTAGCGACCCAGCAGATTCGGCAGATTTGTGGATGGTGCCCTCAACGTCGGTTGCAACGTGGACCCAAGCTACGGTCGGATTGGGAAGACAAATAACAAGCTACCAGGTATAGAGGAATACACTGTTCCTCGTAAATTTGATGACATTTTTTGAAAATATGGTTCAATATGCTTTATCTTTGATAGGTAAGGTCTGTATCGTGTCAGAAACGTATTGATCAGTATCTATAACTATATCTAGATCAATAAATAAAGTACTGAGAAGATATAAACTTTACATATTAAGAATTGATCATATTCTCACAATCACTTCATTAAAGATAATGCAAAGTTTTGGGAAATTTTTTAATTGGATGGATAGTTTTTTTAAATTGTTGATATATTTGGATGTCCCTGTGGATGTATTAGAAGCACTAAAAAATTAGCCCCTAAAACACTTCTGCTTTCGAGCAAATTGAATAATAAAATTTACTGGTTATCCCGGTAAATTTCAAATATTTTAAATAGCGCCTAAGTCCATTCCATGGTAGCTGCGACCATGAAAATCTCAGAATATGCAGCTCCGATATATAATTTCCAATCGGGAATAGCAAAT
Source organism: Mesocentrotus franciscanus (assembly GCA_037976565.1). Taxonomy (NCBI): domain Eukaryota; kingdom Metazoa; phylum Echinodermata; class Echinoidea; order Camarodonta; family Strongylocentrotidae; genus Mesocentrotus; species Mesocentrotus franciscanus. The sequence continues at coordinate 21,080,120 of CP137670.1, read as the reverse complement.
CGATCGATTATGTTCAAGAAACATTGTTTTAAAGCTAAATTAATATCAGTCTTGAGAGGGCACTATACAATATAAAGAGTTTATTATTTACAATTTCATCACTTTAGACTCGATATCAACTGCGACAACAACCACTGAATATTGTAAAATCGCATATGCTTCCAATATGTTCATTTGAACCAAATTCATGACCCCATACCAAAACTTTGTAATACCTTTAAAAGAGCCAATAAAATATTCCAACTTTATGAACCAAAGTTAACATTGCTTAAGACATCATGACCGATATTTGATATTTTTTTCTAAATACTTGATTTTGATTTCATAATTTGCCACTGAAGATACAAGCTAACATGTATGTTCATGTTATTTAATCATGATCTATCTACTCACAGATCGAATTTTTCGTCGTCATGTCGGACGACAATGACGTGATCGCCGTCGATGACATCAAACTTGATGGCTGCAAGGTGGAGTCGTACGTCCCATGCGAGGTCCAATGCGACAATCTGCTATGTGTGCCTTTCTCCAAGAAATGCGATTATTCGGACGATTGTACCGATGGGACGGATGAAAGAACTTGTGGTGAGTAAAACATGCAATGCTCCATAATGAATCTAGCGTTGTCGTGGTCTAGCGGATACGTATTTGGACTGTGGATCACATGGTTGCGGTTAGAGTCCCGCCGTGGCACTAATGTCCTTTGGCAAGACATTAATCTGCATTTGCCATTGGCTGCTTACTTCAGTCTGCCTATTCGCGTCCGAGGAAGATGTCTGAACTCCAGACATCGAAACTGTTACAGGTATTTGTTTACTTTTTGATGTGATATGAGAATCTTTGTATTTTTTTGTTTTCAGATGCATATCAGAGATGTGACTTTGAGATGAATCTATGTGACTGGAGTCAGAACAGGGATGATGACCTTGATTGGTTATGGATGACGGGTAATCAAGGGGCGCAGGGTGGTGCCCCTGGGGTCGACCACACCCTTAATAATCCATCAGGTGAGATGTTCTGGGAGATTTTTTTATTTGATTTGATTTGATTTTTGCATTTTTCTAAATACAATAACTAAATATGTAAACGTAAGGTATAAAACAAATATGCAGACAGCAATAACTTTATTTCAAAAGATGGTTTACATATATATACATATAACAACAAAATTAATATTTATATAATAAAGAATTATGAATGTTGTTTGGAGAGGTTAAAGAAGGGGTGTGTTTGTGGTAATAGTAGAGGCAGTGGTAGTAGTAGTTGTGTTGATGGTGGTAAGGGTGCTGGCGGTGGTGGTGTTGATGTTAGTTGTGGTTTGGTAGAGTGGTGTTCCTTGTGTGGACCACACCCTTTATAACCCTAATAACCCATCGGGTGATAGGTTAATCAGATTACCTGTAAATGCCCGAGGGGGTGCACGGTGGCGCTCCTTAGGTGGATCACACCCTTAGAAACCTTAATATGCCATCAAGTGATAGGTTAATCAAGATTACCTGAAAATCCCCAAGGGGCGCATGGTTGGCTCCTTGGGTGGACCACACCCTAAATAATACCTCAGTTGATATCTAATAATCAAGATTACCCGAAAATGTTCTAAATGTACTCATATTTCTAAGTAAAAGGTTGAACATAATCTGAATTCAAGCCCTATTCCACCTATTACCTTTCATACAGGACATTATCTCTACCTGTATACCTATGACACTGATGCTAACAAGAGAGCAAGACTTGATGGTCTCATCTATTCTAGACCCAATGCTGGTGACTGCCAGGTGAGATATATTTTATTTCTGCTTTATCGGTTTTAAGATAATCATGTTTCTCCTGATACAGATCTTTTTTCTAGCGAGTATAGGAAATTGATAATTCTAGTTTCAGGCCTAAATCGCTACTTTTGTTTAAATAAGAAACTCTTTTTTTGTAAATACTAAATGAATGCAGCATCATATAGGTCATTTAAAAATGCATTGTGGTTAAATTTCTTTTAATGTAGGACTTTTGAGTTGTTTTTCATAGAATACTTTATTCAACTTTATACCTGCCTTCAATTATTAAACCTTTTATTTCATAATCGTCACTGGGGTTTTCCAGAACTATTCCACATTTTGTAAAGGTTTTTTAGTTCCTCGTTAAACTACTTAGCAGGAGTTTATTTGAATATACTCTTATCTATTCCTAACTAACCTAGCATAATTTTAGAATGGCTTGATAGATGAAGGCATGTCCAACTTATTTAAGCATTAGATTTTTAATTTTTTTAATACCTATGTTTGTCAAAAGTATGTATCTGTCACTTTGAACATTTGCTCATACTGTTTTATAATTTAAAAAAACATTAAATGAAGACTTTATTTTTTTTAATGAAAAATCTTTAACTTTCTTTATTTTTTCCTTGCAGATGAGATTCTGGTACCACATGAACGGAGCTAACGTCGGTACACTCAGGGTCATGACCCTAATATCACTCTCTGATAACCCACAATCCATCTGGTCTAAAGCTGGTCCGCAAGGAGATGCGTGGTTGAGAGGTATCGCGGACCTCGAACCAGGAAGCAAATTCAGGTAAAGATACTGATTCTTGACATATGTGTCTTTTGTCTTTATGTTGTATTCATTTCAAATCAATTCAATTCAATATAATGTGGTTCATTAAAAATACAAAGTAGTACATATAGTACAGGGACTAATTGCAATTTGTAAAAATAGTCATGAAATAGAATCATTGATTAAAACAAAAAATAAAGTCAATAAGAGGTAAAATTACGTTATCCTTTCAAATCAAAATCACACATTCATATACACAAACAAAACGTTCATCATAATGCAAAATAGAAGCAAAAGATATTTTTGGCCGAAATTTCTCTTTATGACAAGAATTTAATCAACCCTAACTTTTCTCTCTTTTTTATTAACGGTGGAGTTTCTCAAACTTGAAATAAATCACATGTGCTTTTATAGTTGGTTGTTATGTATAGTTTTAATCTAATACACATAGTTTGTTAGAATTTATTGGACAAATAAGTATTACTTTTATATGTGTCTGTTTACATGTATAAGATTTTTAAAAATTGTAATTGTTCGTGTGTGGGTGTTTTTGTATGTGTGTTCAGGGGTGTGAGAAACAAAAACAAAACATTTTATTTTATTTGTGTTCAAATTGAGGTTTCAGTTTTCCCTGTGCATGAAGAATAACTCTTGCACAGAACACAGATTTTCTACAAGTTTTAATTAAATATACGATTAATCTATTATTATTTGTGTCCATTTGTGTGAAGATTCTGATAGAGGGCGTTGCAGGTGGTTTAGACGATCATATGAGCATCGATGATATCTCATTCACACCCGGATGTGTAGTCTCACCAGATCAGACCCTACCTATCAAGGTTACTCCTTCAAGTACGCACTTCTTCTTCTTTTACTCCGTTATTTGAGACGACAAACTTTCAAACAATATGATAGGCTACGACACAAATCTCCTGTTTTGTTCAGCAGGAAATTATATTTTGCTTAATCTTTTTTCTAAGTTACACAATATACTCATTATAATCTGTTACTTTAAAGTAGTATTTATCATTATTTGTTGGATATGGAAATCATTACAACATAAGTAATAAGATAATAAAGCTTACCACTGTTGGTAACTTTGCCATCAATATTAACTATCATGGCAACATCACTAAACAGCCAATCATATCAAGGTTTCCATGGATGTTACCATTAATGGCAAAGTAACCATCATTTATAAGTATTGTGAAACGGGGCCTGTCGAAAAAGATGAAAAGACACTTCTCCATAACACCATCAATTCCATCAACCCTTTCGCGACAACCAGTCCACATTTTGTGGTTTGATTCAATATCACTTTATTCAGATTCCTAAAAAAATATGCCACATTCACGAGTATAAAGGGCATACATTTCTGAACACATTACATCCATCTTTGTTTAATGAGTATATTGCGTTTTATGCCGGGAACTTTGAAACGGAAAATAAGCTTTAAAATCCTTAAATTGGCAACACATTGAGGGATTCAATATCATTGTTTTTCTACCAAAATTTGTCATTTTTCAAGTTTCGACAATATTTTCTTGCCCATATATGTTGTTTTCAGAGACATTACATTTAATTTTAACACTGTGGCAAAAGAACAATTTTATTGTTGCCAATTTGAAGAACAATATGTGATCTATTATGATTTGAAAATAAATCCTGTCCTGATCGAAAGGGTTAAAATGAAAATTATTCTTTTCTAACTCAAGGTGCCCCAAACTGTAACACAGGAGAGAGAGAGACGGATCCTGTCTAGCTATCACTAA
>CP137670.1:21053693-21075301 GCA_037976565.1 Mesocentrotus franciscanus | reverse complement strand
CTTGTCAAAGGATATATCTAAATGTCTCGCCAAACGATATTTATATTTTATTTTACCTCGTACCTTTTATGAAAAAGGTTTCTTGCTAAGTTTTGAGTAACATGCGAAAGCTTTACTTTCTGACAGAAATGGGTCTTCAAACCTTAATCCATTGATTTCAGCAACTGCATGTACCAGGCAAAACATGTGATTTCAGTACTCTCTTTTCAGGAATTTTTAAAATTATGTTGGCATGGACCAGTGCCAGTGTATTTTGATATTGAATTTTGACGTAAAGTTTGATATTGATAGTTTACCACAATATTGTACTCATCCAAGAAATATCGGAATACTCGAGAAAAAAAGCAAAAGCAACCTGTCTTGTCACATTCACTGAAATAAAATATATATTCAGATTATTTGTGGTTACTGGATACTTATCAGAGTACTCTGAATTTGTAGTTCTGAAGATGAGGCTAGGACTCATAGTGTTATATTGATATATGATATACCGTGTGGTTCGCTATAATAGGCATGTATATGAAATAATTGTGTGTTTTGATTTGTTTAACAAGGTTTCTACATGACGGTCGGCAGTGGCAACGGGCAGTTCAATGAACCAGCTAGACTCCTGAGTACAGTCCTTCCTGACACATCACCGGACTGCACCATGACATTCTGGTATCTTTATCAGGTAAGAGACTGTCCATTAAGGCTAAACAAAAACTTGTTTTTCACTGACAGAGAATGATGGAGAGAAAGAGAAAGATAGAGAGATTGAGAGAGGGAGATAAAACATTCGAAAAAAATATTGATCAATTGTAATTTTAATAATCAGGTTTTTCAGTTAATCTTGGCGATTTCAATGATTAACCTTTATATTCTATTCAAGAGAGGTCAAAGACAAAGTCCTTTATTTAAATAATGACTGATTCCTTTTTCACCAATTAAGTTTTTCACCATACAGTCAAACCAGTCTATTTTAACTCAGTCATATGGTATGGTAGGGTTGGTAGTTAATCAAGATTACCCGAAAATGTCATTAATGTACTCATTTTTCTTAGTAAAAGGTGAACATAATCTGAATTCAAGACCTATGTCACCTGTTACATTTTATACAGGACATTATCTTTACCTCTATACCTATGACAAGACCGGTGGCCTTCGTAGGCATGTTCTACTAGACATTGTTGGGGTTTTTCGAGAGAGACAAATTCATGGCCTTTATAGACAGATAGCCGCTGCGACAGGTTCAATGTATAATGTCTCGCATCTCAGTTACCCTTCATGTTTCTCCCTCTAAAAACATTGTCTGACTAATCAAATCTGTATTCTTTCATCTAGGTGTCAACCAGCGCTCCACTGACCGAGTTCTACATGCAAGTAATCAATGCTAGCGACCCAGTTGATTCTGCAGAATTGTGGATGGTGCCCTCAACGTCGGTTTCAACGTGGGCCCAAGCTACGGTCGGATTAGGAAGACAAATAACAAGCTACCAGGTATAGAGGAATACACTGTTCCTCATAAATTTGACACAATTTTTTTCTTACCTATCTTTATGACATTTTTTTAAAATATGGTTCAATATGCTTTATCTTTGATAGGTAAGGTCTGTATCGTGTCAGAAACGTATTGATCAGTATCTATGACTATATCTAGATCAATAAATAAAGTACTGAGAAGATATAAACTTTACATATTAAGAATTGATCATATTCTCACAATCACTTCATTAAAGGTAATGCAAAGTTTTGGGAAATTTTTTAATTGGATGGATAGTTATTTTTAAATTGTTGATATATTTGGATGTCCCTGTGGATGTATTGAAGCACTAAAAAATTAGCCCCTAAAACACTTCTGCTTTCGAGCAAATTGAATAATAAAAATTTACTGGTGCTCCCGGTAAATTTCAAATATTTTAAATAGCACCTAAGTCCATTCCATGGTAGCTGCGACCATGAAAATCTCAGAATATGCAGCTCCGATATATAATTTCCAATCGGGAATAGCAAATCGGTCGATTATATTCAAGAAACATTGTTTTAAAGCTAAATTAATATCAGTCTTGAGAGGGCACTATACAATATAAGGGTTTATTATTTACAATTTCATCACTTTAAACTCGATTTCAACTGCGACAACAACCACTGAATATTGTAAAATCGCATATGCTTCCAATATGTTCATTTGAACCAAATTCATGACCCCATACCAAAACTTTGTAATACCTTTAAAAGAGCCAATAAAATATTCCAACTTTATGAACCAAAGTTAACATTGCTTAAGACATCATGACCGATATTTGATATTTTTTTCTAAATACTTGATTTTGATTTCATAATTTGCCACTGAAGATACAAGCTAACATGTATGTTCATGTTATTTAATCATGATCTATCTACTCACAGATCGAATTTTTCGTCGTCATGTCGGACGACAATGACGTGATCGCCGTCGATGACATCAAACTTGATGGCTGCAAGGTGGAGTCGTACGTCCCATGCGAGGTCCAATGCGACAATCTGCTATGTGTGCCTTTCTCCAAGAAATGCGATTATTCGGACGATTGTACCGATGGGACGGATGAAAGAACTTGTGGTGAGTAAAACATGCAATGCTCCATAATGAATCTAGCGTTGTCGTGGTCTAGCGGATACGTATTTGGACTGTGGATCACATGGTTAGCGGTTAGAGTCCCGCCGTGGCACTAATGTCCTTTGGCAAGACATTAATCTGCATTTGCCATTGGCTGCTTACTTCAGTCTGCCTATTCGCGTCCGAGGAAGATGTCTGAACTCTAGACATCAAAACTGTTACAGGTATTTGTTTACTTTTTGATGTGATATGAGAATCTTTGTATTTTTTTGTTTTCAGATGCATATCAGAGATGTGACTTTGAGATGAATCTATGTGACTGGAGTCAGAACAGGGATGATGACCTTGATTGGTTATGGATGACGGGTAATCAAGGGGCGCAGGGTGGTGCCCCTGGGGTCGACCACACCCTTAATAATCCATCAGGTGAGATGTTCTGGGAGATTTTTTTATTTGATTTGATTTGATTTTTGCATTTTTCTAAATACAATAACTAAAAATGTAAACGTAAGGTATAAAACAAATATGCAGACAGCAATAACTTTATTTCAAAAGATGGTTTACATATATACATATAACAACAAAATTAATATTTCTATAATAAAGAATTATGAATGTTGTTTGGAGAGGTTAAAGAAGGGGGTTGTGTTTGTGGTAATAGTAGAGGCAGTGGTAGTAGTAGTTGTGTTGATGGTGGTAAGGGTGCTGGCGGTGGTGGTGTTGATGTTAGTTGTGGTTTGGTAGAGTGGTGTTCCTTGTGTGGACCACACCCTTTATAACCCTAATAACCCATCGGGTGATAGGTTAATCAGATTACCTGTAAATGCCCAAGGGGGTGCACGGTGGCGCTCCTTAGGTGGATCACACCCTTAGAAACCTTAATATGCCATCAAGTGATAGGTTAATCAAGATTACCTGAAAATCCCCAAGGGGCGCATGGTTGGCTCCTTGGGTGGACCACACCCTAAATAATACCTCAGTTGATATCTAATAATCAAGATTACCCGAAAATGTTCTAAATGTACTCATATTTCTAAGTAAAAGGTTGAACATAATCTGAATTCAAGCCCTATTCCACCTATTACCTTTCATACAGGACATTATCTCTACCTGTATACCTATGACACTGATGCTAACAAGAGAGCAAGACTTGATGGTCTCATCTATTCTAGACCCAATGCTGGTGACTGCCAGGTGAGATATATTTTATTTCTGCTTTATCGGTTTTAAGATAATCATGTTTCTCCTGATACAGATCTTTTTTTTTCTAGTGAGTATAGGGAAATTGATAATTCTAGTTTCAGGCCTAAATCGCAACTTTTGTTTAAATAAGAAACTCTTTTTTTTTTAATACTAAATGAATGCAGCATCATATAGGTCATTTAAAAATGCATTGTGGTTAAATTTCTTTTAATGTAGGACTTTTGAGTTGTTTTTCATAGAATACTTTATTCAACTTTATACCTGCCTTCAATTATTAAACCTTTTATTTCATAATCGTCACTGGGGTTTTTCCAGAACTATTCCACATTTTGTAAAGGTTTTTTTTAGTTCCTCGTTAAACTACTTAGCAGGAGTTTATTTGAATATACTCTTATCTATTCCTAACTAACCTAGCATAATTTTAGAATGGCTTGATAGATGAAGGCATGTCCAACTTATTTAAGCATTAGATTTTTTTTTTTTATACCTATGTTTGTCAAAAGTATGTATCTGTCACTTTGAACATTTGCTCATACTGTTTTATAATTTGAAAAACATTAAATGAAGACTTTATTTTTTTTCATGAAAAATCTTTAAATTTCTTTATTTCTTCCTTGCAGATGAGATTCTGGTACCACATGAACGGAGCTAACGTCGGTACACTCAGGGTCATGACCCTAATATCACTCTCTGATAACCCACAATCCATCTGGTCTAAAGCTGGTCCGCAAGGAGATGCGTGGTTGAGAGGTATCGCGGACCTCGAACCAGGAAGCAAATTTCAGGTAAGGATACTGATTCTTGACACATGTGTTTTTTGTCTTTGTTGTTTTCATTTGATTTCAATTCAATGTGGTTCCTTAAAAATACAAGGTAGTAGTTCAAAGACTAATTGCAAAATGTAAAAAAATGGTCATGAAATAGAATCGTTGATTAAAACCAAAAATAAAATCTATAAGAAGTTAAATTACGTAATCCTTTCAAATCGAAATCACATATTCATACAAGAAAAAAAAAAACGTTCATCATAATGCAAAACAGAAGCAAAGGATATTTTTGGCCGAAATTTCTCTTTAGGACAAGAATTTAGTATACCCTAACTATTATCTCTTTTATATATTTACGGTGAGTTATCTCAAACTTAGAATAAATAAGATGTGCTTTTATAGTTGGTTGCTATAGATGGCTTACAGCAAAGTAATTCAAATTGGAAACAGATGCTTGTAAAGTTTAAAAAGAAAATTTTATACTGTTAGACTAACATGTATAGTTTTATTCGAGTCCCGCCGCGGCACTAATGTCCTTTGGCAAGACATTGATCTACATTTTCCACACTCAACCCAGGTGAGGTAAATGGGTACCTGGCAGGAATTAATTCCTTGAAATGCTGGAGCGCTGTAATGGCAGCTAGGCTAAAGCCGGGGTAATAATAAATGCGCCTCGGAATAGAATTTCTAGATAGACGGCGCTATAGAAATGCCTATTATTATTATTATTATAGTTTGTTAGAATTTATTGGAAAAATAAATATTACTATATGTGTCTGTTTACATGTATAAGATTCAACACATTGTAGTTGTTCGTGTTTGGGTGTTTTTGTATGTGTGTAGGGGTATGAGAAACAAAAACAAAACTTTTTTGTTTTGTTTGTATTTCATGTTGAGGTTTCAGTTTTCCCTGTGCATGAAGAAAAACTCTTGCACAGAACACAGATTTTCTACAAGTTTCAATTGAATATACGATTAATCTATTATTATGTTTGTCCATCTCTGTGAAGATTCTGATAGAAGGCGTTGCAGGCGGTTTAGACGACCATATGAGCATTGATGACATCTCATTCACACCCGGATGTTTAGTCTCACCAGATCAGACTCTACCTATCAAGGTTACTCCTTCAAGTAAGCACTTCTCTTCTTCTTGTTGTTTTACTCCGTAATTTGAGACGACAAACTTTCAAACGATATGATAAACTATGACACAAATCTCCTGTTTTGTTCAGCAGGAAATTTTATTGTGCTTAATCTTATTTTCTTCTAAATTACACAATATACTCATAATATGTTACTTTAAAGTTGTATTTATCATTATTAGTTGGATAATGGATATGGAAATCATTTTAACATAAGTAATAAAATAAAAAAAAACTTACCACTGATGGTAACTTTGCCATTAATATTAACTTCTGTGGCAACCTCACTCAACATCCATTCATATCTAGGTTGCCATGGAAGTTACCGTCTATGGTAAGTTTCATGCAGCGGGGCCTATCAAAAAAGGTGAAAAGACACTTCAATAGCACCATCAATTCTATCAACCCTTTGGCAACAAACAGTCCCCATTTTGTGGATTGGCTCAATAACTTATGATTCAGAGTCCAAAATAATATGCAACATGCCTTGGTATAAAGGGCATACATTTCTGAACACATTACATCCATCTTTGTTTAATGAGTATATTGCGTTTTATGCCGGGAACTTTGAAACGGAAAATAAGCTTTAAAATCCTTAAATTGGCAACACATTGAGGGATTCAAAATCGTTGTTTTTCTATCAAAATTTGTCATTTTTCAAGTATCGACAACATTGTTGCACATGTATGTTGTTTTCAGAGACATTACATTTAATTTTAACACTGTGGCAAAAGAACAATTTTATTGTTGCCAATTTGAAGAACAATATGTGATCTATTATGATTTGAAAATAAATCCTGTCCTGATCGAAAGGGTTAAAATGAAAAATTATTCTTTTCTAACTCAAGGTGCCCCAAACTGTAACACAGGAGAGAGAGTTTGTAATGACGGATCTTGTCTGGCTATCACTAAATTCTGCGACTTCAGGTTCGATTGTGATGATGGCAGTGATGAAAAGGAGTGCCGTAAGTCTTTCAATACTACTTTTTTAGTATTTTATAATACCCTCTTAATGATTGAATCTTAATTCCTATCAATGTACAGTAGTGAATACATTTAGACAAAACCATAACTTTGTAATTCTGTCGTTTCGTCAAGAATATTATTTGTTGGTATAAGTTAGCAGAATATGTTCATTTATTTCATATTTCTTTAGACATAATGTACGGTGTCCCATGTCAAAGTAAAATTAGAGGGATGGGTTTCTCAAAATATGGAAATATTTTATATTTGAAGTAAACGTTTTATTTTGTATGCTCTCAGTTGATATAATTGTGCCTTCATGCTTTGAGGTATTTTGTTTAATATGTTTAGTAAAAGCAAAGGAATTTATGATTTGAATTGCTGTAGTTAAAAACAAAAAAATTAAGAATGAGCGTGTACCAATCACCTTTAACAAATTATGTGTGTACAGTTAGAATGTATAAATTCCACCCAAACAAATCTTCTCCTCGCATCCTATGGGGTAACGGATAAGGAGTATAAAGAAAATAATTAATAACATGAAATTGCACACACGGAATAGAATTAAGTCGGACTAGGGTTCCATGTGGACCCCATTTTAAGCGAGCGCGTACAGGTTCGTCAAGTTGTATTCTCACAAATCCATTTTATGGTAATTAAGAGTGTATTTAAACTTGCAAAATCTCAAATCAGACATACTATTTGAAGTTCATATTTAAATATATCATTGCCACTTTGAATAACATACAGAATGAAATATTTAGATTGGTGCACTTTAGATACATTCTTCTTGTTCATTCAACCATTTTATCTCTTTTTTAAATCTTCTACAGCTACTGTGTGTACATTTGAAAATGACATGTGCTCATGGGAGCAATCTCTAAATGATGATTTTGATTGGCTGAAGCACAACGACTCTGATTCTTTGGAATACCTGGGACCTGATACTGATCATACCATGAATAACCCTGATGGTAAGAATTCCGAGACAGTTTATGTGTCCGTCTTGCTCTCTCTCTCTCTCTCTCTCTCTCTTTCTTTGCTCTCTAACACTTTTCTCATTTTCTCCTATTTGTTTTCTTATCATCCTGGTATTAAATTTCTTTTTCTTTTTTCATACAATATTATGATATTAAAGCGTTTGAATCTATAATATTAAAATTATCTTCTGTGTTTCATTCCTTTCTCCAATTTTCTATTTTGTCCACTACTGTTTCTGTATAGGCCTAGTATATTTATTAATTCCAATACTAATTCCATTTCCGAATCGTGATTTTGATGATATTATTATTTTTTTTTTTCTCTATATATATTTATCTAATGTAATGTCAGAACAATTTCTTTCATTTTGTTTTTGTTTTGTTAAGGTCAATAAAAAAACGCCATCCACTTTTTGGGTATACCTTTAAAACATGTAACTGTAACTGTAATACTAAATACATGTCTCATATATTTTTGTTTTAAAGGAATATACTACTTCGTGGACGGATCTCAGCAGTCCGCCACCAAATCCAACAACCAATTCGCCACCTTGGTGAGCCCGCGGTTCAGCCAGGCTGGCCGGGCGTGCACCGCCTCACTTTGGTACTACTCGTACGGTGTGGACTACGGCATGCTTGCGTTGAAGCGTAAGGTTCTAACGGACGAGCGCACATTGATGGTCGTAGATAGCGGAAACACCTTGGAGAGCAAGTGGATGAAGGCGGAGATTAAGATTCCACAGTGTCTTACGGACTTCCAGGTATGGTGTCTTCAATGCTATTGTCAAAAACAAAGATGTCCTTTTATCTTGGTGCTAACATTAAGTTTACACATTCATCAAATTTATAATTCTGTCTTTTAATCTCACTTTTTTACCTCTGTATAAATGTAAAGTACATATTTGTTTAAACCTCCGAATACATTTTATATTCTTATCTGTCTCTCTTTCTCATCTCTCATCTCTATCTCTCTGTCTCTCTCTGTCTCTCTATGTCTCTCCCTCTTATCCCTCTCTCTCACTCATCTCTTCCTGTCTCTTTCTCCATCTCTCTCACTCTCTATCTCTCTTTCTCTCTTCATAGGTTCTTATAACCGCAGAGAACCATCAGCCACAACCCTACGCCGGTGGCTTTGCCATCGATGACATAAGATTCGACAACTGTGCGTATGACATGTATACTCCTGTAACGTGTGAAGACACCGAAGCTAAGTGCGATAGCGGCCAGTGCTATCCTATGGATAACAAGTGTGATTTCACAAGAGACTGCTGTATGGATAACACAGATGAAACCGACTGTTGTAAGTTTGAAATTAGTTAATTCATTTTTTTTTACAATATCCAATTTAGGTGAAAACAATGTATAAACAGTGTCATATATACGGGGTAAGAGGTGGCACAAGTCGAGGGTGGAACTTGAGGGGGTTCCGAAAACCAACTTACAAGAAAAAGTGAATGGAGAGAAAAGGAATATAATATTATGATATGTAAGGATTGTATGCCGCCCCTAATTCTCGGGGTAAAGTGCTTTGGGGATGCGTGTGATTGATAGATAAGATTTGAAAGAGGGCGCCATTTCATTCTTGGTCCCGGTGTCATCTTCTCCAGCTATGACACTGTTGATTGAACAAAGTCAAAATGAATATCATTTTGAAAATGCATAGCTATTTGTATTAATTTCAATTATTCCAAAGTATTGATGTCTTTTCTTTTAGCAGTGAAGCAGAATTTGAAGACTTTTCTGTTGCTCTATATAAATTGTGATATCAATTTAAGTTACAATTAGGATGGATATTTGATTAAGATTTAAATAGTATTTCGTATAGATTATAAAGGAAATAATTATATGATAAAGTTTTAACGAATGTATATGGTAAACCATAATACCAATTTGAAACATATTTCCTTTCTCGCAAATTTTATTAACATACACGATGTGTTGAAGGTAATTTGCTGATTCCAAATTGATGACCTGGTAAAAACCTTTTGATTTAAAGCGTGAAACTTCTCTTCTTGATCTTCGTCTTGTATGTATAGTATTCGTTACTGGTATTAACGATTTCTAATCATTCTTTCATTCCCTACACATTTCATCTTTAGCGACATACAATAGATGTGATTTCGAGAGTGGACTGTGTGATTGGATGCAGATGACCGATGACGATCTGGACTGGAATACAATGCAGGCATCTACCTCAGCTTATCTTAAATTTGACCATACCCTAGACAGCGAGAGAGGTAAGGACACACAGCTAGTTACAAGTGTATGATGGGGGCTGTGTGTGTGTCCAGACTGTCACAACAAGGTGACAATAAATTACACAATCACATCTTTATAAAATCATAACAACACAACAGTAAAGACAGCATGAATTAAAAACAAAAATGATAAAATACCTGTACAGCCGGTCATAGGTTTTGATTTTTTCCGATCGTTTTTCAGCGAGTCTTCTGCTCATTCACATAAGTACATTAACATACATGAAGATATATAAGGTTCGTAACAAGACGCTTAACAAAAATAGAGACAACACTTTTGCCTTTAGATTTAACGAAATATGTGCATCAAACATTACTTGCCATCATAATTCTCCTTCAAAATATTGTCTAACATAAGTCTTAAAATATTGATGATATACTGAGTGTAAATTTCTTCAAATTGTAAATCAACTGTTCGGATACTCAGCCTGTCCGGACACACAATTTATGGGTTCACCTAAAAAGGAATTTGTGTACAGCTCAATATCCACCCTCCTCCACCTCTCTGTCTCACTCTCTCTGTCTCACACTCTCTATATCTGTCTATTTTTACTCCCCCTCCCTCTCCCTCTCTTTCTCCCCCTCCCCCTCTCACACGCACCATTTTGTTTTCTCTCTCAGGTTCATTTCTGGTCGTAAATCAGTATCAGCAGTCGTCGTCTGGTTCTTCTGCTCAGCTGGGTAGTTTTATCATCAACCCAGTATCATCCGGATGCACGGTGAGTTTCTCTTCTTAAAATATTCTTCTTCTTTTTCATTTGTAAACTCATTTTTTTTCTAGTGGCAACAATTTTGATAGGAAACAATAACAACCAAGTACCTTGTGATCCACATTCTAGTTACTCGTCCACTATACCATGCTCATTTATGTGAAATCAATGGGAAACTTATTTCTGGTTCATTATATAGTCAAATCTGTATATAAAGACCACTCAAGTGAGTCAAAACGGTCTTTATGAGCAGGCGGTCTTTATGACTGTGTAGATTCCTTTAATACAGATTTCAATCAGAAATTCTGCTCAAGGAAAAGTAAAAGATTTGGACTTCAAAGATAGGTTTGACTATATATGGACAATAAAACTTGAATCCTGAATCGCAATAACAACTTTACCACTTCTACATCGAACAATTGATTCTGAACCGGTTTCATTTATTTTATCCAGATGAGGTTTAATTACTACGTGAGCGGGGAAGATGCGACCATTACCATCAAAACGAGGACCCTGATAGGCGGTCCAATGACGGAGAAATGGAGTATGTCTGGTGACCAGGGATTTCTGTGGAATCGGGGATCACTACCACTTAATAGTGATGACACATTCCAGGTGAGAAAACAAAATTGATCGCACAGAATTTCTAGAAATCAATCCAAGGGCAATTTCAATATCCTGTTGTGTTGACTATAATTCAATTCAATTCAATTCAATACTTTATTATCCATAAATCATGCATGGAAGGTTGAATTGTTTAATACATGCCTGATACAAAATGAATACAGATAATTGGTACGATGATGATCCAATATAATCTTTACAGATACAGTCAACAGAATTCTTCATATCCCTTGTAAATTTGATGTTTTGTGTGTGTTTTTGGAAGTCTGAATGAAAGGTGGACTAGGTGGATTAGGGCCTTTGTTGAATACTTTTAGATGTAATCTTTAATATGCCACATCCTCAAGAAACATATATTGCACGAATCAATTTTTCAAAATAATTACAAAACTTGGTTCGTCTATCTTTCAAATCGTCATATCTTTTGTCTTTCGTATCTTACAGGTGATCTTTGAGGCGATAAAAGGAGCGGATTCCAATGCTTTCTTAGCTCTTGATGACGTATCTTTCACCCGCGGGTGTGTCCAGTCTAGCACCCCTCTACCAAGAAGTACCACCACCCCTCCACCAACCACACCTACTACCAGAGGTATGTCTGCACCCTCATCATAGGGCTTTACGATTGAATCACTATTTTAGGTCGGTGGGGCCTATGTGCATACACTCGATAAGTGGTCATATTATTTACATATAAATACAGATATAGGCCTACTGACGTTGTTTTCTTACTAAAGTTGAACTCGAAGCTAAATCCAAACAATATAAATGGGAGCTATTTTTGTTGTTATGGTAAAATAAAATAACAAGGCCCGAATGGTTGCTATAACCAGCCAGTTTACAATCTAGCTAATTTAAATAATATTTTTAAAGAAAAAGTTGAGATCTGAGAAGTTTGAGTTGCCTGTACCGATTTATGTGTATTATTTTTACATTGATCTTGTTTCTTCAGTGACCACTCCAGACCAGGTACAGACAATAGCACTCACGACCCCAAGAGAGCAACCCACCCCTGCAGGTCAAACGGGTCAAAATTCAGGTTTGTTTGGCTGTTTATTTGTTTGTTTATGTATTTGTTTGGTTTACCTGACTGCTAAGAAAGCACGTGTATGCTTGTAAGTAAGCAACAAGGAGACCAACGGCTTGGTAATTCAATGAGGACTTATGCCTTACCAACCGCCTGGTTACGAGCCCACTGCTCTGCTACTACTATATAAGCCATTGTCCCTCGAAAGTCTTGAAGCATTAGTGTTTGGTTATTTTCAATCTTTAAGGTTTTAATTTTCTTTTATTTATTATATTTTATTTATTATTATTATTTTTTTATTTATTTATTTGTTATTTTATTTATTTATTTATTTATCTATTTATTTTATTTTTTATTTATTTATTTATTTATTTATTTATTATTATTTTTTTTTTTTTTTGGGGGAATCGATTGTTTCTCATGTAAAAGTTCCTACTATATTGAAATTTACTAAGCCCTGATATCACTCCCCTGAATATTTTAGTTACTAATAAACATGTTTACCTGGTACAGGTCAGTCCTTTAGTCATGTTTTTCTGTTACTTTTCTTGTTTATGTTGTAATGTTCTTCTTTGTTTGAGCAAGAGTAGAATTTTGCAGTATATTATGTAATAAGTCCTATAATACCCCTATATTTATCTACCTTCAATTAATAATGATCTCTCCCACCCCCCGTTTCCAACCAACAGACCAGTTTTGTTTCGGATGTATTCTACAACGAGATAATTAGTAACAAGGATGATGATGATGATAATGATGATGATAATGATGATAATGATGCTAATCATTGTATAGATGATATATTATATAGGTAGGTTTATTGTGGTTTGGTGGATACGTCACAACCACACTGTGAATCACATGGTTCGCGGTTCGAGTTCCGCTGCGGCACTAATGTCATTTGGCAAGAAATAAATCTCCATTTGCTTCTCTCCACCCAGGTGTAGTAAATGTAAATGACTGGAGTATCGGGCGGATGGGTACATGCGCGATATAAATGTAGTTATTAGTATCATTATTTGTTGTAATCACAACTTCCAATTATCCACAATAGTTAGAGAGTATGTTGGTCTAGCGGTAATGACGTTCGTGGTCAGGTCTCTGTCTACGCCATTAAACTTAATCTGATCGGACTCAGGTTCGAAAATGAGTCACCTTTTTTTAATGGTGACGTTAAAAGTTTGTCCCCAGATGTAAATAGTCGTATCTGACTGATACACGTCTGTAAAAATCCAATAAAAACGGTTTACTCACATATTCAAATTTTATGCATACTTTTTAAACAAAGGTTGTTATTGACAACCTTAAAGCTTTGTCAGAGGCTTGTCCGACATAGCAACACGTAATGTATGCAGACTGGATTCCAAATGTTGTAGGTCATTCGTTAATAACAGGCTAATGCAATTTCACTAGGTCCCCAGGAAACAAACATCCATATTTCTATGTATCTATATCATTTGAATATGACAGTTTACGGGTCTATTACATACGTACACACATTTCCATTGCAGAAACTATTTACATCGCTGTGGGCGTTGTCTCCGGGATATTAATCCTACTCGTGTTTCTGGTCCTGGCCTACCTGCTGGTATCCAAGAGGAGAGGGTGAGTTAATTAGCCCTATATTCTGCTTACTTCGAATCATTGGGTCATCGCGTCGTGAAAACAATTTTTATTCACGAAATGTCAGGGGTAATGTTTGTGAAAGAAACCCCTCTCATCTACAAATTTAATTGGTCTGGTTCAATTTACCTGACACTTTGTGAAAATCCTATGGCATTCTACGAAAGGTCTCGTGATTTTCCGCTTTCGTTTCACGAAAGGTCGTGTCCCGCGACCACCCAACGCGATGACCCGATGAATCGAAGTAAGCCCCACAATTCTGACTTAATCCTACTTCAAAATGCGAATTCGGTGTGATGAAGGAAAATTATCCTTAGCCATGGTTTTATGAATATACAAATTTGCTTTAAACAAAATCACCTGTTCAGGTTCGTTGGAAATTGAAAATGGACTGGAGCAAATTAATTTGTTTGCTATGATTTGGGGTTAATTAACTAATAGTCTCGTTTTACATTAATTTTTATCTTTGTTTTCATAATTAGCTTTATTAGGTGGAGGAATAAATATTTGAACATAAATTTTGAACCATTCCCACCAAACAACAGTTAGGTTTTACTAGCTAGGTTTGTCCTAGTTAGGTTTAACTAGTTAGGTGTTACTAGCTGCATTTTACTACTTAGGTTTACTAACTAGGTTTCACTCGTTAGGTTTTACTAGTTAGAATTAACAGGATTGTGACTAATGCCTGCATATGACTTTGAAGTTGGGGATTTGTTTGTAATCACGAGCCTTGCTATAGGGCGAGAGGGTGACACTTCTCTTTCCCCCACCTTGACGTTGATACATTCAGTTTACTCATTAGTGATTCGTGCTGGAATCTTTCTCATTAACAATTTGACCAATTATAAACATTCTTAGGTCATGTTATAGAAAAGGGTGGGCCTTTCGGGGATATAGTTTGTAAAACCCTGATACATGAGAATACTCCAGGACCCACGTTTTTCACTTGTCCAAATTTCAAAAACATATGCACTTTCTACAATTGAATCAAGGAAAGCTTTGTATTGTTTTCCCAAATTATCTTACAAAAAAAGTATCTTCTAACACCAAACAATTGCCTACCAATGGACTGAGAATAAAATGTATGGATGATTGGTTCTGACGTAAGCTAACGACTCACACAGACCCTTTATTACCATGTGCTTGATATGCTTTATGTTTTTATATTCCAAATTTGCTTAGATTTTCATTTCTTTCGTTAATAGCAGATGAACTAAAGTCTGTGTATGTACGAAGTCATGGAATGTGCTCCAATTGTTATGAATCTGTTTTGCTTTTGCTTTTTATTTTGTTTTTTATTTTGTTTTACTATCAATGACCTTCTTATACCAAACAGTAGACTACAATTGGAAAGGGAATAATATGTATTGATGATAGGTTTCTGACATAAGCTCGCGACTCATTTTCATACAAGTGCTTGATTTGGTTTACGTTTTGATATCCCAAATTTGCTTTGATTTTTTTTGTTTAATGATAGGTGCACAAAAGTCTTTGTATTTACGTAGTCATGAAATGTGCTCCAATTATTAAGAGTCTGTTTGTTATTATTTTTGATTTTGTTTTGCTACGGTTGACCGTCTGCAGAGGCAAGAAACCGGTAGATGAAGTAAATATCCCTGCTGCAATGGAGAATCAAGGCTATGATACGGACTTAAACATCACAGCTGTAAGTACATGTTAGACCTGTATATTCAGGCCATCCAAGGGAAACAGGTGGCCTTCATAGACAGGTTCTGCGAACACATTTCTCTCTCCAAGGAGACCAAACGTATGGCCACTATAGACAGGTGACCTTTATAGAAAGGTGGCCACTTACTACGGCAGGTTTGACTGCATAATAATCCCAGGTATCAACTGGTGTACAAAGACCAGGCATGCGACTGGTCAAAAGAGATATGAATCAATTACTTCGGCTTAGATCAGTGTAGATTGTATGTTATTTAACCTGTAGACTACTAATTTCTAATTCACATAGGCTTAATACATGGACCACCCACTGCCCGTAGGTAAAGGGTTAAACCCAAGTACCTTCATTACGTCACAATCATTAAAATAATGAGTTGTAAACGTAAGAACCTTGGGTATCTTCTGTTTCTTCTCCAAACAAATATCTTGAAAGAATATTCATCTTACGATGCGATACATCAATCTATAATATATCAGAGGTGATTTTCATCAAAGAATCAAGATATAGGATGGTAAATGTAAATGTAATGTTTCCTTTGAAGTATTGTTTGATTCATGTAAAGCTTACATACAGCTATTTTTCTTACATACAAAGTTTAAGTGGCGACGGTACTATAAGACATTTTTATCATTAGAATCTTGTTGCCAAAAATTAAGACATCCTATGTAGTATGTAGATGAACATGAACATGCATGTAGATAAGTACACGCATGACCCTATGGCAAAACTGTAATGGTAACAAAATCAACGACAATTTAAAGT
Organism: Mesocentrotus franciscanus; assembly: GCA_037976565.1. Taxonomy (NCBI): domain Eukaryota; kingdom Metazoa; phylum Echinodermata; class Echinoidea; order Camarodonta; family Strongylocentrotidae; genus Mesocentrotus; species Mesocentrotus franciscanus. The sequence goes on along the minus strand of CP137670.1, from coordinate 21,058,983 downwards.
TTTCTAAATAAGTCAACTCATTCTTTACTTTTTGATAAATACATGTGTTTTCCTTTTCCATTCCAGTTTGCCATGCAAGATATAGACACAAATATGTACGGAGCTAGTGGAACATACACTTCAACAGTAAGTATATGCTTTTCAATAGGCTCCTCACATTCTACTTAATCTATCATATGAATTGATTATCATTGAGGTGTGCTAATACTACATGTAGTATATACAATTCTACTTAATATGTATGTCTATATTTCTGGTAAAAATGTGGAACAAATAAACTTGAAACTTGAATGACGAGATACAAATCAGTTATGATAAATGTAAACTGCTTTAATTACATTCCAATTAAAAGGGAATAAAATATCAGGGAAAATAAACATTTTGTTTAATTATGATTTACTCAGTTATTAAATATAAAAAATACAATGTAAATTTGTAAACACTTTGCTTCAAAAATATTTGGTCATATTAATTTTCACAGAAAGGCCCCTATGAAATTAAGAATGCTCAGATATCGTTATACAAAAATCCGTCGATCCTTCCCCCCTCTCTCTCTCTCTCTCTCTCTCTCTCTCTCTCTCTCTCACTCACTCTCTCTATCTCTCAATCTATATCTCTCTCAATCTCTCTGTTCTTTTTCTAATTTGCAGACATCAGGAAAAGAAGGTTTCTCAAATCCCACGTACTCAAGCCCTTCGGAATTGCCCTTCAATAATGACACAACAGCTTAACACTTCAAATCAGCACATTTACTATTTCTGCTTGAAAATCATATCTTCTATTTTATTTCTAAAATTATTTCACTGTAGACTCTTCCAAATTTACTCTATACACTATATTTTAAAAAAAAAGTGTTTGTGCCGCCATACTTAGTGTAACTCAATCACATTAACTCGAATTGTCAAAAGGCATGAAACTTGCCGTTTTGTTGCCATTTCCAATGTTTGATAACATATTATAAACAACAGATGCACAAAACTGAACGTTTTGAATGCTACCGAATGCAACAGAGACTTTTAAGTGCCGAAACAGTGAGTCTTGTTTTCTTAATCAAGTGATTTAATAGTCAAAAAGGGCGAGGAAATGGTGAGAAAACGACTAGAAAACGGAGAGAAAATAGCGAGTGGCTCGAACAATAGAATCCTAATTTTAACTCACTGTGCATACTTTTCTCTATAAATCTCAATTTTTCATTCTTTTATTCTACTAAGCATTAATCATGAAAAACGTATAGGTACAGCATGTAAAATAACAGTTTAGAAATGTCATGAAGACGATTACAATATCTATGTATGTGATGTTTTTGTATATATGTCTATCACTATTATACATAAGAGTGTATATTTTGATATAGGTTGTATGTACAATAATACTTTGCCCCACAGATGGTTTATACAGAAATAATTTGTTTGGGTTACTGTTCTTTTTTCTACATGTATGTGTGCTATATTCCAGTGTGTGCTCAATAATACGACAAATAAACGGATATATGCCCCAGGTGAATTGCCGTTTGGTCTACTACCCAATAAGTCTAATCCCATATAGTCTACACCCATCCCGTCTACTATTAATTATTATTTATGATCAAATTATTATTAGACCATATGAATAGTGGACAAAATTGGCATTAGACAAACTGGGAATTAGACCGACTGGAAATTAGACCAAATGGGTAGTAGAATTATTGGAGATTAGACCAAATAGAAATTATACGAACTGAATATTAGTCCATATTGGTCATTAGACCAAATGATAGAGGACGAAATAGTTATTAGACCGCGTGGATAGTAGACGGGCAATGTGTAGACCATATAGGAATAGACCAATTGGGTAGTACACGAACTGTTGTAGACCAAACGGCTTTGAACCCTATCTCTAAAATGACTTTATATCAATTTTAGCATTTCTAAAAATTCACAATTTCTGGTTCATATCTATACTGGAACGTCTATTATTTGTTTACGTTATACATGTAGGTTGTCTTTAACAGATGTTTTTCCAAGCTTGATATTTTAAACCATTCTTCAGAATACTTTTTTTTGATAATTGGCTAATACAAGGTATATGTATGTGAAAAAATGTAATTTGTAATGTGTTGATGGAATGAATAAACATCGTGCAAAGTCAGAGTCTGTTCAAGTGTGCTAAAGTGTAGAAAGGTTGCATGTTGTATGGGAAAGAATTGTGTCTGTCCCATGTTTCGAGGAGAATGTTGCATTCTGGGAAAGGTGAAAAATAATTTGTGAGCATTTCCATTCTCTTTTATGTTAGTGTGAAAGTGTATCATAGAAGAAAAAAAGAGTATCATAGAAGAAGAAAAATGTCCCTGTCCTGAAAAGGACGGCTTTTCAAATGCCTTCATTTTCGAAATATGACAAGTAACAACTAAAAGTTAGGGACCACAGCCTCAAGCCACTTGTTTGTGTAGCCTCATATAGACATACACAATCATCTGTGATTAAATTAGGTGACGTACAAGCCATTGAAATTGCCTAAAGAAGATTTTTCGAAAGAAGTTGGGATCGTGTGATACGTACTTATACAAATCTTTGCAATGTAATTTACACATGTACAACTAAAGTAAACGTTTGCAAGAGGAAAGACCTACAAAGAGAAGCTATCAAGTAATTATTCCCAAATCCAGACTCTCATATACCAAAAAACGTTTTACAGACGTTGCTACCTTAAAAACGTGAAACAATATCCCACTTTACATCTGAGAATTAATCTGTCTTGCCTCTTTCAAACAATCCCTTAAAACGTTCTTTTCCTTCAGTAACATGTTATTTACCTATTCTTATAAGTCTTATGTATTTTACGTTTCTCACTATATTCTGTTATGTTGTAACTGTTATGGTACTTATAGTTTTTAGCGCCCCTTTACACTCGATATTATTATAACATGTTTAACTTGCTTGTAAGTATAGGCTCTGCTGGTAGACAAACAATTACCACATAGGCATAAGAGAGATAAAGAAGGAGGAATGGCACAAGAGACAGCAAACAAGGAGAAAGAGAGGGAAAGAGAAATATAGACACAGAGAGAGAAGGAGAAATAGCGATAGCATACGAGGGTAGCGGGTAAGAGAAAAGGAAACATGTGTAGATTACAAGAAAATTAACATAAGGTTGCAAAAACGCTGTTACGAAGGAACCGTGAATAATATAATAACTCCGTCGTTGTGTTAATGTAGAGTTAGCTTGATTGAGGCGAATTGCTCATTATCTACATCATAACAATTGTAAAACAGTTCGGCCCTAGTACTGTATATCTATATTTTATGCATTTACACATTAAGAAAATTACAATTCGGCGCTAAATAAGATAATGGTGACTTCTTATATAACGCACATGTCCGTCATGCCGTGACGCTCCTGGCGCTCCAGCATAAGCACCCCGGCCATTGTTGGCGGCCAAATATGTAGCGCTCTAGCATATATCGGGTACCCAGAATTAAACCTGGGTGGGGAGTAGCAAAAGTAGATTAATGTCTTGCCATAGGATATTATAGTGCCGGCCTAGGATTCGAACCCTCAACCCTTGGATTGAGAGTCAAGTGAATGAACCACTATACCGTGTGACTCCTCCACAAGATATCGAATTATCAAAATATTAAAACGTTGTTGTCAACAATACTAACATTTCAAAATGTGACGTAACATAAACTGAACTTAACTATCATTTCAATTCCCGACTGTACGTCGTATTCTACCGTACCACTCGCCTGATTTCCCTAATGGAGGATCTATATTGCAAACGACTTTTTGTAGACAAACAGCTTGTCACCGTTACAACAGACCAGTCTACCCGATGGTGTAACGTAGCTAGGACTGATGTAACGAGTGCGATCCGACTTCTTGAAGGATACGATTCTCCTTGCCTCAATTGCAGCATCACTAGATACTTGATCCACAGACCATGCTTTGAGTTCCTCGTCATAGTAGGTGATTAAGAGTGTGTTGCTTTGTCTGTCAACGCCGCACCGAGACCAATTCCACTCATTTCTGCTGATAGATGCCTTCGGTATGCCTTTGTGAGAGATGATGGTGAATTCATTTGCTTCCGTCTGCAAGGCTATGTCACCTGAAGACAGCGCCCTCAACTGGTCACAGACCTTGCCTTTAACGGTTAGAGTGTCAACGATTCTACCATCATCAGGATTGATGACGTAGATATTTGGTTGGTAACGCTCTACAGCAAGGACCATGCCGTTCCGGTCAACATCAACAAAAACCCATGTGTGCCAATCAGATGTGTTTCTCGGTATCTCGATGTTCCGGACGAGCTCCCATCGTCTGTCGTACAATGAAATATGAACCTGTGATGCCTTACTTCTCATGTCTATCCACTTGCCACACACTAAAAGTCAAGAGAAATGGGAGCACACGATACTATGCACGTAGCATCTGTCAACTGGATCACCTTCTCAGTGTGGCCATTGCTGAACTTGGTCACGTACAATCCACGGGTATGTAACGCTGATGTGGCGCCCTCATCGTCGCAGATCATACCATCGAGATAGGCATCTTCAACCGATGCCGGAAGCTGGAAGGAGTAAGCAAGCTCCCATTTCCCAATGTAGCCATCGATCCTCGTGTATCCTTTTCCAGTTACGGCATCACCATTGATGAACCTGACTCCATTGACGGCATCCTTTATTTTGGCCAGCCTGTCGACAGTTTCCCGATCAGCACAAGCACTGAAAGTCTCCTCAAGCGATGCAATGATCTGCGGACCTTGATTTACCATCACTTTGTCATCTCGCTGTATTTCAGTAATGTTCAGGATGATGTCCTCAACCGCATTGGTCGTGGACGTGTGTTTTATTCTGAAATCGCTTATACTGTTCCTAACGGTCGTAGCTATCGCGTCGACGTCCGCAATATTTTTGTCACGAGTCTCCTTATTATCCTGTTCTCGTTGCTCACCATTTTTCTTGCATTTCTTAATGCGAGCATCTCTTTTGTCGTTTATGATTCGGATTTCCTCGTCAGCTTCTAGGTTTATTACACGAATTTCCTCCCTGTGCTTTCGTCTTTTCTCAATCGTTCCTCGAAAGTGTCCTTCACATCACACTTGATTGCTTGCAAATAGCTAATAGCCCAAGTTTCACGGGAGTCGACTAGTGACTCTAGTCCCTTTAAACGCTCTTTAGTTTCTTTAATCTCGGACGATTTATGTTCCAGCTCTCCTTCATCTCTAAAATGACGTCTTCAATATCCTCTAATGTACAGGCATGCTGACTGTGATCTTTGGTTGCACATGGATGACACATAGGTATCCTGTGTC
>CP137670.1:21019906-21053193 GCA_037976565.1 Mesocentrotus franciscanus | reverse complement strand
TAATGAATGTCTCTCCTTTTCTGCTCCATTCATTTATTTGCCAATGACTTGTATTCAATTGTTTATGTGCAGCCGATAATGCTGAAAACTTAGTTCATGAATTGATGGATTGTTTTTCTCGTAATGTGCAAAGCTGAATTACAACCCGGTGCAACATCGCCCCCTATCGTTACGTACGGTCCATGTGGACAAGGAAAGTGGCAGTGCTCTGATCTGACCTGTATTGACTTGGAGCTATACTGTAATTATGAGAACGATTGCTCTGGAGGCGAGGATGAGGCTGCATGCGGTAAGGATTTATTGACATGGACTTTATGGTTATGATGGTGATGATGGTAATGATGATGATCTTAAGGAGGAGGAGGATGAGGATGGTGATGATGAAGATTAGAGGAGGAAGATCTGCATGTACCATAATAAGGTTGATAGTGATGATAGTAAGAGTGAAAATTATAGGGTGATTGTGCCACGGCAATGGTTAAGTAATGAGGTCATGATGATGATGATAATGATGATTTTGATTATAATAATGATGATGAATGTACGGGTGATGATGACAATAATGGAGATGGTTATGTTGATGGGTGAGGGTATTGATAGTAAATTTATTTTAAGAGGATATTGCAATTATTAATTTCGTTTTCAAAATCTTAAAGGATCCTGTGACTTTGAGAGTGGTGTTTGTGGTTACCAGGATGACAGCTATGGGAGCTTTGCCTGGATGAGGGACCAGAGTGATCTTCTCCAAGATGCTGGTGGTAAGATTGTAATATGCTAGGGAGAAGAAGAATAACAAAAAATAGAAAGAGAACCGAATAAAAGAGGGAGGAGAAAAATAAAAGAAGAAGAAGAGAAAAAGAGAAAGAAAAGGAAGAAGAAAAAGAAGAAGAAGAGAAAGAAGAAGATGAAAAAAGAAGGAACAAAACAATAACAAGAAAGAAGAACAAGAACAAGAACAAGAATAACAACTTACTTAATAGCATTCAATGTATGAATTCCTACTAGGTACCCATTTACCACTCCTAAATGGAGAGTGCCAAATGTAGAGTAATGTCTTGTCAAAGGATATATCTAAATATCTCGCCAAAAGATATTTCTATTTTATTTTACCTCGTACCTTTTATGAAAAAGGTTTCTTGCTAAGTTTTGAGTAACATGCGAAAGCTTTACTTTCTGACAGAAATGGGTCTTCAAACCTTAATCCATTGATTTCAGCAACTACATGTACCAGGCAAACATGTGATTTCAGTACTCTCTTTTCAGGAATTTTTAAAATTATGTTGGCATGGACCAGTGCCAGTGTATTTTGATATTGAATTTTGACGTAAAGTTTGATATTGATAGTTTACCACAATATTGTACTCATCCAAGAAATATTGGAATACTCGAGAAAAAATCAATAGCAACCTGTCTTGTCACATTCACTGAAATGAAGTATATATTCAGATTATTTGTGGTTACTGGATACTTATCAGAGTACTCTGAATTTGTAGTTTTGAAGATGAGGCTAGGACTCATAGTGTTATATTGATATATGATATACCGTGTGGTTCGCTATAATAGGCATGTATATGAAATAATTGTGTGTTTTGATTTGTTTAACAAGGTTTCTACATGACGGTCGGCAGTGGCAACGGGCAGTTCAATGAACCAGCTAGACTCTGAGTACAGTCCTTCCTGACACATCACCGGACTGCACCATGACATTCTGGTATCTTTATCAGGTAAGAGACTGTCCATTAAGGCTAAACAAAAACTTGTTTTTCACTGACAGAGAATGATGGAGAGAAAGAGAACGATAGAGAGAGAGAGAGGAGAGAGATAAAACATTTGAAATAAATATTGATCAATTGTAATTTTAATAATCAGGTTTTTCAGTAAATCTTGGCGATTTCAATGATTTACCTTTAGATTCTATTCAAGAGAGGTCAAAGACAAAGTCCTTTATTTAAATAATGACTGAATCCCTTTTCACCCATTAAGTTTTTCACCATACAGTCAAACCAGTCTATTTTAACTCAGTCATATGGTATGGTAGGGTTGGTAGTTAATCAAGATTACCCGAAAATGTCATTAATGTACTCATTTTTCTTAGTAAAAGGTGAACATAATCTGAATTCAAGACCTATGTCACCTGTTACATTTTATACAGGACATTATCTTTACCTCTATACCTATGACAAGACCGGTGGCCTTCGTAGGCATGTTCTACTAGACATTGTTGGGGTTTTTCGAGAGAGACAAATTCATGGCCTTTATAGACAGATAGCCGCTGCGACAGGTTCAATATATAATGTCTCGCATCTCAGTTACCCTTCATGTTTCTCCCTCTAAAAACATTGTCTGACTAATCAAATCTGTATTCTTTCATCTAGGTGTCAACCAGCGTTCCACTGACCGAGTTCTACATGCAAGTAATCAATGCTAGCGACCCAGTTGATTCTGCAGAATTGTGGATGGTGCCCTCAACGTCGGTTTCAACGTGGACCCAAGCTACGGTCGGATTAGGAAGACAAATAACAAGCTACCAGGTATAGAGGAATACACTGTTCCTCATAAATTTGACACACTTACCTATCTTTATGACATTTTTTTAAAATATGGTTCAATATGCTTTATCTTTGATAGGTAAGGTCTGTATCGTGTCAGAAACGTATTGATCAGTATCTATGACTATATCTAGATCAATAAATAAAGTACTGAGAAGATATAAACTTTACATATTAAGAATTGATCATATTCTCACAATCACTTCATTAAAGGTAATGCAAAGTTTTGGGAAATTTTTTAATTGGATGGATAGTTATTTTTTAAATTGTTGATATATTTGGATGTCCCTGTGGATGTATTAGAAGCACTAAAAAAATTAGCCCCTAAAACACTTCTGCTTTCGAGCAAATTGAATAATAAAAATTTACTGGTTATCCCGGTAAATTTCAAATATTTTAAATAGCGCCTAAGTCCATTCCATGGTAGCTGCGACCATGAAAATCTCAGAATATGCAGCTCCGATATATAATTTCCAATCGGGAATAGCAAATCGATCGATTATGTTCAAGAAACATTGTTTTAAAGCTAAATTAATATCAGTCTTGAGAGGGCACTATACAATATAAAGAGTTTATTATTTACAATTTCATCACTTTAGACTCGATATCAACTGCGACAACAACCACTGAATATTGTAAAATCGCATATGCTTCCAATATGTTCATTTGAACCAAATTCATGACCCCATACCAAAACTTTGTAATACCTTTAAAGAGCCAATAAAATATTCCAACTTTATGAACCAAAGTTAACATTGCTTAAGACATCATGACCGATATTTGATATTTTTTTCTAAATACTTGATTTTGATTTCATAATTTGCCACTGAAGATACAAGCTAACATGTATGTTCATGTTATTTAATCATGATCTATCTACTCACAGATCGAATTTTTCGTCGTCATGTCGGACGACAATGACGTGATCGCCGTCGATGACATCAAACTTGATGGCTGCAAGGTGGAGTCGTACGTCCCATGCGAGGTCCAATGCGACAATCTGCTATGTGTGCCTTTCTCCAAGAAATGCGATTATTCGGACGATTGTACCGATGGGACGGATGAAAGAACTTGTGGTGAGTAAAACATGCAATGCTCCATACAGAATCTAGAGGTGTCGTGGTCTAGTGGATACGTCTTCGGACTGTGGATTACATGGTTGCGGTTCGAGTCCCGCCGTGGCACTAATGTCCTTTGGCAAGACATTAATCTGCATTTGCCATTGGCTGCTTACTTCAGTCTGCCAATTCACGTCCGAGGAAGATGTCTGAACTCCAGACATCGAAACTGTTACAGGTATTTGTTTACTTTTTGATGTGATATGAGAATCTTTGTATTTTTTTGTTTTCAGATGCATATCAGAGATGTGACTTTGAGATGAATCTATGTGACTGGAGTCAGAACAGGGATGATGACCTTGATTGGTTATGGATGACGGGTAATCAAGGGGCGCAGGGTGGTGCCCCTGGGGTCGACCACACCCTTAATAATCCATCAGGTGAGATGTTCTGGGAGATTTTTTTATTTTATTTGATTTGATTTTTGCAATTTTTCCAAATACAATAACTGAATATGTAAACGTAAAGGTATAAAACAAATATGCAGACAGCAATAACGTCATTTCAAAAGATGGTTTACATATATATACATATAACAACAAAATTAATATTTATATAATAAAGAATTATGAATGTTGTTTGGAGAGGTTAAAGAAGGGGTGGTGTTTGTGGTAATAGTAGAGGCAGTGGTAGTAGTAGTTGTGTTGATGGTGGTAAGGGTGCTGGCGGTGGTGGTGTTGATGTTAGTTGTGGTTTGGTAGAGTGGTGTTCCTTGTGTGGACCACACCCTTTATAACCCTAATAACCCATCGGGTGATAGGTTAATCAGATTACCTGTAAATGCCCGAGGGGGTGCACGGTGGCGCTCCTTAGGTGGATCACACCCTTAGAAACCTTAATATGCCATCAAGTGATAGGTTAATCAAGATTACCTGAAAATCCCCAAGGGGCGCATGGTTGGCTCCTTGGGTGGACCACACCTAAATAATACCTCAGTTGATATCTAATAATCAAGATTACCCGAAAATGTTCTAAATGTACTCATATTTCTAAGTAAAAGGTTGAACATAATCTGAATTCAAGCCCTATTCCACCTATTACCTTTCATACAGGACATTATCTCTACCTGTATACCTATGACACTGATGCTAACAAGAGAGCAAGACTTGATGGTCTCATCTATTCTAGACCCAATGCTGGTGACTGCCAGGTGAGATATATTTTATTTCTGCTTTATCGGTTTTAAGATAATCATGTTTCTCCTGATACAGATCTTTTTTTTCTAGCGAGTATAGGGAAATTGATAATTCTAGTTTCAGGCCTAAATCGCTACTTTTGTTTAAATAAGAAACTCTTTTTTTGTAAATACTAAATGAATGCAGCATCATATAGGTCATTTAAAAATGCATTGTGGTTAAATTTCTTTTAATGTAGGACTTTTGAGTTGTTTTTCATAGAATACTTTATTCAACTTTATACCTGCCTTCAATTATTAAACCTTTTATTTCATAATCGTCACTGGGGTTTTCCAGAACTATTCCACATTTTGTAAAGGTTTTTTTTAGTTCCTCGTTAAACTACTTAGCAGGAGTTTATTTGAATATACTCTTATCTATTCCTAACTAACCTAGCATAATTTTAGAATGGCTTGATAGATGAAGGCATGTCCAACTTATTTAAGCATTAGATTTTTAATTTTTTTAATACCTATGTTTGTCAAAAGTATGTATCTGTCACTTTGAACATTTGCTCATACTGTTTTATAATTTAAAAAAACATTAAATGAAGACTTTATTTTTTTTAATGAAAAATCTTTAACTTTCTTTATTTTTTCCTTGCAGATGAGATTCTGGTACCACATGAACGGAGCTAACGTCGGTACACTCAGGGTCATGACCCTAATATCACTCTCTGATAACCCACAATCCATCTGGTCTAAAGCTGGTCCGCAAGGAGATGCGTGGTTGAGAGGTATCGCGGACCTCGAACCAGGAAGCAAATTCCAGGTAAAGATACTGATTCTTGACATATGTGTCTTTTGTCTTTATGTTGTATTCATTTCAAATCAATTCAATTCAATATAATGTGGTTCATTAAAAATACAAAGTAGTACATATAGTACAGGGACTAATTGCAATTTGTAAAAATAGTCATGAAATAGAATCATTGATTAAAACAAAAAATAAAGTCAATAAGAGGTAAAATTACGTTATCCTTTCAAATCAAAATCACACATTCATATACACAAACAAAACGTTCATCATAATGCAAAATAGAAGCAAAAGATATTTTTGGCCGAAATTTCTCTTTATGACAAGAATTTAATCAACCCTAACTTTTCTCTCTTTTTATTAACGGTGGAGTTTCTCAAACTTGAAATAAATCACATGTGCTTTTATAGTTGGTTGTTATGTATAGTTTTAATCTAATACACATAGTTTGTTAGAATTTATTGGACAAATAAGTATTACTTTTATATGTGTCTGTTTACATGTATAAGATTTTTAAAAATTGTAATTGTTCGTGTGTGGGTGTTTTTGTATGTGTGTTCAGGGGTGTGAGAAACAAAAACAAAACATTTTATTTTATTTGTGTTCAAATTGAGGTTTCAGTTTTCCCTGTGCATGAAGAATAACTCTTGCACAGAACACAGATTTTCTACAAGTTTTAATTAAATATACGATTAATCTATTATTATTTGTGTCCATTTGTGTGAAGATTCTGATAGAGGGCGTTGCAGGTGGTTTAGACGATCATATGAGCATCGATGATATCTCATTCACACCCGGATGTGTAGTCTCACCAGATCAGACCCTACCTATCAAGGTTACTCCTTCAAGTACGCACTTCTTCTTCTTTTTTACTCCGTTATTTGAGACGACAAACTTTCAAACAATATGATAGGCTACGACACAAATCTCCTGTTTTGTTCAGCAGGAAATTATATTTTGCTTAATCTTTTTCCTAAGTTACACAATATACTCATTATAATCTGTTACTTTAAAGTAGTATTTATCATTATTTGTTGGATATGGAAATCATTACAACATAAGTAATAAGATAATAAAGCTTACCACTGTTGGTAACTTTGCCATCAATATTAACTATCATGGCAACATCACTAAACAGCCAATCATATCAAGGTTTCCATGGATGTTACCATTAATGGCAAAGTAACCATCATTTATAAGTATTGTGAAACGGGGCCTGTCGAAAAGATGAAAAGACACTTCTCCATAACACCATCAATTCCATCAACCCTTTCGCGACAACCAGTCCACATTTTGTGGTTTGATTCAATATCACTTTATTCAGATTCCTAAAAAAATATGCCACATTCACGAGTATAAAGGGCATACATTTCTGAACACATTACATCCATCTTTGTTTAATGAGTATATTGCGTTTTATGCCGGGAACTTTGAAACGGAAAATAAGCTTTAAAATCCTTAAATTGGCAACACATTGAGGGATTCAATATCATTGTTTTTCTACCAAAATTTGTCATTTTTCAAGTTTCGACAATATTTTCTTGCCCATATATGTTGTTTTCAGAGACATTACATTTAATTTTAACACTGTGGCAAAAGAACAATTTTATTGTTGCCAATTTGAAGAACAATATGTGATCTATTATGATTTGAAAATAAATCCTGTCCTGATCGAAAGGGTTAAAATGAAAAATTATTCTTTTCTAACTCAAGGTGCCCCAAACTGTAACACAGGAGAGAGAGCTTGTGATGACGGATCCTGTCTAGCTATCACTAAATTCTGCGACTTCAGGTTCGATTGTGATGATGGCAGTGATGAAAAGGAGTGCCGTAAGTCTTACAATACTAAGATTTTTTTATTGTATAATACCTTCTTAATAATTGAATCTTAAATCCTGTAAATGCAGTGTATATATTTAGACAAAAACCATAACTTTGGACAAAAAACCTAATTTCGTAAATCTGTTGTTTCTTTAAGAAAGCGAATTTGTTTGAAATTAGCAGAATGATTTTATTACTGACATATTTCTTTGAAAATATTGTGTGGTATTTCATTTAAAAGTAAAGTTAGGGGATGGATTTCTGAAAATATGAAAATATTTTATATTTGAAATAAACTTTTGATTCTTTATGCTCTCAGTTGCTTTAATTATGCCTTTATGTTTTGAGGTATTTCGTTTAATAGTTTAGTAAAAAGCAATTGAATGGATTGATATTAATTGTTCTAGTTTAAAGAATTAATGTGTACCAATCACCTAAATAAAAAAAATATGTGTACGACTAGAATTTATAAAAAATCCACCTAAAATAAAACTTCGCATCCTATGGGCTAACGGATAAGGAGTATGAATAAAATGAATAATAACATAAGATTGCACACACGGAAGCGAAGTTAGACTAGGATTCCGTGCGGGCGCTATTTTAGGCGAGCGAGTAAAGTATCGTCTAGCTGTATTCTCACAAATCCCTTTTATGGTAATTTAGAGTGTATTTAAACTCGCAAAATCTCTATTCAGACCGAATATTTGAATTTCATATTTACATATATCATTACCACATGGAACTAATAACCTACAGAATAAAATATTTTGTTGTGATTAATTGGTACACTTTAAATACATTATTCTGGTTAATTCCACAATTTTATCTCTCTTTTAAAAAATCTTCTACAGCTACTGTATGTACATTTGAAAATGACATGTGCTCATGGGAGCAATCTCTAAATGATGATTTTGATTGGCTGAAGCACAACGACTCCGATCCTTTGGAATACCTGGGACCTGATACTGATCATACCATGAATAACCCTGATGGTAAGAATTTCGAGTATATTTCTCCCTCTCTCTCTCTCTCTCTCTCTTTCTTTTCTCTCAAACACTTTTCTTATTTTCTCCTATTTGTTTTCTTATCATCCTGGTATTCAATTTCTTATTTTTTTTCATTCAATATTATGATATCAAAGCGTGTGAAGCTATAATATTAAAATTCTCTTCTGTGTTTCATTCCTTTCTCCAATTTTCTATTTTGTACACTACTGTTTCTGTATAGGCCTAGTATATTTATTAATGCCAATACTAATTCCATTTCCGAATCGTGATTTTGATGATATTATTATTTTTTTGTTTTTTTGTCTATATATATTTATCTAATGTAATGTCAGAACAATTTCTTTCATTTTTGTTGTTTTGTTAAGGTCAATAAAAAAAACGCCATCCACTTTTTGGGTATACCTTTAAAACATGTAACTGTAACTGTAATAATAAATACATGTCTCATATATTTTTGTTTTAAAGGAATATACTACTTCGTGGACGGGTCTCAGCACTCCGCCATCAAATCCAGCAACCAGTTTGCTACCCTGGTGAGCCCACGGTTCAGCCAGGCTGGCCGGGCGTGCACCGCCTCACTCTGGTACTACTCGTACGGTGTGGACTACGGCATGCTTGCATTGAAGCGTAAGGTTCTAACGGACGAGCGCACGTTGATGGTCGTAGATAGCGGAAACACCTTGGAGAGCAAGTGGATGAAGGCGGAGATTAAGATTCCACAGTGTCTTATGGACTTCCAGGTATGGTGTCTTCAATCTTTTTGTCAAAAACAAATTTGTTTTTTTTTGTCAAAAACAAAGGTGTCCCTTTATCTTGGTGCTAACATTTATTGAATTTATAAGTCTGTCTTTTGTTGGTCATGATCGTGACGCTAACATTAGCTGCAACGGTAATCATTCACTAAACGTATAACTGTGTTTTTAGCTGGTAATATTTGATAACATTGTGGTCAATTGAATTCTGGAATTAAATTGTATTATATAATGATTTTTTGTTTCATAAAATGTTTTATACAATGTTTTTATTATCTTTATGACATATGTCCATGCTTTCTATTACATGCACTCGCTACTGAAAGAGAATATTACGGAACGCCTGCTTAAAGTCTTTTTTTTTTTGTGTGCATTCTTGTTTGTTTGTTGAAAAAATGTAAAATATATGCAACAGGTTCATCCAAAATTCAAAAAACTATCATATTCACTATTTTGGGGGTCAACACACTTTCAATAAATGCTATGTTGTGGCAATCAAGTGGTTCACTTGCTTAGTCTTCCTTATTTCAAGCTATCGCTATCAAAAGTAACTGAACAATTAAATAAATCTAGTAATATTACTACAAACTGTAGAGGGTATCTGTTTAATTCAGACCTCAGGGCTTTCTGTAATTGTCTTTTATTTTTAAGGAAGTTCAGGAAAACTTGCATAATACTTCACTAGATATCACTAGATTCTTGATTTTAGTGAAGGTCTGTTAAAGCACTGTATACTCACAAATTAATCTCACTTTCTTCCTCCGTGGAGTAAAAAATAGATATTTTTGTTTAACCTTTGCATACATTTTTTTCTATTCTTATCTCTCTCTTTCTCATGTGTGTGTGTCTCTCGCTGTCTATCTCTCTCATCTCTTTCTCCATCTCTCTTTCTCTCTCTCTTACTCTCATCTCACTCTCTTTCTCTCTCTCTCTCTCTCTATCTTTCTCTCTTCATAGGTTCTTATAACCGCAGAGAACCATCAGCCACAACCCTACGCCGGTGGCTTTGCCATTGATGACATACGATTCGACAACTGTGCGTATGACATGTATACTCCTGTAACGTGTGAAGACACCGAAGCTAAGTGCGATAGCGGCCAGTGCTATCCCATGGATAACAAGTGTGATTTCACCAGAGACTGCTGTATGGATAACACCGATGAAACCGACTGTTGTAAGTTTGAAATTAGTTAATTCATTTTTGTTTACAATATCTAATTTAGGTACAAACAATGTATGGACAGTGTCATATATTAGGGGTGAGAGGTGGCACAAGCCGAGGGTGGAACTTGAGGGGGTTCCGAAAACCAACTTACAGGAAAAAGTGAATGGAGAGAAAAGGAATATAATATTATGATCTGTAAGGATTGTATGCCGCCCCTAATTCTCGGGGTAAAGTGCTTTAGGGATGCGTGTGATTGATAGATAAGATTTGAAAGGAGGCGCCATTTCACCGGTGTCATCTTCTCCAGCTATGCCACTGTTGATTGAACAAAGTCAAAACGAAAATATTTTTTAAATCTGCATAGCTATTTGTATTAATTTCAATTATTTAAAAGTATTGATGTCTTTTCTTTTAGCAGTGAAGCAGAATTTGAAGACTTTTCTGTTGCTCCATATAAATTGTGATATCAATTTAAGTTACAATTAGGATGGATATTTGATTTAGATTTAAATAGTATTTCGTATAGATTATAAAGGAAATAATTATATGATAAAGTTTTAACGACTGTATATGGTATACCATAATACCAATTTGAAACATATTTCGTTTCTCGCACATTTTATTAACATACACGATGTGTTGAAGGTAATTTGCTGATTCCAAATTGATGACCTGGTAAAAACCTTTTGATTTAAAGCGTGAAACTTCTCTTCTTGATCTTCGTCTTGTATGTATAGTATTCGTTACCCGTATTAACGATTTCTAATCATTCTTTAATTCCCTACACATGTCATCTTTAGCGACATACAATAGATGTGATTTCGAGAGTGGACTGTGTGATTGGATGCAGATGACCGATGACGATCTGGACTGGAATACAATGCAGGCATCTACCTCAGCTTATCTTAAATTTGACCATACCCTAGACAGCGAGAGAGGTAAGGACACACAGCTAGTTACAAGTGTATGATGGGGGCTGTGTGTGTGTCCAGACTGTCACAACAAGGTGACAATAAATTACACAATCACATCTTTATAAAATCATAACAACACAACAGTAAAGACAGTATGAATTCAAAACAAAAATGATAAAATACCTGTACAGCCGGTCATAGGTTTTGATTTTTTTCCGATCGTTTTTCAGCGAGTGCTCATTCACATAAGTACATTAACATACATGAATATATATAAGGTTCGTAAAAAGACGCTTAACAAAAATAGAGACAACACTTTTGCCTTTTGATTTAACGAAATGTGTGCATCAAACAGTACTTGCCATCATAAAAATTTCTCCTTCAAAATATTGTCTAACATAAGTCTTAAAAGATTGATGATATACTGAGTGTAAATTTCTTCAAATTGTAAATCAACTGTTCGGATACTCAGCCTCTCCGCACACACAATTTATGGGTTCACCTAAAAGGAATTTGTGTACAGCTCAATATCCCCCCCCCCTCCTCCCCCTCTCTCTCTCTCACTCTCTGTCTCACACTCTCTATATCTGTCTATTTTTACTCCCCCTCCCTCTCCCTCTCTTTCTCCCCCTCCCCCTCTCACACACACCATTTTGTTTTCTCTCTCAGGTTCATTTCTGATCGTAACTCAGTATCAGCAGTCGTCGTCTGGTTCTTCTGCTCAGCTGGGTAGTTTCATCATCAACCCAGTATCATCCGGATGCACGGTGAGTTTCTCTTCTTAAAATATTCTTCTTCTTTTTCATTTGTAAACTCATTTTTTTTCTAGTGGCAACAATTTTGATAGGAAACAATAACAACCAAGTACCTTGTGATCCACATTCTAGTTACTCGTCCACTATACCATGCTCATTTATGTGAAATCAATGGGAAACTTATTTCTGGTTCATTATATAGTCAAATCTGTATATAAAGACCACTCAAGTGAGTCAAAACGGTCTTTATGAGCAGGCGGTCTTTATGACTGTGTAGATTCCTTTAATACAGATTTCAATCAGAAATTCTGCTCAAGGGAAACTAAAAGATTTGGACTTCAAAGATAGGTTTGACTATATATGGACAATAAAACTTGAATCCTGAATCGCAATAACAACTTTACCACTTCTACATCGAATAATTGATTCTGAACCGGTTTCATTTATTTTATCCAGATGAGGTTTAATTACTACGTGAGCGGGGAAGATGCGACCATTACCATCAAAACGAGGACCCTGATAGGCGGTCCAATGACGGAGAAATGGAGTATGTCTGGTGACCAGGGATTTCTGTGGAATCGGGGATCACTACCACTTAATAGTGATGACACATTCCAGGTGAGAAAACAAAATTGATCGCACAGAATTTCTAGAAATCAATCCAAGGGCAATTTCAATATCCTGTTGTGTTGACTATAATTCAATTCAATTCAATTCAATACTTTATTATCCATAAATCATGCATGGAAGGTTGAATTGTTTAATACATGCCTGATACAAAATGAATACAGATAATTGGTACGATGATGATCCAATATAATCTTTACAGATACAGTCAACAGAATTCTTCATATCCCTTGTAAATTTGATGTTTTGTGTGTGTTTTTGGAAGTCTGAATGAAAGGTGGACTAGGTGGATTAGGGCCTTTGTTGAATACTTTTAGATGTAATCTTTAATATGCCACATCCTCAAGAAACATATATTGCACGAATCAATTTTTCAAAATAATTACAAAACTTGGTTCGTCTATCTTTCAAATCGTCATATCTTTTGTCTTTCGTATCTTACAGGTGATCTTTGAGGCGATAAAAGGAGCGGATTCAAATGCTTTCTTAGCTCTTGATGACGTATCTTTCACCCCCGGGTGTGTCCAGTCTAGCACCCCTCTACCAAGAAGTACCACCACCCCTCCACCAACCACACCTACTACCAGAGGTATGTCTGCACCCTCATCATAGGGCTTTACGATTGAAGCACTATTTTAGGTCGGTGGGGCCTATGTGCATACACTCGATAAGTGGTCATATTATTTACATATAAATACAGATTTAGGCCTACTGACGTTGTTTTCTTACTAAAGTTGAACTCGAAGCTAAATCCAAACAATATAAATGGGAGCCTTTTTTGTTGTTATGGTAAAATAAAATAACAAGGCCCGAATGGTTGCTATAACCAGCCAGTTTACAATCTAGCTAATTTAAATAATATTTTTAAAGAAAAAGTTGAGATCTGAGAAGTTTGAGTTGCCTGTACCGATTTATGTGTATTATTTTTACATTGATCTTGTTTCTTCAGTGACCACTCCAGACCAGGTACAGACAATAGCACTCACGACCCCTAGAGAGCAACCCACCCCTGCAGGTCAAACGGGTCAAAATTCAGGTTTGTTTGGCTGTTTATTTGTTTGTTTATGTATTTGTTTGTTTTACCTGACTGCTAAGAAAGCACGTGTATGCTTGTAAGCAACAAGGAGACCAACGGCTTGGTAATTCAATGAGGACTTATGCCTTACCAACCGCCTGGTTACGAGCCCACTGCTCTGCTACTACTATATAAGCCATTGTCCCTCGAAAGTCTTGAAGCATTAGTGTTTGGTTATTTTCAATCTTTAAGGTTTTAATTTTCTTTTATTTATTATTAGGTGGTCTGTCGGTATCGACAGATCACCTATTGATTTCGTCAGAATTTTCTTTCTTATTATTATTTCTTTATTAGGTGATCTGTCATTGACAGATCACCTATTGATTTCGTCAGAATTTTCTTTCTTTATTATTAGGTGATCTGTCATTGACAGATCACCTATTGATTTTGTCAGAATTTTCTTTCTTTATTATTATTTATTAGGTGATCTGTCATTGACAGATCACCTATTGATTTCGTCAGAATTTTCTTTCTTTATTATTATTTATTATTTATTAGGTGGTCTGTCAACGACAGACTACCTATTGATTTCGTCAGAATTTTCTTTCTTTATTATTTCTTCCGTACACTTTTTTGTGTAAACGTTTACTCGAAATCGACATGGTCAATTTCCTTCAATTTCTGTCAGTCATCAGGCCCTATAATATCAAGTTCAAGTAACCTTCTCAAGGTCATGGAGTCATCGTGACGTCATCCAGGCGCCATTTTGTGATATTTTCTGAAAATCACAAACGATCATAACTTCATAACAGAAAGTCATTTCTCATTCATATTTACCATGATCAAGGTCAATATCCGTCCGGTCAATTTCAGGTCAATAAACGCGCGCGCGTACGTCCGCGCGTCAGTGCGCGCGCAAATTTAAAATGCTCAAAATCGTCTCAAATTCATTTTGCATACGTTTCAGGTCATTTTAAGCATTTCGCAAAAAAACGCGAAAACGCGAATTTTCGCGCGTTTTCGTTCGTGACGGCCGAACGAAAATAATTCCTCCTAGTTTATTTTTGACATGATGTTCCTCATTTTTTCTGAACAATTTGATACCATGTTTATCCTTTTATGACCATTAATAACGGAATGAGCGTCCGTTCAAGAAACATGTCCGTGCGCGCGAGCTCTTGTAATACATAGCATATATGGGCAAAAACATGCCTATACAAAATCCATTATAGCTCTTTGGGATGCACGGGGACCTTCAATTTTTTTTCATATTTGGATAGATCATGAGTCGGAGATATGATTTCTGGTCTCATTTGGCCATTATATATATCGTGACATCATCATAATGGCCTTGGAACTCAAAAACGAATTTGCATATTATGACGTCAGCATATTTATGGAAAATTGATCGTATCTCTCTCAATATTGATCAATTTTCTTTTAAATTTCGATATGATGTAGTTAAGACAATTCTCTACAAGATTAGTGCACATCATTTTTCATTTTGATGACGTTATCATGGTGAAAATTTCATTTGAAGATGACATGTCAGAATTTTCTTAATTTGCGTGTTATGTCTATGGACGGTGAATTTCGTTCACATCATGAATCTACATGACATTAATCTTTGAGCACTATCTAGCTTATTTGTGCTCTATTTTCTCCCAAATTTGGGTATGTTATAGCTGAGACTATGGGCTATAAAAACCGTGCTTTTGGTTTTTGATCAGATGTTGGGATCATGTCAAAACTTTCAATTGAAAGTTGAAATTGCGAATTCGGTGGAACTTTGCAGGAACCATGCATTAGGTGATACGTACGTATTATTAGGTGATCTGTCATTGACAGATCACCTATTGATTTCGTCAGAATTTTCTTTCTTTATTAGGTGATCTGTCATTGACAGATCACCTATTGATTTTGTCAGAATTTTCTTTCTTTATTAGGTGATCTGTCATTGACAGATCACCTATTGATTTCGTCAGAATTTTCTTTCTTTATTATTTATTTATTAGGTGATCTGTCATTGACAGATCACCTATTGATTTTGTCAGAATTTTCTTTCTTTATTATTATTTATTATTAGGTGATCTGTCATTGACAGATCACCTATTGATTTTGTCAGAATTTTCTTTCTTTATTTATTATTTATTATTTATTTATTTATTTTTATTTCATCCGTACACTTTTTTGTGTAAACGTTTACTTGAAATCGACATGGTCAATTTCCTTCAATTTCTGTCAGTCATCAGGCCCTATAATATCAAGTTCAAGTAACTTTTCAAGGTCATGGAGTCATCGTGACGTCATCCAGGCGCCATTTTGTAAACATCAGGTCATTATCTTATCTCGATAACGAGTCATCAAAAATCAACCATATTTGGTATACATCAATTTTAGGTCAAAGGTCAACAAAAAAGTCGACAAAATCCGCGTGCGCACCTCGACGCGCGCGTACGCGCGCATCAAAATTTCAAAATGCTCCAATTCGTCCCAAATTTTGTTTGCACACGTTTCAGGCCATTTTAAGCATTTTCAAAATTTGCGCGCGCTTATGCGCGCGCGTTTTCGCGCGTTTGGCATTTTGCAACATCAAATCACCAAATTTTTCTGCATCATATTTGGCACATTTTTCCAAGCATTTTGATACCTTGTTCACTTTTTCTGACCAGTAATAACGCAATGAGCGTCCGTCAAAGTATAACAGCACCCGCGGACCGCGCTATCTCTATCCACAATACATAGGCAAAAACATGCCTATACAAAACTCATTGTAACTCTTCAGAATGGATGGATACCCCCAATTTTTTTCATATTTGGATAGATTATGAGTCGGAGATATGATTTCATGTCTCATTTGACCCTCAATTAACTCATGACGTCATCATAATGGCCTCCGAACTCAAAATTTCAATTTGCATATTATGACGTCAGCATATTTTTGGAAAATTGATTGTATCTCTGTAAATATTGATCGATTTTCTTCCAAATTTTGATATGTTCTAGCTGAGACAATTCTCTACAAATGCAGTCACCACGATTTTTCATTTTGACAAAGGCATCATGGCGTATTTTTGCGATTAAAGGAGGCATGTCAATTTTTCACATTTTGCGTGTATTCTCTATGGGACATGACTTTTTCAAAACTGGATTCTACATTCCCGTCTTTCGCGAGCAATATCTCCGTCGTTTTAGTTTTGTTTTGCTGAGCTTTGAGTATGTTGTAGCTGAGACAATAAGCTATCACAAGTGTGCCCTTTATTTTTCGATCAGATGCCGGGATCATGCTCATATTTCACTTGCAAAGTGGGATTTGAGAATTCCATTTTCCGTTCACGTGTAATGTCTATGTGGATTATTTTGGTATAGTGGTCATAGCACTTGCCTCCCATTCCGGCGACCCAAGTTCGATTCCTGGTGGGTCATTTTTTTTTTTTTTTTTGCCGTCGTTTTAAATTTGATTTTATGATCTTCTTCGACTATTATAACATATTATCATATACAATCACAAACAATGTAATAAAATGCCTAATTTTGCGTGTTATATCTATGGGAGAAGAATGTCAATCGTTTGAGTACAACCCTATGGGAAATCTGATTCCTTGTCGTGTATTAAACCTATAGGGTTAATCTCCCAAGTCTGTTGGAATATATCAAATCATCCCATTTTCATGATGTTTAGTCTCCTTCCCAGACGTTTATACTTTCCAGTTATTCAGCCCAGGTATATGCAATGTTTACGTCTCTCCCGCGGACATAGAATTGTTTACATGTCTATAACTTCTCTCTTTCTCTATAATATAGTAAATATTCAATTCTATTTATGCTGGAAATATTAAATGCATCGTTCTCCATTGCATCTCTTTCTCTTGCTCTGTCTCTCCTCTCTCTCTGCTCTGTTTCCCTCCCTCTCTTGATCTGCCCTCTATCCTTCTCTTGCTCTCTCATTGCATCTCTCTCTCTACTCTTTCACTCTCTCCCTATCTCTGTCTCCCTCTCTTGCTCTGCCTAGCTCCCTCTGTCTCTGCCTCTCATTGTATACTCTCTCACCCTCTCCCTTTCCCTGCCTCTGGTTCTCGTTCTCCCTCCGATATCTATTGTAATTTTCTTTAATTTCCACTAGCTCTTCATTTTGCCCTTTGTATTCTTATTTCACCCCTACCATGTTTCCTTATACTATCCTCTCTACTTCAAAGTGTATGCATTCTGATTCCTCTTTCTTTCCTCGGTCCAGCTCATGTATTTTTACATGTCAATAACTCGTCTCCCTCTCTCCTTCTCTATATCTATATTTTCATTAAATTTCATTATGATCATGATTTTGATCATAATCATTTCTCAATATTTTGTTCATCAGTTAAGTTATCACTTCAGTTCAGGTCACAGTTCAATCTATCAGTTCATTCATCAGTTCATCAGTTTAGCTCATCAATTCAGTTCATTTCACATCAGTTCAATATATCAGTTCATCAGTACTTCATTCATCAGTTCATATCTTAATACATCATTTTACATTAACATCATTAAATTGGATCATTGAATTGAAGATTAGCATGATCATAAGAATTGAAGACAGATCACCTAATTCGTCCTGATGACGAATTACTTTTCTAGTTTATTTTTATTTCATCCGTACACTTTTTGTGTAAACGTTTACTCGAAATCGACATGGTCAATTTCCTTCAAATTTCTGTCAGTCATCAGGCCCTATAATATCAAGTTCTAGTAACTTTCTCAAGGTCATGGGGTCATCGTGACGTCATCCAGGCGCCATTTTGTAAACATCAGGTCATTATCTTATCTCGATAACGAGTCATCAAAAATCAACCATATTTGGTATACATCAATTTTAGGTCAAAGGTCAACAAAAATGTCGACAAAATCCGCGTGCGCACCTCGACGCGCGTACGCGCGCATCAAAATTTCAAAATGCTCCAATTCGTCCCAAATTTTGTTTGCACACGTTTCAGGCCATTTTAAGCATTTTCAAAATTTGCGCGCGCGTTTTTGCGCGTTTTGGCATTTTGCAACATAGAATCGCCAAATTTTCTCTGTCATCATATTTGGCATATTTTTCCAAGCATTTTGATACCTTGTTCACTTTTTCTGACCAGTAATAACGCAATGAGCGTCCGTCAAAGTATAACAGCACCCGCGGACCGCGCTATCTCTATCCACAATACATAGGCAAAAACATGCCTATACAAAACTCATTGTAACTCTTCAGAATGGATGGATACCCCCAATTTTTTTCATATTTGGATAGATTATGAGTCGGAGATATGATTTCATGTCTCATTTGACCCTCAATTAACTCATGACGTCATCATAATGGCCTCCGAACTCAAAATTTCAATTTGCATATTATGACGTCAGCATATTTTTGGAAAATTGATTGTATCTCTGTAAATATTGATCGATTTTCTTCCAAATTTTGATATGTTCTAGCTGAGACAATTCTCTACAAATGCAGTCACCACGATTTTTCATTTTGACAAAGGCATCATGGCGTATTTTTGCGATTAAAGGAGGCATGTCAATTTTTCACATTTTGCGTGTATTCTCTATGGGACATGACTTTTTCCAAAACTGGATTCTACATTCCCGTCTTTCGCGAGCAATATCTCCGTCGTTTTAGCTTTGTTTTCGCTGAGCTTCGAGTATGTTGTAGCTGAGACAATAAGCTATCACAAGTGTGCCCTTTATTTTTCGATCAGATGCCGGGATCATGCTCATATTTCACTTGCAAAGTGGGATTTGAGAATTCCATTTTCCGTTCACGTGTAATGTCTATGTGGATTATTTTGGTATAGTGGTCATAGCACTTGCCTCCCATTCCGGCGACCCAAGTTCGATTCCTGGTGGGTCATTTTTTTTTTTTTTGCCGTCGTTTTAAATTTGATTTTATGATCTTCTTCGACTATTATAACATATTATCATATACAATCACAAACAATGTAATAAAATGCCTAATTTTGCGTGTTATATCTATGGGAGAAGAATGTCAATCGTTTGAGTACAACCCTATGGGAAATCTGATTCCTTGTCGTGTATTAAACCTATAGGGTTAATCTCCCAAGTCTGTTGGAATATATCAAATCATCCCATTTTCATGATGTTTAGTCTCCTTCCCAGACGTTTATACTTTCCAGTAATTCAGCCCAGGTATATGCAATCTTTACGTCTCTCCCGCGGACATAGAATTGTTTACATGTCTATAACTTCTCTCTTTCTCTATAATATAGTAAATATTCAATTCTATTTATGCTGGAAATATTAAATGCATCGTTCTCCATTGCATCTCTTTCTCTTGCTCTCTCTTGCTCTGTTTCCCTTCCCCTCTCTTGATCTGCCCTCTATCCTTCTCTTGCTCTCTCATTGCATCTCTCTCTCTACTCTTTCACTCTCTCCCTATCTCTGTCTCCCTCTCTTGCTCTGCCTAGCTCCCTCTGTCTCTGCCTCTCATTGTATACTCTCTCACCCTCTCCCTTTCCCGGCCTCTGGTTCTCGTTCTCCCTCCGATATCTATTGTAATTTTCTTTAATTTCCTCTAGCTCTTCATTTTGCCCTTTGTATTCTTATTTCACCCCTACCATGTTTCCTTATACTATCCTCTCTCCTTCAAAGTGTATGCATTCTGATTCCTCTTTCTTCCCTCGGTCCAGCTCATGTATTTTTACATGTCAATAACTCGTCTCCCTCTCTCCTTCTCTATATCTATATTTTCATTAAATTTCAT
Source organism: Mesocentrotus franciscanus (assembly GCA_037976565.1). Taxonomy (NCBI): domain Eukaryota; kingdom Metazoa; phylum Echinodermata; class Echinoidea; order Camarodonta; family Strongylocentrotidae; genus Mesocentrotus; species Mesocentrotus franciscanus. The sequence continues at coordinate 21,032,800 of CP137670.1, read as the reverse complement.
TATGATCATGATTTTGATCATAATCTTTCTCAATATTTTGTTCATCAGTTAAGTTATCACTTCAGTTCAGGTCACAGTTCAATCTATCAGTTCATCAGTTTAGCTCATCAATTCAGTTCATTTCACATCAGTTCAATCTATCAGTTCATCAGTACTTCATTCATCAGTTCATATCTTAATACATCATTTTACATTAACATCATTAAATTGGATCATTGAATTGAAGATTAGCATGATCATAAGAATTGAAGACAGATCACCTAATTCGTCCTGATGACGAATTACTTTTCTAGTTATTTATTTATTAGGTGATCTGTCATTGACAGATCACCTATTGATTTTGTCAGAATTTTCTTTCTTTATTATTATTTTTATTTATTAGGTGATCTGTCAACGACAGATCACCTATTGATTTCGTCAGAATTTTCTTTATTATTAGGTGATCTGTCAACGACAGATCACCTATTAGAATTTTCTTTCTTTATTATTATTTATTTCATCCGTACACTTTTTTGTGCAGACGTTTACTCGAAATCGACATGGTCAATTTCCTTCAATTTCTGTCAGTCATCAGTCCCTATAATATCAAGTTCTAGTAACTTTCTCAAGGTCATGGGGTCATCGTGACGTCATCCAGGCGCCATTTTGTAAACATCAGGTCAATATCTTATCTCGATAACGAGTCATCAAAAATCAACCATATTTGGTATACATCAATTTTAGGTCAAAGGTCAACAAAAATGTCGACAAAATCCGCGTGCGCACCATGACGCGCGCGTACGCGCGCATCAAAATTTCAAAATGCTCCAATTCGTCCCAAATTTTGTTTGCACACGTTTCAGGCCATTTTAAGCATTTTCAAAATTTGCGCGCGCACTTATGCGCGCGTTTTTGCGCGTTTTGGCATTTTACAACATAGAATCGCCAATTTTTTCTGTCATCATATTTGGCACATTTTTCCAAGCATTTTGATACCTTGTTCACTTTTTCTGACCAGTAATAACGCAATGAGCGTCCGTCAAAGTATAACAGCACCCGCGGACCGCATATCTCTATCCACAATACATAGGCAAAAACATGCCTATACAAAACTCATTGTAACTCTTCAGAATGGATGGATACCCCAATTTTTTTCATATTTGGATAGATTATGAGTCGGAGATATGATTTCATGTCTCATTTGACCCTCAATCAACTCATGACGTCATCATATCGGCCTCCGAACTCAAAATTTCAATTTGCATATTATGACGTCAGCATATTTTTGGAAAATTGATTGTATCTCTGTAAATATTGATCGATTTTCTTCCAAATTTTGATATGTTCTAGCTGAGACAATTCTCTACAAATGCAGTTACACGAATTTTCATTTTGACAAAGGCATCATGACGTATTTTTGGGATTAAAGGAGGCATGTCAATTTTTCACATTTTGCGTGTATTCTCTATGGGACATGACTTTTTCCTAAACTGGATTCTACATTCCCGTCTTTCGCGAGCAATATCTCCGTCGTTTTAGCTTTGTTTTCGCTGAGCTTCGAGTATGTTGTAGCTGAGACAATAAGCTATCGTAAGTGTGCCCTTTATTTTTCGATCAGATGCCGGGATCATGCTCATATTTCACTTGCAAAGTGGGATTTGAGAATTCCATTTTCCGTTCACGTGTAATGTCTATGTGGATTATTTTGGTATAGTGGTCATAGCACTTGCCTCCCATTCCGGCGACCCAAGTTCGATTCCTGGTGGGTCATTTTTTTTTTTTTTTTGCCGTCGTTTTAAATTTGATTTTATGATCTTCTTCGACTATTATAACATATTATCATATACAATCACAAACAATGTAATAAAATGCCTAATTTTGCGTGTTATATCTATGGGAGAAGAATGTCAATCGTTTGAGTACAACCCTATGGGAAATCTGATTCCTTGTCGTGTATTAAACCTATAGGGTTAATCTCCCAAGTCTGTTGGAATATATCAAATCATCCCATTTTTATGATGTTTAGTCTCCTTCCCAGACGTTTATACTTTCCAGTTATTCAGCCCAGGTATATGCAATCTTTACGTCTCTCCCGCGGACATAGAATTGTTTACATGTCTATAACTTCTCTCTTTCTCTATAATATAGTAAATATTCAATTCTATTTATGCTGGAAATATTAAAAGCATCGTTCTCCATTGCATCTCTTTCTCTTGCTCTCTCTTGCTCTGTTTCCCTTCCCCTCTTGTTCTGCCCTCTATCCTTCTCTTGCTCTCTCATTCTCTCTCTCTCTACTCTTTTACTCTCTCCCTATCTCTGTCTCCCTCTCTTGCTCTGCCTCCCTCTGTCTCTGCCTCTCATTGTATACTCTCTCACCCTCTCCATTTCCCGCCTCTGGTTCTCGTTCTCCCTCCGATATCTATTGTAATTTTCTTTAATTTCCTCTAGCTTTTCATTTTGCCCTTTGTATTCTTATTTCACCCCTACCATGTTTCCTTATACTATCCTCTCTCCTTCAAAGTGTATGCATTCTGATTGATTCTCTTTCTTCCCTCGGTCCAGCTCATGTATTTTTACATGACAATAACTCGTCTCCCTCTCTCCTTCTCTATATCTATATTTTCATTAAATTTCATTATGATCATGATTTTGATCATATTCATTTCTCAATATTTTGTTCATCAGTTAAGTTATCACTTCAGTTCAGGTCACAGTTCAATCTATCAGTTCATTCATCAGTTCATCAGTTTAGCTCATCAATTCAGTTCATTTCACATCAGTTCAATCTATCAGTTCATCAGTTCATCAGTACTTCATTCATCAATTCATATCTTAATACATCATTTTACATTAACATCATTATATTGGATCATTGAATTGAAGATTAGCATGAACAATAAGAATTGAAGACAGATCACCTAATTCGTTCTCATGACGAATTAAAGTCTAGTTATTCTTTATTTTATTTCTTCCGTTTTTTTGTGCAGACGTTTACTCGAAATCGACATGGTCAATTTCCTTAATTTCTGTCAGTCATCAGGCCCTATAATATCAAGTTCAAGTAACCTTCTCAAGGTCATGGGGTCATCGTGACGTCATCCAGGCGCCATTTTGTAAACATCAGGTCATTATCTTATCTCGATAACGAGTCATCAAAAATCAACCATATTTGGTATACATCAATTTTAGGTCAAAGGTCAACAAAAATGTCGACAAAATCCGCGTGCGCACCATCGACGCGTACGCGCGCATCAAAATTTCAAAATGCTCCAATTCGTCTCAAATTTTGTTTGCACACGTTTCAGGCCATTTTAAGCATTTTCAAAATTTGCGCGCGCACTTATGCGCGCGCGTTTTTGCGCGTTTGGCATTTTGCAACATAGAATCGCCAAATTTTTCTGTCATCATATTTGGCACATTTTTCCAAGCATTTTGATACCTTGTTCACTTTTTCTGACCAGTAATAACGCAATGAGCGTCCATCAAAGTATAACAGCACCCGCGGACCGCGCTATCTCTATCCACAATACATAGGCAAAAACATGCCTATACAAAATTCATTGTAACTCTTCAGAATGGATGGATACCCCAATTTTTTTCATATTTAGATAGATTATGAGTCGGAGATCTGATTTCATGTCTCATTTGACCCTCAATTAACTCATGACGTCATCATAATGGCCTCCGAACTCAAAATTTCAATTTGCATATTATGACGTCAGCATATTTTTGGAAAATTGATTGTATCTCTGTAAATATTGATCGATTTTCTTCCAAATTTTGATATGTTCTAGCTGAGACAATTCTCTACAAATGCAGTCACCACGATTTTTCATTTTGACAAAGGCATCATGGCGTATTTTTGCGATTAAAGGAGGCATGTCAATTTTTCACATTTTGCGTGTATTCTCTATGGGACATGACTTTTTCAAAACTGGATTCTACATTCCCGTCTTTCGCGAGCAATATCTCCGTCGTTTTAGTTTTGTTTTCGCTGAGCTTTGAGTATGTTGTAGCTGAGACAATAAGCTATCACAAGTGTGCCCTTTATTTTTCGATCAGATGCCGGGATCATGCTCATATTTCACTTGCAAAGTGGGATTTGAGAATTCCATTTTCCGTTCACGTGTAATGTCTATGTGGATTATTTTGGTATAGTGGTCATAGCACTTGCCTCCCATTCCGGCGACCCAAGTTCGATTCCTGGTGGGTCATTTTTTTTTTTTTTTTTGCCGTCGTTTTAAATTTGATTTTATGATCTTCTTCGACTATTATAACATATTATCATATACAATCACAAACAATGTAATAAAATGCCTAATTTTGCGTGTTATATCTATGGGAGAAGAATGTCAATCGTTTGAGTACAACCCTATGGGAAATCTGATTCCTTGTCGTGTATTAAACCTATAGGGTTAATCTCCCAAGTCTGTTGGAATATATCAAATCATCCCATTTTCATGATGTTTAGTCTCCTTCCCAGACGTTTATACTTTCCAGTTATTCAGCCCAGGTATATGCAATGTTTACGTCTCTCCCGCGGACATAGAATTGTTTACATGTCTATAACTTCTCTCTTTCTCTATAATATAGTAAATATTCAATTCTATTTATGCTGGAAATATTAAATGCATCGTTCTCCATTGCATCTCTTTCTCTTGCTCTATCATGCTCCGTTTCCCTTCCCCTCTCTTGTTCTGCCCCCTATCCTTCCATTGCTCTGTCTTTGCACCTCTCTCTCTACTCTTTCACTCTCTCCCTATCTCTGTCTCCCTCTCTTGCTCTGCCTCCCTCTGTCTCTGCCTCTCATTGTATACTCTCTCACCCTCTCCCTTTCCCGCCTCTGGTTCTCGTTCTCCCTCCGATATCTATTGTAATTTTCTTTAATTTCCTCTAGCTCTTCATTTTGCCCTTTGTATTCTTATTTCACCCCTACCATGTTTCCTTATACTATCCTCTCTCCTTCAAAGTGTATGCATTCTGATTCCTCTTTCTTCCCTCGGTCCAGCTCATGTATTTTTACATGTCAATAACTCGTCTCCCTCTCTCCTTCTCTATATCTATATTTTCATTAAATTTCATTATGATCATGATTTTGATCATAATCATTTCTCAATATTTTGTTCATCAGTTAAGTTATCACTTCAGTTCAGGTCACAGTTCAATCTATCAGTTCATTCATCAGTTCATCAGTTTAGCTCATCAATTCAGTTCATTTCACATCAGTTCAATCTATCAGTTCATCAGTACATCATTCATCAGTTCATATCTTAATACATCATTTTACATTAACATCATTAAATTGGATCATTGAATTGAAGATTAGCATGATCATAAGAATTGAAGACAGATCACCTAATTCGTCCTGATGACGAATTACTTTCTAGTTTATTTTTATTTCATCCGTACACTTTTTGTGTAAACGTTTACTCGAAATCGACATGGTCAATTTCCTTCAATTTCTGTCAGTCATCAGGCCCTATAATATCAAGTTCTAGTAACTTTCTCAAGGTCATGGGGTCATCGTGACGTCATCCAGGCGCCATTTTGTAAACATCAGGTCATTATCTTATCTCGATAACGAGTCATCAAAAATCAACCATATTTGGTATACATCAATTTTAGGTCAAAGGTCAACAAAAATGTCGACAAAATCCGCGTGCGCACCTCGACGCGCGCATACGCGCGCATCAAAATTTCAAAATGCTCCAATTCGTCCCAAATTTTGTTTGCACACGTTTCAGGCCATTTTAAGCATTTTCAAAATTTGCGCGCACTTATGCGCGCGTTTTCGCGCGTTTGGCATTTTGCAACATCAAATCACCAAATTTTTCTGTCATCATATTTGGCACATTTTTCCAAGCATTTTGATACCTTGTTTACTTTTTCTGACCAGTAATAACGCAATGAGCGTCCGTCAAAGTATAACAGCACCCGCGGACCGCGCTATCTCTATCCACAATACATAGGCAAAAACATGCCTATACAAAACTCATTGTAACTCTTCAGAATGGATGGATACCCCCAATTTTTTTCATATTTGGATAGATTATGAGTCGGAGATATGATTTCATGTCTCATTTGACCCTCAATCAACTCATGACGTCATCATATCGGCCTCCGAACTCAAAATTTCAATTTGCATATTATGACGTCAGCATATTTTTGGAAAATTGATTGTATCTCTGTAAATATTGATCGATTTTCTTCCAAATTTTGATATGTTCTAGCTGAGACAATTCTCTACAAATGCAGTCACCACGATTTTTCATTTTGACAAAGGCATCATGGCGTATTTTTGGGATTAAAGGAGGCATGTCAATTTTTCACATTTTGCGTGTATTCTCTATGGGACATGACTTTTTCCTAAACTGGATTCTACATTCCCGTCTTTCGCGAGCAATATCTCCGTCGTTTTAGCTTTGTTTTCGCTGAGCTTCGAGTATGTTGTAGCTGAGACAATAAGCTATCGTAAGTGTGCCCTTTATTTTTCGATCAGATGCCGGGATCAAGCTCATATTTCACTTGCAAAGTGGGATTTGAGAATTCCATTTTCCGTTCACGTGTAATGTCTATGTGGATTATTTTGGTATAGTGGTCATAGCACTTGCCTCCCATTCCGGCGACCCAAGTTCGATTCCTGGTGGGTCATTTTTTTTTTTTTTTGCCGTCGTTTTAAATTTGATTTTATGATCTTCTTCGACTATTATAACATATTATCATATACAATCACAAACAATGTAATAAAATGCCTAATTTTGCGTGTTATATCTATGGGAGAAGAATGTCAATCGTTTGAGTACAACCCTATGGGAAATCTGATTCCTTGTCGTGTATTAAACCTATAGGGTTAATCTCCCAAGTCTGTTGGAATATATCAAATCATCCCATTTTCATGATGTTTAGTCTCCTTCCCAGACGTTTATACTTTCCAGTTATTCAGCCCAGGTATATGCAATCTTTACGTCTCTCCCGCGGACATAGAATTGTTTACATGTCTATAACTTCTCTCTCTCTATAATATAGTAAATATTCAATTCTATTTATGCTGGAAATATTAAAAGCATCGTTCTCCATTGCATCTCTTTCTCTTGCTCTGTCTCTCTCTCTCTCTTGCTCTGTTTCCCTTCCTCTCTTGATCTGCCCTCTATCCTTCTCTTGCTCTCTCATTGCATCTCTCTCTCTACTCTTTCACTCTCTCCCTATCTCTGTCTCCCTCTCTTGCTCTGCCTAGCTCCCCCTGTCTCTGCCTCTCATTGTATACTCTCTCACCCTCTCCCTTTCCCGGCCTCTGGTTCTCGTTCTCCCTCCGATATCTATTGTAATTTTCTTTAATTTCCTCTAGCTCTTCATTTTGCCCTTTGTATTCTTATTTCACCCCTACCATGTCCTCTCTCCTTCAAAGTGTATGCATTCTGATTCCTCTTTCTTCCCTCGGTCCAGCTCATGTATTTTTACATGTCAATAACTCGTCTCCCTCTCTCCTTCTCTATATCTATATTTTCATTAAATTTCATTATGATCATGATTTTGATCATAATCTTTCTCAATATTTTGTTCATCAGTTAAGTTATCACTTCAGTTCAGGTCACAGTTCAATCTATCAGTTCATTCATCAGTTCATCAGTTTAGCTCATCAATTCAGTTCATTTCACATCAGTTCAATCTATCAGTTCATCAGTACTTCATTCATCAGTTCATATCTTAATACATCATTTTACATTAACATCATTAAATTGGATCATTGAATTGAAGATTAGCATGATCATAAGAATTGAAGACAGATCACCTAATTCGTCCTGATGACGAATTACTTTTCTAGTTTTTTTTCATCCATTACACTTTTTGTGTAAACGTTTACTTGAAATCGACATGGTCAATTTCCTTCAATTTCTGTCAGTCATCAGGCCCTATAATATCAAGTTCAGTAACTTTCTCAAGGTCATGGGGTCATCGTGACGTCATCCAGGCGCCATTTTGTAAACATCAGGTCATTATCTTATCTCGATAACGAGTCATCAAAAATCAACCATATTTGGTATACATCAATTTTAGGTCAAAGGTCAACAAAAAGTCGACAAAATCCGCGTGCGCACGACGCGCGCGTACGCGCGCATCAAAATTTCAAAATGCTCCAATTCGTCCCAAATTTTGTTTGCACGTTTCAGGCCATTTTAAGCATTTTCAAAATTTGCGCGCGCGCACTTATGCGCGCGTTTTGCGCGTTTTGGCATTTTGCAACATCAAATCACCAAATTTTCTGCATCATATTTGGCATATTTTTCCAAGCATTTTGATACCTTGTTCACTTTTTCTGACCAGTAATAACGCAATGAGCGTCCGTCAAAGTATAACAGCACCCGCGGCCCGCGCTATCTCTATCCACAATACATAGGCAAAAACATGCCTATACAAAACTCATTGTAACTCTTCAGAATGGATGGATACCCCCAATTTTTTTCATATTTGGATAGATTATGAGTCGGAGATATGATTTCATGTCTCATTTGACCCTCAATCAACTCATGACGTCATCATATCGGCCTCCGAACTCAAAATTTCAATTTGCATATTATGACGTCAGCATATTTTGGAAAATTGATTGTATCTCTGTAAATATTGATCGATTTTCTTCCAAATTTTGATATGTTCTAGCTGAGACAATTCTCTACAAATGCAGTCACCACGATTTTCATTTTGACAAAGGCATCATGACGTATTTTTGGATTAAAGGAGGCATGTCAATTTTTCACATTTTGCGTGTATTCTCTATGGGACATGACTTTTTCCTAAACTGGATTCTACATTCCCGTCTTTCGCGAGCAATATCTCCGTCGTTTTAGTTTGTTTTTGCTGAGCTTTGAGTATGTTGTAGCTGAGACAATAAGCTATCGTAAGTGTGCCCTTTAATTTTCGATCAGATGCCGGGATCAAGCTCATATTTCACTTGCAAAGTGGGATTTGAGAATTCCATTTTCCGTTCACGTGTAATGTCTATGTGGATTATTTTGGTATAGTGGTCATAGCACTTGCCTCCCATTCCGGCGACCCAAGTTCGATTCCTGGTGGGTCATTTTTTTTTTTTTTTTGCCGTCGTTTTAAATTTGATTTTATGATCTTCTTCGACTATTATAACATATTATCATATACAATCACAAACAATGTAATAAAATGCCTAATTTTGCGTGTTATATCTATGGGAAGAATGTCAATCGTTTGAGTACAACCCTATGGGAAATCTGATTCCTTGTCGTGTATTAAACCTATAGGGTTAATCTCCCAAGTCTGTTGGAATATATCAAATCATCCCATTTTCATGATGTTTAGTCTCCTTCCCAGACGTTTATACTTTCCAGTAATTCAGCCTAGGTATATGCAATCTTTACGTCTCTCCGCGGACATAGAATTGTTTACATGTCTATAACTTCTCTCTTTCTCTATAATATAGTAAATATTCAATTCTATTTATGCTGGAAATATTAATCGTTCTCCATTGCATCTCTTTCTCTTGCTCTGTCTCTCCTCTCTCTCTTGCTCTGTTTCCCTTCCCCTCTCTTGATCTGCCCTCTATCCTTCTCTTGCTCTCTCATTGCATCTCTACTCTTTCACTCTCTCCCTATCTCTGTCTCCCTCTCTTGCTCTGCCTAGCTCCCTCTGTCTCTGCCTCTCATTGTATACTCTCTCACCCTCTCCCTTTCCCGGCCTCTGGTTCTCGTTCTCCCTCCGATATCTATTGTAATTTTCTTTAATTTCCACTAGCTCTTCATTTTGCCCTTTGTATTCTTATTTCACCCCTACCATGTTTCCTTATACTATCCTCTCTACTTCAAAGTGTATGCATTCTGATTCCTCTTTCTTTCCTCGGTCCAGCTCATGTATTTTTACATGTCAATAACTCGTCTCCCTCTCTCCTTCTCTATATCTATATTTTCATTAAATTTCATTATGATCATGATTTTGATCATAATCATTTCTCAATATTTTGTTCATCAGTTAAGTTATCACTTCAGTTCAGGTCACAGTTCAATCTATCAGTTCATTCATCAGTTCATCAGTTTAGCTCATCAATTCAGTTCATTTCACATCAGTTCAATATATCAGTTCATCAGTACTTCATTCATCAGTTCATATCTTAATACATCATTTTACATTAACATCATTAAATTGGATCATTGAATTGAAGATTAGCATGATCATAAGAATTGAAGACAGATCACCTAATTCGTCCTGATGACGAATTACTTTTCTAGTTATTATTTTACAGATCATATTATTTCGTCAAATTTATTATCTGTCATCACCTATTGATTTCGTCATTTTCTTTCTATTAGTGATCTGTCGTACAGATCATATTATTTGTCAGATTTTCTTTCATTTATTTATTTATTTATTTTTATTTATTTTTATTTCATCGTACACTTTTACGTCGAAATCGACATGGTCAATTTCCTTCAATTTCTGTCAGTCATCAGGCCCTATAATATCAAGTTCAGTAACTTTCTCAAGGTCATGGGGTCATCGTGACGTCATCCAGGCGCCATTTTGTAAACATCAGGTCATTATCTTATCTCGATAACGAGTCATCAAAAATCAACCATATTTGGTATACATCAATTTTAGGTCAAAGGTCAACAAAAATGTCGACAAAATCGCGTGCGCACCTCGACGCGTACGCGCGCATCAAAATTTCAAAATGCTCCAATTCGTCCCAAATTTTGTTTGCACGTTTCAGGCCATTTTAAGCATTTTCAAAATTTGCGCGCGCATGCGCGCGCGTTTTCGCGCGTTTTGGCATTTTGCAACATAGATCACCAAATTTTCTCTTTCATCATGGCACATTTTCCAAGCATTTTGATACCTTGTTCACTTTTCTGACCAGTAATAACGCAATGAGCGTCCGTCAAAGTATAACAGCACCGCGGCGCATATCTCTATCCACAATACATAGGCAAAAACATGCCTATACAAAACTCATTGTAACTCTTCAGAATGGATGGATACCCCCAATTTTTTTCATATTTGGATAGATTATGAGTCGGAGATATGATTTCATGTCTCATTTGACCCTCAATCAACTCATGACGTCATCATATCGGCCTACGAACTCAAAATTTCAATTTGCATATTATGACGTCAGCATATTTTTGGAAAATTGATTGTATCTCTGTAAATATTGATCGATTTTCTTCCAAATTTTGATATGTTCTAGCTGAGACAATTCTCTACAAATGCAGTCACCACGATTTTCATTTTGACAAAGGCATCATGACGTATTTTGGGATTAAAGGAGGCATGTCAATTTTTCATTTTGCGTGTATTCTCTATGGGACATGACTTTTTCCTAAACTGGATTCTACATTCCGTCTTTCGCGAGCAATATCTCCGTCGTTTTAGCTTTGTTTTCGCCGAGCTTCGAGTATGTTGTAGCTGAGACAATAAGCTATCACAAGTGTGCCCTTTATTTTTCGATCAGATGCCGGGATCAAGCTCATATTTCACTTGCAAAGTGGGATTTGAGAATTCCATTTTCCGTTCACGTGTAATGTCTATGTGGATTATTTTGGTATAGTGGTCATAGCACTTGCCTCCCATTCCGGCGACCCAAGTTCGATTCCTGGTGGGTCATTTTTTTTGTTTTTTTGCCGTCGTTTTAAATTTGATTTTATGATCTTCTTCGACTATTATAACATATTATCATATACAATCACAAACATTGTAATAAAATGCCTAATTTTGCGTGTTATATCTATGGGGAAGAATGTCAATCGTTTGAGTACAACCCTATGGGAAATCTGATTCCTTGTCGTGTATTAAACCTAGGGTTAATCTCCCAAGTCTGTTGGAATATATCAAATCATCCCATTTTCATGATGTTTAGTCTCCTTCCCAGACGTTTATACTTTCCAGTAATTCAGCCCAGGTATATGCAATCTTTACGTCTCTCCCGCGGACATAGAATTGTTTACATGTCTATAACTTCTCTCTTTCTCTATAATATAGTAAATATTCAATTCTATTTATGCTGGAAATATTAAAAGCATCGTTCTCCATTGCATCTCTTTCTCTTGCTCTCTGTTGCTCTGTTTCCCTTCCCCTCTCTTGATCTGCCCTATCCTTCTCTTGCTCTCTCATTGCATCTCTCTCTCTACTCTTTCACTCTCTCTATCTCTGTCTCCCTCTCTTGCTCTGCCTAGCTCCCTGTCTCTGCCCTCTCTTGTATACTTCTCTGCTCTCTCATCTCTCTCTCTACTCTTTCACTCTCTCCCTATCTCTGTCTCCCTCTCTTGCTCTGCCTAGCTCCCTCTGTCTCTGCCTCTCATTGTATACTCTCACCCTCTCCCTTTCCGGCCTCTGGTTCTCGTTCTCCCTCCGATATCTATTGTAATTTTCTTTAATTTCCTCTAGCTCTTCATTTTGCCCTTTGTATTCTTATTTCACCCCTACCATGTCCTCTCTCCTTCAAAGTGTATGCATTCTGATTCCTCTTTCTTCCCTCAGTCCAGCTCATGTATTTTATGTCAATAACTCGTCTCCCTCTCTCCTTCTATATCTATATTTTCATTAAATTTCATTATGATCATGATTTTGATCATAATCATTTCTCAATATTTTGTTCATCAGTTAAGTTATCACTTCAGTTCAGGTCACAGTTCAATCTATCAGTTCATTCATCAGTTCATCAGTTTAGCTCATCAATTCAGTTCATTTCACATCAGTTCAATCTATCAGTTCATCAGTACTTCATTCATCAGTTCATATCTTAATACATCATTTTACATTAACATCATTAAATTGGATCATTGAATTGAAGATTAGCATGATCATAAAATTGAAGACAGATCACCTAATTCGTCCTGATGACGATTACTTTCTAGTTTTATTTTTATTTATTTATTAGGTGATCTGTCAACGACA
>CP137670.1:20791976-21019406 GCA_037976565.1 Mesocentrotus franciscanus | reverse complement strand
TAATTATGATTTACTCAGTTATTAAATATAAAAAATACAATGTAAATTTGTAAACACTTTGCTTCAAAAATATTTGGTCATATTAATTTTCACAGAAAGGCCCCTATGAAATTAAGAATGCTCAGATATCGTTATACAAAAATCCGTCGATCCTTCCCCCCCCTCTCTCTCTCTCTCTCTCTCTTTCTCTCTCTCTCTCTCTCTCACTCACTCTCTCTATCTCTCAATCTATATCTCTCTCAATCTCTCTGTTCTTTTTCTAATTTGCAGACATCGGGAAAAGAAGGTTTCTCAAATCCCACGTACTCAAGCCCTTCGGAATTGCCCTTCAATAATGACACAACAGCTTAACACTTCAAATCAGCACATTTACTATTTCTGCTTGAAAATCATATCTTCTATTTTATTTCTAAAATTATTTCACTGTAGACTCTTCCAAATTTACTCTATACACTATATTTTAAAAAAAAAGTGTTTGTGCCGCCATACTTAGTGTAACTCAATCACATTAACTCGAATTGTCAAAGGCATGAAACTTGCCGTTTTGTTGCCATTTTCAATGTTTGATAACATATTATAAACAACAGATGCACAAAACTGAACGTTTTGAATGCTACCGAATGCAACAGAGACTTTTAAGTGCCGAAACAGTGAGTCTTGTTTTCTTAATCAAGTGATTTAATAGTCAAAAAGGGCGAGGAAATGGTGAGAAAACGACTAGAAAACGGAGAGAAAATAGCGAGTGGCTCGAACAATAGAATCTAATTTTAACTCACTGTGCATACTTTTCTCTATAAATCTCAATTTTTCATTCTTTTATTCTACTAAGCATTAATCATGAAAAACGTATAGGTACAGCATGTAAAATAACAGTTTAGAAATGTCATGAAGACGATTACAATATCTATGTATGTGATGTTTTTGTATATATGTCTATCACTATTATACATAAGAGTGTATATTTTGATATAGGTTGTATGTACAATAATACTTTGCCCCACAGATGGTTTATACAGAAATAATTTGTTTGGGTTACTGTTCTTTTTTCTACATGTATGTGTGCTATATTCCAGTGTGTGCTCAATAATACGACAAATAAACGGATATATGCCCCAGGTGAATTGCCGTTTGGTCTACTACAATAAGTCTAATCCCATATAGTCTACACCCATCCCGTCTACTATTAATTATTATTTATGATCAAATTATTATTAGACCATATGAATAGTGGACAAAATTGGCATTAGACAAACTGGGAATTAGACCGACTGGAAATTAGACCAAATGGGTAGTAGAATTATTGGAGATTAGACCAAATAGAAATTATACGAACTGAATATTAGTCCATATTGGTCATTAGACCAAATGATAGAGGACGAAATAGTTATTAGACCACGTGGATAGTAGACGGGCTATGTGTAGACCATATAGGAATAGACCAATTGGGTAGTACACGAACTGTTGTAGACCAAACGGCTTTGAACCCTATCTCTAAAATGACTTTATATCAATTTTAGCATTTCTAAAAATTCACAATTTCTGGTTCATATCTATACTGGAACGTCTATTATTTGTTTACGTTATACATGTAGGTTGTCTTTAACAGATGTTTTTCCAAGCTTGATATTTTAAACCATTCTTCAGAATACTTTTTTATGATAATTGGCTAATACAAGGTATATGTATGTGAAAAAATGTAATTTGTAATGTGTTGATGGAATGAATAAACATCGTGCAAAGTCAGAGTCTGTTCAAGTGTGCTAAAGTGTAGAAAGGTTGCATGTTGTATGGGAAAGAATTGTGTCTGTCCCATGTTTCGAGGAGAATGTTGCATTCTGGGAAAGGTGAAAAATAATTTGTGAGCATTTCCATTCTCTTTTATGTTAGTGTGAAAGTGTATCATAGAAGAAAAAAAGAGTATCATAGAAGAAGAAAAATGTCCCCTGTCCTGAAAAGGACGGCTTTTCAAATGCCTTCATTTTCGAAATATGACAAGTAACAACTAAAAGTTAGGGACCACAGCCTCAAGCCACTTGTTTGTGTAGCCTCATATAGACATACACAATCATCTGTGATTAAATTAGGTGACGTACAAGCCATTGAAATTGCCTAAAGAAGATTTTTCGAAAGAAGTTGGGATCGTGTGATACGTACTTATACAAATCTTTGCAATGTAATTTACACATGTACAACTAAAGTAAACGTTTGCAAGAGGAAAGACCTACAAAGAGAAGCTATCAAGTAATTATTCCCAAATCCAGACTCTCATATACCAAAAAACGTTTTACAGACGTTGCTACCTTAAAAACGTGAAACAATATCCCACTTTACATCTGAGAATTAATCTGTCTTGCCTCTTTCAAACAATCCCTTAAAACGTTCTTTTCCCTTCAGTAACATGTTATTTACCTATTCTTATAAGTCTTATGTATTTTACGTTTCTCACTATATTCTGTTATGTTGTAACTGTTATGGTACTTATAGTTTTTAGCGCCCCTTTACACTCGATATTATTATAACATGTTTAACTTGCTTGTAAGTATAGGCTCTGCTGGTAGACAAACAATTACCACATAGGCATAAGAGAGAGAAAGAAGGAGGAATGGCACAAGAGACAGCAAACAAGGAGAAAGAGAGGGAAAGAGAAATATAGACACAGAGAGAGAAGGAGAAATAGCGATAGCATACGAGGGTAGCGGGTAAGAGAAAAGGAAACATGTGTAGATTACAAGAAAATTAACATAAGGTTGCAAAAACGCTGTTACGAAGGAACCGTGAATAATATAATAACTCCGTCGTTGTGTTAATGTAGAGTTAGCTTGATTGAGGCGAATTGCTCATTATCTACATCATAACAATTGTAAAACAGTTCGGCCCTAGTACTGTATATCTATATTTTATGCATTTACACATTAAGAAAATTACAATTCGGCGCTAAATAAGATAATGGTGACTTCTTATATAACGCACATGTCCGTCATGCCGTGACGCTCCTGGCGCTCCAGCATAAGCACCCCGGCCATTGTTGGCGGCCAAATATGTAGCGCTCTAGCATATATCGGGTACCCAGAATTAAACCTGGGTGGGGAGTAGCAAAAGTAGATTAATGTCTTGCCATAGGATATTATAGTGCCGGCCTAGGATTCGAACCCTCAACCCTTGGATTGAGAGTCAAGTGAATGAACCACTATACCGTGTGACTCCTCCACAAGATATCGAATTATCAAAATATTAAAACGTTGTTGTCAACAATACTAACATTTCAAAATGTGACGTAACATAAACTGAACTTAACTATCATTTCAATTCCCGACTGTACGTCGTATTCTACCGTACCACTCGCCTGATTTCCCTCTAATGGAGGATCTATATTGCAAACGACTTTTTGTAGACAAACAGCTTGTCACCGTTACAACAGACCAGTCTACCCGATGGTGTAACGTAGCTAGGACTGATGTAACGAGTGCGATCCGACTTCTTGAAGGATACGATTCTCCTTGCCTCAATTGCAGCATCACTAGATACTTGATCCACAGACCATGCTTTGAGTTCCTCGTCATAGTAGGTGATTAAGAGTGTGTTGCTTTGTCTGTCAACGCCGCACCGAGACCAATTCCACTCATTTCTGCTGATAGATGCCTTCGGTATGCCTTTGTGAGAGATGATGGTGAATTCATTTGCTTCCGTCTGCAAGGCTATGTCACCTGAAGACAGCGCCCTCAACTGGTCACAGACCTTGCCTTTAACGGTTAGAGTGTCAACGATTCTACCATCATCAGGATTGATGACGTAGATATTTGGTTGGTAACGCTCTACAGCAAGGACCATGCCGTTCCGGTCAACATCAACAAAAACCCATGTGTGCCAATCAGATGTGTTTCTCGGTATCTCGATGTTCCGGACGAGCTCCCATCGTCTGTCGTACAATGAAATATGAACCTGTGATGCCTTACTTCTCATGTCTATCCACTTGCCACACACTAAAAAGTCAAGAGAAATGGGAGCACACGATACTATGCACGTAGCATCTGTCAACTGGATCACCTTCTCAGTGTGGCCATTGCTGAACTTGGTCACGTACAATCCACGGGTATGTAACGCTGATGTGGCGCCCTCATCGTCGCAGATCATACCATCGAGATAGGCATCTTCAACCGATGCCGGAAGCTGGAAGGAGTAAGCAAGCTCCCATTTCCCAATGTAGCCATCGATCCTCGTGTATCCTTTTCCAGTTACGGCATCACCATTGATGAACCTGACTCCATTGACGGCATCCTTTATTTTGGCCAGCCTGTCGACAGTTTCCCGATCAGCACAAGCACTGAAAGTCTCCTCAAGCGATGCAATGATCTGCGGACCTTGATTTACCATCACTTTGTCATCTCGCTGTATTTCAGTAATGTTCAGGATGATGTCCTCAACCGCATTGGTCGTGGACGTGTGTTTTATTCTGAAATCGCTTATACTGTTCCTAACGGTCGTAGCTATCGCGTCGACGTCCGCAATATTTTTGTCACGAGTCTCCTTATTATCCTGTTCTCGTTGCTCACCATTTTTCTTGCATTTCTTAATGCGAGCATCTCTTTTGTCGTTTATGATTCGGATTTCCTCGTCAGCTTCTAGGTTTATTACACGAATTTCCTCCCCCTGTGCTTCCGTCTCTTTTCTCAATCGTTCCTCGAAAGTGTCCTTCACATCACACTTGATTGCTTGCAAATAGCTAATAGCCCAAGTTTCACGGGAGTCGACTAGTGACTCTAGTCCCTTTAAACGCTCTTTAGTTTCTTTAATCTCGGACGATTTATGTTCCAGCTCTCCCTTCATCTCTAAAATGACGTCTTCAATATCCTCTAATGTACAGGCATGCTGACTGTGATCTTTGGTTGCACATGGATGACACATAGGTATCCTGTGTCTCTTGCAATAGAATTTGATAGGCTCATCGTGCTTGTCACATGACCACGCCCTGTCATGACCCTTTCTTGGCCTAAGTTTAGCGTCATTTCTTTCTTCCATGAATTTGGACGCCATTTCATGCTGTTATAGGTCGCTGATCAAACTGCAAATTAACAAAGGAGAAAATAAGAGATAGGAAAGGGAAGAAGATGATAGGGAACCATTGATCAACAATTTTCAAGAGAAAAGGGAAGGACAAATTACCAAAAAATGATGCAGTCTTACAAAGGAATCAATTTTTTTTTTTTTTAAATGTTTTACAAATGAAATGAAAAAGTGTTGGGTGAAAATTTTCGCTGAAACCACTTGTATAATGGGCGGCTTAGGAATAAGTAAAACAAACAAAACAAACAAAATTAACGACTGAAATTTTGTTTGCCTTTCATCTCCGAAGTTGAAAACTTTTCGCCTTTCTAAAAAGCTCATTCATTTATTCAACCATCAGTTCAATTTTGTCTTATTTTCTTTCTCGATAAAAACAACATACATAGAATATATAAACAACAGAGCAACATCAATAGAAAACAATACAAAGCAATTAGACAATAACAATTATGAGAATGAGGGGTCGACAAAATCAGCGAATAGGCTTATATTACTTTGACCCCAAAATGTACGATACATACATGTTTATACCAAAAGAAGAACAGACAAATAAACATGCAAGATACAAACTTAAAAGATGGGATTAATAACGGTGTGTAAGAAAATTAATCGATGGGCTCATTTTTAGTCTAATCTAATAATTTCATCATTTATTTATATATTTATTGATTTCTAAACAGGTCAAAATTGTACTGCTTTATGGTGGAAAGACCAATTCATTTATAAATATATATTTCTATCAATAGGAACTTTTAGATTTGCACGATGAGAACTTGGACTGCTATGTGCGACATCCTTTTAAGGCAATGCGACGTCCTTTTAAGGCACTGGCAGTGCCCGGCAGTGCCTTAAAAGGACGTCACATTGCCTTAAAAGGGTGTCACACGTTCACGTTGTGCGAATCTAAAAGTCCCTAATAACTAATCAATAGCTCCACAGGAAGTGGACAAGAAGAAGCACAGAAGTTTATATGTTTACAAACTTTGTACTTTAAAGAGGTATTGTGATCGCTCCAAACAATAGATGACTCACACTAGATCAGTTTCCTTTCTTGTTTCTGTATTCAATGTTTAATCGAACTAGTGTCATATGACGTCAACATCAACTTCGTCACCAGTGGCCTTGCCGTAGCCGTAGCGTAGCCTTAGCGGTTCACTAAAGAAAAAATAACAAACAAATCATTGTCATAAATAATCTACTCTAATTTGAACAAAACTATTTTTATGTTCAGAGCAACACATAACAAATATATGTGATCTATTATAATCTGCATGGAGCATGAGTATAATAAACTTCATGGCCCATTGCATAAACCTGTCTATATCAGTGTAATTAATTATGTCTCTTCTACAAGCATAGCTTGAGTATACCATTCTGCACCTTATCCGTTCTGAATACCATACAATAACACATAATTTACAGGAAATTCACAAATTCGTTTGAAACAACTACTTTCCCATATTTGACACTACATCAATTGTCTACAGGAATTATGTATCATAACTCACCAACTATTTGTTCATCCGGAGCAAAATCAACAATTCTGTGGTAACAAACATCAAGTCTGACGCCCTTGATCAGGCTTTCTGCTGCCTAAATTTTATATCGCCACAGATGGCGCTATACAAGTATCACGCCGCTACAGTACTCATTTCTTTATTCTGCATATGTCCTAAAGCTACCCTAGAAGTATTACTAGGCATACCTAGGCTGCATGTATGTATTACCTGTTTAGCATAAGTTGCCGTATCTTAGATCGACTATGCGGCCAACGACTGCTTTTTAAAAGTTTAGCAATGATCTGCACACTCGGGTAGGTGCATGTGACATGGACGGAAAAGAAAGATTAGTCCTTCCATTTAATTTTGTTTCCAACTAGTGCATAGTGATGACCATGGCATAGTCCTACATAATGACTAGAAGCTGAAACCTAACGTAACCATCTTCTACTTGAAACTTTCCTTAGTACGTTTTAGTCATTTTCAAAAGTATGAAGTCTTATTGTTCATTTTGTTTGTGTGCGGGGTAGTGGGTACAGTATTTCATCTAGTTCTGGTGGATCCAAAGCCTCGCCGTCTCGTCTGTGGTGAATAGCGCTACAATGTTAACATTAGACTTTGCAAACCTATTGTCCAGAATTCCAGATGTCCTTTGTTGCTTTCATACCTGCTCAATCTACCAAAACGTGTGCTTCAACTCGTCGTTATACTACCAGCCTGTCGTATACAACTTATGAATGGCAAAACCACGAAATGAATCTTCTTTCAAGTGAACGAAAAATGGGATGCTGACGTGAGTTCAACCGTTGAGTGACAAAGAATTTGTCTTGCTCTGAAATCTAAAACTCCATTACCTTTGTGTTGCTGACACAAAAGCATCCTTTGTGCATCGATCATAGAAAAGCAGCACGTGCATGATCCTCGAGAATTAAAAAAAAAGCAGTACAAAGGCATTAAACTTGCTCAGAAAAAAATAACGTGTATGCGAAACTAGTTATCGCCCGAGTTACATCAGCTATGATGGTATGTCACTTTGAATCCCTTGAAAACAGAAATATTTGCCACTCATTTGCAAAATCATTGCCCGACTGGAAGCTTCTACGCAAGCCATTGATATCATGTCACAGTGTTATCAATATCTTGATACAGACCTCCCAGTGAACTTGGTCAGACTAGGTTATATCACATACGTGTACTACATGTATGTAGAGGGTATATCATAGGGCCGTGTTACTGTTACTACATGTATGTAAAGGGTATATCATGGGGCCATGTAACCCCCGGTCTCTCTCTCTCTCTCTCTTTCCCTCCCCCCTCTCTCTCTCTCTCACTACTGTATCTCTCTACCTGACTGTATTTCATTTCCTCTGTCCACTGTAATTTTTCTTTTCTGATGCTTGTTCTAGCTAGTTAAGATTTATGACCACATCATTAAATCTATTTCAATTGGTTCTTCTATATTTAGACTTCCAACATAGTTGTTCAGATAAGGTATATTTTTAACCCTATTTTCTCTAGACACCCCATCTCTATCTCTATTTATCTCTCTCAATATTCTTTTAGATCTCTGTTCTCATAGTTACCTTTTATATAATGAATGCATGTAATTAAACTTTCTTAATGATCTGTAGAAACATTGAGCCAATTTTGCATGTACATGTAATTGCTATATTTGAATAAATTGAATATTATTGTTCCCACTCTTTCCATCTTTCTCTCATTTGACTTTTTCCTTTTCTATCCCCATTTCTCTCCCCATCTTAATTCAATATAATATCAGTTCTAAGGCCTCACATTCTTTGTTTACAAAAATACATCCATGAGGAAATCATGTTAATGATAGTTGTTAGTATGCCTGCCAGTTTTACCAGTTTTATTGTGCAAGTCATGCAGTTTAGTTACTTGCACTGTCTTTTATAGAAGGTGTTAAACTTACTGTTCATATTATGTATTTAAATAATCTGGTTTAAATGTACTGTATTTGCACATACACAGAAAGCTTCGTGAATGACATAGTGCATTAAGATGAACAATATTTAATCCCATCATTTAAAGGTATAGACCAGTTTTGGAAACGCCCCTCTCTCAAAAAAATGAAATGGAAGCTCTCATTACCAATCATGTGAAAGAATATGTTTTGACTAATACGTGATGATACAATTTTTTCCGGGAAAGTCGGGAAACCGCCTACGAATTGATATATTTGGTAAATTATTATATCTATGGGGACCAAATGGATATCGCGCACGTGGTTGCGTAGTCCCATTTACATCTTTCTGTGTACAGTGCTTGTAACTTTACAAAGACTGGACCAAATTTCTTATCATTTTGATGATTCCAGAACCTTGCAGTACACACCAATACTTATATGCTAGATGATCAACCTTTTCTGATCGATTCCACAACGTTTCTTTCACAATGCAATCACATGACCAGAACTGGTCTTTCTCTTTAACTCCGCACATGTATACAAAAAGTGTAGACTTCAAAATCGTGATCTAAATTTAAATAAAATGTATCAGTAGTTCCAGCGGATTAGGTTGGTCCGGTCATTGAGAGGTCACTGGTGTATTACCTCTTTCTCTCTCTTTATTCTAAATTGTATTTTATCATTATAATTTTTTTTTTTGATAGCAGGAGGGCTAATTCCTCCCCCAATTGAGTATAATGCAAGCCATATCAGTTGTGCAATTTATATAGACGTTTTGTTATGGTATTATGTTGGAGGAATGACATGTATATGCCGTTTGTCTTGAACTTGTTAAAGTGGATTGGCATTTAAGACTAAACAGTATTTTCATCTTTCATCTTTATGTTTTTTCTCGAGTTTTTGGTCTAGTAACTTATAAGCTTGGGGAGAAGGCTATGGTGTGTCTTTTTCAGAATTGTATTTCCTTCCTTCATATTTGACTGTATAGTGCATTATGTAAGGGCTTTTTAATTGATTAACCTGGGCCCCGTCTTACAAAGAGTTACGATTGATCCAAATCAATCGTAAGTCCTCCAATCAATCGCAAGTTTGCATTCTCCTATCTCTTATGTACATGGTTGCGATTGATATCAATCGCAAATAAGTTACGATTGATATCAACTCTTTGTAATACGGGGCCCTGATGTTGATAATTTCATGTTGATTATTTGTAATACACTGTCCATAGATTGTGGGGTGATGGATTTTACCTGTTAATGTCATGAAGTATTTGTGTTTGCAAGTTATAACCCTCTGATTTCATCGAATTTCATCGAATAAGAGATATGATTGAAGCAGTCCATACATTACAGCTGTTTTAGAATACTTGTTGCATCATTTATTAATCTATTAGTGTATGCATCATTTAATCTCCCAAGACTTTAGTATGGTTTAGAGATGAAAAGTTTGTTGTAGTATATTATATTAAGTGGCACTTTAAAAACCGAGTTAGATAGCTCCTAATGCTTAACTTTGTAAATAGTGATGTCTGTATTCCGATATGATCAAGTATGTGCCACATAAGTAAATGGTTTAAATAGCTATATCAAACTGGTATTACATGAGGCAATTTCATTTATATTTAGGGTAGTATATTCTTGATAGTGTAAACCTCAAAGTATCTTAATATATATAAATATATTTCTCAATTGTATAAATGCTATGGTATTTCCTTTAGAGACCCTGGAAACAAGACATAATTGTTAGAATTTGAAATATGATTTAAGAATGATAACGGAATAATCATACCTTTTTAATGAAATTTTTTATCAAAATATATAGTATTCCTTGAAAACTCGGTGGGATTAATTTTAGGGCTTTCATGTTATAAACGTCACGTGCTAAAGGTGTTATTGTTCCCGGCTGTGTGACAGAGAGTATAGTATCAAATGTTGTTGATATTTGGACGAAGTGGTGTGAAAGTCTGAGAGAGTAGAATTTCTGCTTAGAGCCAGAGAAGCAGTTACAATAAAATCATTTCACTTAGAGTTGTCAATTCCCTTTCGGCTCTAACCAGACGATGTAAAGGACAGGAACATAGTTGCTGGTTAACAGCATTTCCATTCACGGTTATAAAAACCCAGGCCTCCGACGGGTAGAATTGTCAGGACGAATAAATCTCTGCTTTAAAGCATTTTCTTGCAACGCTCACTCTAAACACATAAGCACTACTTTTTCAAACAACAATTCTGCGATTGGTTTTGTCGATTATTTTTATAGTACCCATCGCCTGCAATGCATCAAATACACTACCAACTTACAACTCAAATTACCAAATTTATGTTGCCTTCGCTGTATGACCCTTTTCTGAATATCTATCAAAGATCTGTATTAGTATTTTGGAGAAGAAAAAAAAAGGTATTGTTATCAAGCTTTGCTAATTCATGGGTCATTCAAACACGTAATTACAGCAGTCCATGATGACAACTGATTTGAAGCGACATCTACGTTTATGTGCTCTCTACTACTACTCCTACTACTACTACTACAACAACTACTTCTACTACTACTACCACTACTACTACTACTACTACTACTACTACTACTACTACTACGACTACTTCTTCTTCTACTATTATTACCGCTACTACTACTACAACTACTACTACTACTACTACTACTACCTCTGACGATTGAGCTAAATATGCGCGTGATCAAACATTGTTTTGAATCCATCTTGCTTTCTAAAAATACATTTTCCCTTTGAAACATAATTTTGAAGAAAATGTTCCTCTTTCCTGACACCATAAAAAAGCCGTCAAATTGCAATCATGCCACAAAGCCATTGTGAATTGCTGATTGTTCCTTTTTACAAAGAGCGTCCTCGATTGTCCGCCGTTGTGTGTAGTCTTCTTCGAGACACGAATGAACATACAGTACTTATTTGAGACTCGAATCTACAGGGATTTTTTTTCTCAGTTGTCTTTTAATGCTAGCTGTAGCCGTATATAGACACTGAGAGGATAAACTACACCGAAACAAATTACTACAACTCTCAGCTAAAGTACTTCTTTTGATACTCATGTTTATCAGGTTTGTCATTGCGCTTCGCAAAAGGCATGTAGAATTTAGGATAATTTTTTCGAAAAAGGTAAAAATTTAGACCAACATGGTCATTGCTCTTGTTGTATGCGACCTTATTTGTCCATATCACTTTTGACTGCTCTTCTTTTTTCATACCTAACCCTTTGTTAAACTATATCATGATGGAATTTTGTTGTTGTTGAAAGATGTGGTGTTTTCAATTTCAATTTATAATGCAATGTGATTACACAGCCAATTCAATTAACCTAATGAATACATAGTTTTACGAAGTTAACACAATTTCCCACTCTAATCGAGGCATCACCAGGGAAAATAGATTCCGCATCTCCAAGACCGTCGGCATCCACACCAGTCGACATTCCTCCTCAAGATGCATCAGCAGCAATCGGTAAAGTTCCTACTTCTAAAGCCAGTCTTGATTTTTGTCTTCTTCTTAATCGCTAAATGTTCTTTTGGATCATTCTTGATACTTAATCATTTACTATGTGGTTACCTCGTCTATTTGTCATATGTCAATGATGACTGCGAATACATGTTACTTAAGTCTATGATTGTTATTTTTCTGATTGATTTGCATTGTTTTCGCGTTTCCCTAAATTTGATGTGAACGAATAAACCACCCACATTCAGGCAACGACCGGCTCATTGGTGTTATTCATTAGTGACATAACCCTCATAACTCAAAGATCCCATACTACGACATGTATGTTTAAGCGTGTGTGGGGGGCGAACTCGCACATGATCTTTGTTCTTAAAAGATATTATGTCCCTTTTGCAGCCAACATCAAATTCTGTAGAACTTTGCAGGAATTATGAATATGTCATGTATGTCCTATCTGTGAAATGTAAACGTTAGCAGTCAATGGTGTCGATTTGTATCCGTGGTTGGGGGAAGATAGGTGTCAACATATTTTCGGCAATGGATCAAAGCAACCAAGAGGTAGAAACGTGTGGCAGGTTGCACCCCCTCCCTTCCAAGTTATTATTTTTTTCAAGTCACCCTCAATAAAGATAACATTTCAGAGAATATAAGAGTGGTAATAAAATTAATAACATGCTAAATGTTAGTCCTGACTCTTGCCTGCAGTGTAGACCTACCAAACTGATTTCATCTATTTTTAAACGAAATTTAGACATTACCAAAAAAAAGACCAATGGTGAGGGATATCAACTTGTGAAAGTATTATGTTACCAGTGGGCAAATGCATTAATAGGCAACCAGGAAGGAAATTTCCTGGTTATAGAAACATACATTTTCTTAATATTGATGTCTCCAAACAACATTCATCGTGAAAAACCCATTCCAATATTCTGTGTAAGGAGATCTCCAAAAAACATAGTTCTCATTAGTAAATGAAAAACATATTGCTTTTGGTTCTTCATTTGAAACCAACTGAATCCTTTCTGCGGGAAACTCAATTCAATGAAACAGAATATCACTGATGCAAAATTTGGTTCTCAAAATGACAGAAATTTTCCACTCCTGATCTCATACAAACTGTCTGTTTCTTATTAAAACATAATATAAAACTTACGTTCCAACTACCAAACAACAAACTTCCATTATCTCCTTCTTCACCCAGATATACTTATCATACCAGATACGCTTAAAATATAAGCATAATATTCCCCTAAGGCCCTGACCAGAGCACTATCTTTTAAAAAAAAACTATAACCAGTCTTAGAAGGTGCATTATTATTGGAAGGGTGTTATAAACAAAACTTCAAACTTAATAACATTCTAACCTTCAAAAAGACATCATAACACATACATATTGCCTGACCCACATTCGGTTCATCAGCCTAGCTTGGTGCAATATTTTGACGACGCTTTTACAGAAACACTGGTCCTCAGTCATCCGTGTCAGAAAACAAAATGCATATGGTATAATTACACAGGAAACAAGTTACTCTTACGATGGAATAGAATTCAAGGTCACATTGATTGATATGTTTTAATTATAACCTACCACAATTAGGTATCCTTTATATATGATTTGCACTGTCTACAGAGATTTCACACGTTAAAGAAATGCCTTTAATGCCAACTTTGTAATTAAATATGAAAGTATATGTTTTACACTTTCCCCAAAATATTAAAACATTATTTTTTACCGATGTCTGCATATTTATTAACCCAATGGTGTTAGAGAGGGTGAAAATGTAAATGACATGTTTCCACATCACATTCCTTAGTAATTCTTACAACATATATTTCAGTAGAATGCCATAATGTAATAAACACACATTAATTAAATTAATTATTGGCCATAATAAGGGGATGTATGTAAATATTTTGAACCTCTGATTTTCTGGAAATATAACAATTATAAAACATATTATGTTTCAAAGTGATTATATATCCAGGATGTATAAACTAAGTATATGGAGATACCTAACTTGTCTTTCCTCATGAGGTGAACATTTGATTGGAATGTGTGAAGCTGTGAATATATGTATATGTAAATTTCTGGGCCCAACCTTATACATATAAAATAAAAATTAAATTAAATTTTGAAAATCCTCCATCACGGTTATAGAAATAATAATTAAAACATTTGAAATAAAAATCATCGAGAGTTTCAGTTCACTGTTACCGGTTTCAATCGACATGTTTTTCGTCTGCTCCAGAATAGCAGTTGAGCCTTCCTTCCACAATCTTTGTGCGCATAACCATAACAATTGTGACGACATTTCCCACAATAACTCTAGAGTCTGTCCGCAGGTCCGTATGCAAATGAGCAAATTCGCGATATTTATAAATCGAGAGCAAATTGAGGGCGTCGCTGAAATTTTTATCTCGCAATCGGCGAGAAAACTAGGGCCTATAGTTAACGATATAACTGCTATCAGTCCATCGCCTTGGCGTTACTCTTTAGCTTCACTCTTGTGCTCCTGTGACTAGTTTGGTTATATGTCTTTGCGGCCCATGGGATCGCTGATCTTCGAAATAGCGGAGGGAGAATAAGATAATGATGATGATTATGACAGCCCGTGATAACGTCATTCTCTCGTCGGGATGTCTGGGTGAGTACCTTCGTTGTTTATATGTGGTTCTATACATGTAAAATTTATTCAAAAAAAAGTTGATTTCGATGAAATACGAGCATTTTACGGAAGTAGCATAATTTAACATTAAATTTGACTGTGTTTGAATGATGGTGGATGCTGACCCGTTTACCGAATTCTGGTTAAAAACACCGCTTTTCTAAACAGTTGAAATGTGAAGCTTTCTGATGATACCAATTTGATTAAGGCTTTTTAATGGACAAAATTTGTTATTAAGGACCCAACGTTGACAAATGTTATCGCTAAACGCGGGATTTTCGCTCAAGTGCGTCACATGACTCGTGTAATACGTATATGACCGAAACTTGCCGAGTACTGTGGAATTTTGTGGTGGTAGTGGTAGTCATTCCCACATACTCGTAATGACGTTAGTACGTTTCCAATCGAGTGCAAGCTTGTGCCATTTGATCAAGTGCAGGCTACATATATGTGAGCAGAGCCGTTATCATTAATTAGATAACAACAAAATCTAGTTTAAAATTCACGGGATTCGGTAAACTTTTGTTTAATTTCTAATTCGATGTAGTTTAATACTTTTTAGTGTCTACCAGCAACTAGCAATGCTGATACAAAAAGTGATAACTGATATGAATCATGAATATGAATTATGATAATTGATATTAATTATGAGATCATGATTATGAATAATAATAATAAAAATAGTAGTAATAAAGCGCTTACCACCGAAGTCTCTAAGCGCTATGAAGTTTCAAATCTTCTTTTTTTTTTTTTTTAATGAAAGTTGAAATAGTTTAGTCTAAATTTACCCAAGGCTTTAAAAAATAAGTTCAAGCCCAACTATGCTCTCACTCTATCCTAGGCTCAGGAGGAGGGATGTTTGCTCTTTTAGCAAGGCCAGGGCATATTTGGCAGGTATTCTGAATTATTTCCTGAAACTTGCCTTTTGCCTTTGTGGGTATGCACGTAATCGTCACTCACAGATGCAAGACAAGAGCTGACGAATTACTTGCGTAGTCGTATTGCTTGATTTGTGGCATTTCTTATTTGAAACCATTGTGCTATTTATGGCGAATTTACTTAATATATTTATTACAAGCCTGGTAGTGGTAGACTCTTAATTTATTATTATCCTTCATCTTGCCCCATTTGTATTAAAGTGAGAAACAAGTTTTGCTTCTACTCTCCAAATACAATGTATAATTTAAAAAGAACTCTATAACTGGGAAAGTAGAGTCTATGTAATAACAAATGTACAGTATGATATTCGGGGTAGAAGGTGCGAACATTTCTAAAACATTACCCTACAAATGTCATTTCAGGGAAACAAAAAGGAAAACAAATTGTTGTGGAAAGTTTTTATTTGCCATAATACTCAAATGTGTTTCTTCTTCTCCAACATTTAATCTTGTAAATTATTTTTTTCCTCATTCAGGGTTCCCATTTTATCATAACGGCAGGTGCAGTTTTGCGGTGACTCTATTATTCGTGGACTGGAGGCAAATGTCATCAACAGCTCGTTTTCAACAGAAGGTGTACATGCATGACTATTATGCTAGTGACAGTGAAGAGGAGACTACATCTGATATCACTGAAGATGATTTTTTTTTTTAACCTTAGATGCTGATGGTCTGCATGAATATCTATATGCCTTTGAGGATGGTTCTGATGAAAGTTTCATGAAATTTAATGAACACATTTTAATGAATAGATTTGGGTCGTATTGTCCTAAAATCAGAGTTCTCAATCTCAAAAGTAGTAATAGATAAAGTAGCCCTAATTTGCACACCCTCCTACATGTATATTTCCATGAATCATATAGGCGAGTATTTTGGTAATGACAATTATAAAACAAATATGTAATTTTCTTTGAATTGTATTAATTCCGTGTCCGGTTGAAACGAAATTTAATTTAGAGAAAACAAGAGAAAGTAATATGTATTTACTTTTGATTGCCACACTTCCTGTATGTCTTAATCAATACATTACTAGGGGCATTCTCACGCTAAAGATAATTTACAGTTTTGCGGAAATTGAGAAATGTTTACAAATTGAGGCTACTAGGACTACCTGATATTTTGTTTAAACTTCAAACATGTATGACAGTTATCAGTGTGTGGTATTAAATGTGAGCCCATTCTTTGTGTCCTCAGACCCTTTTTGTATGTATCCTCATGTATGTCTAGAAAGGACATTGCCAATGCGTGATCATTCTTTCTGTGTTATGTTTCAAATGTTAACATTTCTCGCCTTTCATGTCGTTCCTCAGGGAGAGGAAATGGTATTCTTTTGTTGCAGCAGCATGTGTTTGACATGAACAAGAAAAGATCTCAATGTACTTTTTATATTTACAAATGTATATGTATATTTTTAAGACATGCTTTTCTTCTGTTGTATAAGCTTTAAATCAATCGTCCATACAGGTATTCATGTGGGATAATTTGACCGAGATTTATTGTAAATGTGCTCAAAATATACATAAATGTTACAGGTAGTAGCGATCATTGGCAAAACTGCCCTAAATTTCCTCAACATTCCACCCGTAGATGCTCTGTAGTGTTAGAACGACTCTAGAAGAATTTTAAATCAAACAGCCGAGTAATTTGGTAAGTAAAAATATTTTGTTATTTTCTTTGAATTTGATACAGCATTTGGTCTATGCAAAATCTAATTCAAAGAAAATAAAAGAGACGTATCTACTTTTCAGTGCCAAACTTCTTGCCTGTTTATTCTAAATTTCACAAGGAGTATTCTTACACAATATCAAATCTGCAAGTGGAATGGTGTGGAAAACCAAGAATGTTTCCAAATGAGGGCTATCTTTACTTCCTTCCGCTATGTATTTGTTTCCCTTTACTTACATAGTTGGCTCATGGTCAGTCTTTTTTGTAAATGTTTTAACTTTAAACGCAAAAGACAAAAATAGCAATACTCTGAACTGAAATGTGTCGCAATAATCAAGGCTACAATGTGTGATAACTTGCCACATAATAGAATTTCTAGTACGTATACATGTACGTACTATTTATGTTGTAATGTATTTTCCTTGAAACATTTAATGCATACCATTGTTTATCAAGTTTGATAATAAGCAATGCAATGTCAAAGGAATTTTTAAAGATGCTCATATTCAGTAATATTTGTTGTAAGCAGTTTTGTTGTATTGGGATTTGCCCATCTTTATTTCATCTCATGTCTCTAAAATATATGTAATTATAAACATGCATAAGGCCAGCCAGGTCTGAATTGCTGTTTAATCTTGCCGGAAAGAAAATACTTATACATGGTACACAAGTATGTTATCATGTACATGGTGCCATGTAACAGTCTGAGCTTTTATGCTTTTGAAATAAACTTTTGTTTATAAATATTATATGAATTTGTGACTTGTTTCACCTTTGTGATTGCGATTCACAACAAAGTCGCTCTCATATTCAGTTCAAATGGGGGTATGGTTTAGAGTGCTTTCAGAGCGGGGTATCACGTTAAGATGCCAAATGTGCCAATTTGTTGTAAAGTATGATAAATGTCCATAGAGAAAGAGAGAGGAAAGAAGAGAGAGACATAGACAGAGAGAGCGTGATAGACAGAGGCAGACAGGGAGAGAGAGAGAGAGAGAGAGGGGTGGGTGAAGGGAGACAGAGACAGAGAGACACATAGACAGAGATAGTGATAGACAGAGGCAGACATGGAGAGAGAGATGGAGAGAGAGGGTGTGTGAAGGGAGAGAGAGACACATGAGAGAGAGAGAGGTGGGTAAAGGGAGAGCATGAGCACCAAGGCGTAATTGATCATATCTGATTGAGGCACGTCTGTAAAGAGGTAACACTACAATAACCGAGGCTGCCTTTACTAGCAGCATGCAGCAAAACATACATTCATCAACACCGTTTTGATCTAACGGGACTATATAAATTCGGGAGAGTACTTCACTGTTGCTAAAACCGTACAGGAGATATGTATTTCACAAATTTAAGACGACTGATACTTTAACTAAATACAGAAGAGTATATTTACGGGTACACAAGTGGTTTCATAAGTCCAAAAGACCGAGTTACTGCCTTTCTTTCTCTAGAATCCCGAACGATAGCAGACAAGCATCTCGACGTAATACCCGCGACGTCATGCAAGTGGCCAACTGCGCGTGCGTGGAGTAGCCATTTCTGAATCGGCAAAGAACCTACAGCGTTTCTTGAACATGTATCAGATTCTGGTGGATGCTGACCCGTTTACCAAATATATTACAACACCATCAGGTTTTTTGAAAGTTTGATTATATGACTTTCCCTGTATGAAGTTCCAAATTCGGCTTTTTGATAAAAAAGAATGACATTCTGCATTTTAAACTACACGTGAATTAAGTAAAATTTTCCGTGTACGGTCAAATTAAAATTAGATATGAAAATCGTTATGAGTAAAATATTTCTTTAAATTTTCATATCGAATGTTTTTTAATCTAACTACTCTGAACAAATTAAGACATTTAGAGCTTTTTTAAACGAGATATTACGATCTAAAATCAGGCTTCAATTGTGCTTTTGTGAGGTCAAGAGGAGGTCACGCTCTTCCACGCTCTGTGCCTCCTCGATAAACTAGAGCTCTTTATGCGGACCTGGGGACTGACTGTCTATGACATCATTTCAACCTGTCAACATACATGTAGTTGCTAGGGCTACAAGCGCCATTTCGAAATACGAAGACCCAATATTTAAGGTAGGCATAATGTCTTAATGCTGCAATAACATTTAGGACAAATTTTAGTGGATACCTTTGAGCATATTCACGTTGATTTTCTTGTTGTTTTTCGTACATTTTGTAATCACAACTCTATTGTCCTTTTGCTTCCTGCTTAGCAACAGGCGAAGTAGCCTTATACTCAGAGTGCAAGTAATAACACTGTATGCCACAGTTGGCATATCCCCGTGTATGTATTTCGCCGTGGGCCGAGCCTCTTTTCGTTCAATTTTGTTAATAGTTTGCCGTGGTGTTGTTTCCAAGTATTCCAAAAATAAGCTAAAAATATAAAGTTTGACTTGTTCCAATGTTCAAAATGTTGCACATTAATAGAAAGCGTAATTTTGAGCGACATTAGTCCACGCCTTCGTAAAACTCTACGAGCCGCATTGCAGCCACGTAGTGATATACATCCGCGCACAACAACAACAAAATGAAGGAGCGCGATACCCTGGTAGGGACAGCAATACATACGGAGAATATCCGTATATCTACAATGAAATACTCGTGTGAGTCACCTACCTTCCGAAACAGTCCTAATAATTCATGAATATTCCAGAATATCCTCAAGATAGTCCAAATAGATTAAAGAAATACAGCGTGTTTTTCAAACTAAAAGTGGCAAGCAGTATTGTGTTTTGCGTTCCAGCCTAGCTGTATACACGGATTGTACGTGGTATTACCGTTCGTACGAATAATGCAATATCACCATTGATCTTCACGAATTGAAAGAATTCTATCCCGTTCAAAAGAATACATGGTGACACCGGAAAACCCACACAAAATCGTTTTATTACTCACAAAGCATTGTGTGTCCAAAATTGTTTGTGTTACACGAATGCTACATATCAGTATTCCAAAAAAATGATATCCCTAATGGTCTACTTGTAGATAACAAATTTGTTTACAAGCGGTATGTTTGTCATAGGCCTATTTGTCTAAGGTTGCATGGATTTGGCGATGAGGTTTATCAGAATGAAAAAAAATATGAGCGCAGGTTAGCTAAAGAAAAGTACATTCATGTCATTGTTGTAACAGGTATGCGTTTCCTATGCAATGGCGAACGAGAGGGGGTCGATACGAATAGTCCATGGCAATTTTAAAGCTTAAAGCGGCAATAAATAATTTAAAAAGTTCCCCCTACTTAATTGCTTGTGTCCCCTTGTGAATAATTGATAAATAAAATAAGATAAGATAAATGATAAGAACAACCGATGCCTGGGACTTGCGTAAGAGATTTATCAATTTCTGTTTAAGGGCTCCCCGCATTGGTTGTTTAAATAAGTGTTTCCCGCCCCCTCCAAAAAAATGAAATAAATAAATATATTAACATGCATATATATATGTTTACATGATGAAAGATACAAGGTTAAAGAACAGAATGTGCCAGGAAAACAAAATTTTGAACCAGGGGTAGTTTCTTTTCCGCATCTATCATGTGTTGTAGACAAAGTGGGAGCAGTGTAAATGATGTGTTTGTTAATATAACGATTGGTAAATCCTTTGTAAAACTCCTTTCATTTAATTTTATGCTACATAGATGTATGTAATAATTTGTTGATTAATGGGGCTTATATAAAACTATCTATGGATTTAAGAATAATTCAATGGGCTATTTTCGAAATGTAAACAAATGTAATGCATATGCCTTTGTGTAGAGAGTTGTTACGCATACTTGCATTCACCTGTTAGGAAAAAATGTATCTCAATAGTCAGATTTCAAATTGCATTCATTAGTTGTTGCTAGGTAGGACAAATAGTGTGGCCTGATCGACCTAACAACAAGTTATATATAATATTATGACTTTCGATTCGTAACAGGTGAATGAAATAATTTGTATCGAGGCACGTATGCATAAATTTGTTTTGATTGCGAAATTGGCTTATTTCATTTTAGTATGAAAACGGCCCATTATATGTTGTTCAAGGAGATGTATTTGATATGCTGATGAACTAGAAAGGAAATATAATGAAATGTTTGATTTAAACAAGACCGTTGGAAACCTCATCAGGGAAGTCCGGAATGCCAACTATAGCATCGGTAAACTGGCACAGTATTCACGAAGGTCACGTATTCGCATATTCGGCATTGAGGAGAGGCCGGGCGAGGACACCGACGCAATAGCCACAGGGTTAATCAGCAAGCGGGTTGGATCCTCTAAAGAGACATGGAGGCTGTTCACACCGGCAGAGATAGCGCGGTCTAGCGCGCGCTAGACCGCGCTATCTCTGCGGTGTGGAAGGTACAGCGTCGTTTCGGTCCGCCCAACAGCGAGCCACGGCGCGCCGAAACGGCGTGCCACTGGACCACCTCTTGGGGGTGGTCCACGAGAGATAGCGCGGTCTAGCGTGCGCTAGACCGCGCTATCTCTGCCGGTGTGAACCCGAGCTACGATAGCACGCCGGAAGTCATCGTTCTACACGCGGGAATTTTATACTCATTCTATTTTGTTGCGATCTGAATCTGAATCGGTACAACTCAACACTCCTAATTTTATGGAGTAAAACGCGTCGGAACATCGTGAAAATAGAAATATAGTAAGTAATGTGGGACCTGACTTTACTAAACGTACTTTTTACGCTGTTTTTCGTGGGTTAGCAGATATGGTGTAGAATCTATAGGGGGAATTATCACCAGAAAGAATAACGAAGGGCTCGGTCCCATACATTGCAAAACATGTTTGCTACAACCCGAGGGCCTCGATTTTTAATTTGAACATTTATCTGTCTGATTAAAGTACAAGAGTCTAGTTAAATCAAAGAAATACATGCACAATGTAACTACAACGCCATGAAATAAACGTAGGCCGGCTAGCATATAGGTACAGCGGATCGAGCTCTCAACTACGGGTTCGTAATAGCGCGCGAAATCTTTGACCGCTCTGACCTCATGACGTCACGCGTCATGGCAACAGGACCTCTCAAAAAAGGGGGTGCCTCGATAGACCGCGCTATCTCACTGCGGTGTGAATCCGGCGAATGCCAATGGGCGGACCGTGGGTCGCGCCACGATAGCGCGATCCACGGTCCGCCCACGGTCCCCCCTTGCGGTGTGAACAGCCTCATGGACCGCTCCCATCGCACGAGGAAGGTGAAACCATTAGTGGTAACTCCTAGAAAACCTCCCAGACAACGCTTTTCCATCTTGAAACTGAATTCCTACGAAAAGAATAGACTCAAAGGATCGGGAATTTCAATAGTGGATGATCTGACAGTAAGTGGAAGAGTCAGGCACTTGTCGCGAAATATCAGCAGCACAACAAATAGTGAAAAGTGGGACTAGAAGTGAGGATGACTTATTGAACATGGGCATAGATAATATGCAATTTAAATAAACACTGAGCGGCATTTCAGGGAAACGCGTGGCATCCATTCCATGCTAAAACTCTTTCAAAAATATTTATGATAAGATAGGGTGGCTGCCAGGTGCATTCTTAGTAAAAGAATTTACTTTGTGGCTTAAATGTTGAGAATGTCAAAAAGCTTTATTTTTGTAACTTTTTGACTAAATATATATTATCTGATAAAAGACCTTTTAATTCACTTAATTTGTATCATGAGCCTAAAGTAATAAACCTCTCTAATAAACACTTTTTGGTCATACATTTTTATTTTGTTTTAATTTCATCAAACCCCGTACATTTTTCCATTTTTACGCTTCAATAATCATTAAAGGTCAATTTTGTTTTATTGAACAATGTGTCTCCACTACCGAATATAATTAATAGTTGCATAATAATGCATTCCGTGAGCCTTTCGTTTGATGCATTTTGTTTAAAGCTATAAGAGGCATCGCGCTGTGATATTTTGTCCATTTCCCTCTCATAGTCTTATGTGCAACAAGTTAACTTTTTTTAGAGTTGGCTCAATCATTTTAAACTAAATTTGGTACAGAGGTTCTCTAAGCTATGCCTCGTCCAACGCCATTGGCTTTAC
This sequence comes from Mesocentrotus franciscanus, assembly GCA_037976565.1. Classification (NCBI taxonomy): domain Eukaryota; kingdom Metazoa; phylum Echinodermata; class Echinoidea; order Camarodonta; family Strongylocentrotidae; genus Mesocentrotus; species Mesocentrotus franciscanus. The sequence goes on along the minus strand of CP137670.1, from coordinate 20,996,135 downwards.
GCCGAAGAGTGCTTACGTTCCAACAGGAAGGGCACAAGCAAGTCGATATTGCTGGTTTCCTTGAAATATCGGAGAGCACGGTCTCTAAAATCCTCAAACTTCATCAGGATGAGGGTAATTTGAGGCCACAGCAATCTCCAGGATGACCACGAGTGACAAGCGCCCGAGATGATCGCCGGTTGCTTAATCTGTGCCCAGGAAAATCCCAACAAGTCGTCTTCGTCTTCTTTGGAGAAGACACCATGGAATCCATGCCTCCCGCCCAACTGTCAATCAGAGACTGCTTCAACATGGTTATCGGGCAAGATGAATGACCAAGTGTCCACGCCTGGCCGTTAGACACAGAGTTGCCCGACTTCAATGGGCTAGGGAGCATTCATTTCAATATCTGTTATCTGTTATGCAGACCAATTTTGAACATTGTAACATAATCCTTAGTTTTGCTGTTTCCATACCCCCCCCCCTTTTTTTTTAGGCCTTGATACATCCTTTGCAAAGGGTAAATGTAGTTAAATATCACTTAAATATGAACTGAATGAATTGATCGATAAACAGTTAGGATTGTATACACCATAGATACAATAAAACAACGCGTAATGTCTTATTTATTGTACGTTAAGTTGTTAAACAAAAAATATTCCAACTTTATGAGCAACAGTATACATTTTAATGTTGGATTTTGCAAATATATGTATGGCACAGTGAAACAGAAAAGTGTGAATTACTCAGAATACGGTGTCCAAAAACAATCGACATTCCATTTGTTAACACAAATAGACAAACAGTGTCAAATCTGTCATCTAGTACCATCAGCTATTAGAATCTTTTCGTTTTGACATAGAGTTGGTTGTGGATGTGTCCTTCATGGCCGTTACAAATTTGAATTTAATAAATACTACATATTTGTATTTGAACAACATGTAAGATATAAGCATTTAAGTACATGTATTTTTACCTTTCAGTTTGATTGCAATCTAATCTGAGCCATTTGATGTCACGAAAAGGTAGGGGACAAATTCTATTTTTATTGAAATATCGATATTATTGAGAAATTGACATTAATTATGCGAAAAGAAATAATTATAATGTAACTAATTAATTAAAAAAGTAATAGTACAATAGTACGGTCATTCCAGCCGTCTATTTGATTAAAATCCAGATCCAGAAGATGTTATTCTAAGCGATAGAAAGGGTTATACTATCTAAATGTCCGCAATTAACATCATGAAAAGACCTGTTCTCGATTCATTCGATATCAATAAACGTAAACGTATAGTTTTATGGGTTGCCCTCTAATAGAATAAACATAATATATCAGAGTAGTTTATAAAACTTTTATTTTCAGTTAAAAGTCACATCAAGTTCATATAAAGACAAGATTTTCGTATGTACATGTATTGCTGTTTGTCTAATGGCATAGCAAACATACTGTCTACATGTATCTTAATTTGCTATAAAAATAACCAAGATATATGGAAACACTGGTGGAAAACATATCTTTAGAAGGGGTAGGCACAAAGAAAATTGGAACTTTGAGACCAGAAAAACCGACAAAGTGTGAACACAATGCAGGAAGAATAACTTCCTGAGATATGGAACCCCCACATTTTAGTTATTACGTTATTAAGAATCATATTCGAAATTGTTTCTAACTTTCGCAAGAATTATTCTATTTCTCTGTGTGTAATATTTCGTTTCTTTTATATTAAATGAAATTGACAAAGGACATGTTTGTTATGGGGGTCTTTATGGACCTTTCAAAAGCATTTGACACCATCAACCACGAAGTTCTTCTTTAAAAAAAATACACTTGTATGGAATAAGAGGCTTACCCTTACAGTGGTTCCATAGTTGAATAGAAAATAGTTTGTGGTTGTCGATGGTCCGGAGCCCCCGGATGCTCTCGAGTTTTAGCAATTCAGATCCTTCAAGATAGCCATCTTAAGGGATAGACACTGTAATTTGTGCCTTAATATTTGCACTCACCCGATTGTTTTATGTCATGGGAAATCAGTTCTCTCTCTCTCTCACACACACACACACACACTATCCCAAGGACGATCTTATAGAACAAAGGTTTGTCTTGGATAAGGTTCAGAGGAACAACTTCTATGTTTAAGGATGGGGTACGGGGGCCCGCTGAAGGACCACCCGTTTTGTAGGTCACCAACAAAAAAAGGAGGCGGCCGATTCAGCCCCTCCTGGACCCGCCACTGATGAATCGTTTATTCAGTCCATAACAGGTTTTCCTTTCTTAGGTTTTTCGCTGGACAATACCTTTCTATATGGCTTTACAATATATTTGTCTTTATCAACTGAACTTCATATCAATGTAGGCATGGCAGAAGAAGAAAAAGCAAGTGTCCCCACGGAGAGTGAAGGCAAGCAAATCAGCAGTTATTATCTTTTTACTTAACCTACTAAAATATGATAGGAAAAATGATAAGAAAAAGAATAGAAAAAAATAACATGGGGAAAATAACAAAAAAATTAAATTAGCTAAGCAAACAAGAAAGAAAGAGAAGAAAACACGGAGAAGAAAAAGGGTAATAGGAGGAGAAATAATAATATTAAAGTGCGGGTTCAAAGAAAATCACAAATATGGCAAATAACGTATCACTAGAAACTTGAAAGCTAACAGATGGCCATCGTACAAGTTTTAGGTCAACTACATATCGGGTGATTTATAAAAATACAAATAAAACCACCTCCATTGCATATGGCATATGCGAGAGATTCACCAGAAAAATAACGATGTTTTAATGCCGTCACAAAATGAACCAATCCTGCCCAAGCAGACGACATTCCATAAAGAATGAACATTTGTGCAATGCTATTATTTCTCAAATTATAATGATCGAGTTTAGTGTATGTAAATATGATGGAATTTTACACCATTCAAAAAGGGAAATTAAACCGATTCTGATAACTAAATTCTTTAGTTTGTTAAAAACACAGGATAGGGGTTAATGAACAATCAAAGAAACCACGCTTTCAAATTAAAAAAACCCGGAATGTTAGCATGGACAGCATTTGTTCCCTCTTGAAACGCCGAACATACCGCGGTGTGTGCAGCTGAAATACAATGGCTTCTTATTTTGTCTATAAGCGACGGATTCCTTTATTTTTTATCGCTGCATTTTTCATAAAAAATAATACCATGCGCGGGGTTTAGAGTGAGGCAATAGATTAATCATTTAGCCTGACGGTTGTGAAGTAAGAGAAATAAGTGAAGAGAAGGTGACAAAACATGCACTGAAAATGTGTGAGATATGGGACATCGTCTGCTTGTGCAAATCATTTTCAACATGTGACGTCACACATCTCAGCAGCGATCGGAGAGCTTTTCAGGTGCTATGCCGGGGCTGTATTTAAGCGTTTTGTAATTGATAATAATCATTACTTCGAATGCTTCCAAGCATTGAATTTTAATAACCTTGTCCAATCAAAGTTTCACCTTTGCAATAATGACAATAAAGTTAGTTTTTAAAATCAATGAACGTTCTCTTTAATAAAAATGATAATAATAACAAGAAGAAAAAGAAGAAGAAGAATCATCATCATCATCACCATCATCAACATCATCATCATTAAAATAATAATGATATTGATATTAACGATAATGACAATAATGATAACCCGTTCCCTCAACAATGATAATAATAATAATAACAATAATAATAACATGGGCGCGATTTTCAAATAGCATTTTAGATAACCTTTTTCATAATTTTAATCATTAAATCTGATCGAATAGGTTTCATAGTTCTAGATGATTGAATATTTGTCAATGTTAATGCAATATGATAAATATTATAAAGTGTACACGTATTATATTATAATAATTGTCCTCTTATCTACTTTCAATGCCCTGGATCTTCGTGTACAATATGCACATTTATCCAATCATGGTTATTTAATATAACTATGTTGGTTGTCTATCTGATATTTCTCTCCTTTTGATAACATTTTTGTTTCATTGAAACTATGCACGAGGTCAAAATTCATAAATATGTGAGGGAAATTTACAACAACAAACATGAAAAAGAATCGCCTCTGTTAATCTTTTAGTAAGTCAAGGATTGTATTTTTATCAAATGTATTTAAATTAATTTAATGAACTGGTGTTGTAATCCTTCGGTAGCAGGAAAATTCGGGCACAGTGGTAAAGATATGTTTCCTTACAGTTGTAAACATAACTGCCAGTTAAAAATGAAATCATCAAGATTGTTATTCAGGCTTACTGGTGATCTACTACTTCCCAATAAAGAAAAAGAAATGAAAAGGATGAGGATCATCTGTATATTAAGTTCATTTTAATATCATCTTAATTTGTTTCCCTCTTCCCTTCGTTTTTGTTCATAGCGGGTAAGTATTCATCTAAATTCAATTATAGTCTCGCTAAATGTTGTGGTCATCTTTTAGAAGCCTTTTCATTGTATTCACTGTAAGGCTTTCTAATTTAGCTCACCACGATAGAATGCTTGGGTGTTATAGAAATGCTAGGACTTATCCATGATCAATTCCAACCACCGTTTTTGAAATTTTCATTTTTCATATTTTATGAAGTCACGTACTGTATGTTTATATTATGTATGAATCTTACTTTAATGAACTTGTATTGTAGTCCTTCGGTATTAAAGGGGGTAAGTTCGGGCAGAGCGTTAAAGATATGTTTCCTTTACCATTGTAAACATACATGCCAGGTAAAAAGAGGAGGCATCAAAATTGTCATTTCTGCTTCAAACTGATTATCTCGTAATTGCCAACAAAGAAGAAGAAGTGAAAAAGATGAGAATCATTTAAATATGAAATGTATTCTAATATCATCTTTTTTCCCTCTTCAATTGGTCTTTGCTATTAGCAGGTAAGTTTTCATCTAAATCAAATTAAAGCTTATTTATATATTCCGGTCACCTTTCTGAATTTGTTTTCATTTTATTCACTATAAGGCTTTTTTTTTGGCTCACCACAATAGATTGCTTGAGTGTTGTAAAAATGCTAGCACCTATTTATGATTACTTCCAAAAATCGATTGTGACATTTTCATGTGTCATCTTTTATTAAGTCTCGGACTGTATCTTTATATTTTTTTTAGATCTTACTTTAATTGAACTGGTATTGAAGTCATTCGGTAATAAGGGAAATTCGAGGACAGTGGTAAACATATGTTTCTTAACAATTTTAAACATACATGCCAGGTAAAAATGAAAGTATCAACAATGTCATTCATGCTTCCAACTGATGATCTGGCACTTCCAAACAAAGAGAAAGAAATGAAGAGGATGAGCATCATTTGTATATGAAGTGTATTCTAACATCATCTTTCTTTTTTCCTCTACCCTTGGTCTTAGTTCCTAGATTAGAAGTATCCATCTAAATTCAATTATAACTTCTTTATATGTTCTGGTCATCTTCTTGTATCATTTTCATTGTATTTACTGTTAGGCTTTTATTCTAGCTCACCACGATATAATGCTTGGGTGTTATAAAAACGCTAGCACCTATCCATGAAAACGTCCAACAATCCGTTTTGAAATTTTCATTTACATCTTTTGAAGGGTCACGTACTGTATGTTCGAGCTTATGTATGGATCTTATTTCAATGAGCTGGTTTTGAAGTCCTTCTGTAAGAAGGGCAATTCGGGTATGTTGGTAAATATATGTTCCTAAACATTTGTAAACATAAATACCAGGTAAAAAAAGAAGGCATCAGAATTTTGATTCAGGCTTCAAACTGATAATCTCATACTTGCCCACAAAGAAAAATAAATGAAAAGGATGAGAATCATTTGCATATTAAGTTTATTTTAATACCATCTTTATTTTTGTTCCTCTTCCCTTGGTCTCTGTTCATAGAGGGTAAGTATTCATCTATATTCAATTATAGCTAGGTAATATAATCTGGTCATCTCTTTTCAGCCTTTTTTGTATTCAATGTTTAATAGGCTTTTTTGTTAATCACCACATTTGAATAATTGGATGTTGTAAAAATGCTAGCACCTATCCATGATAACTTCCCAACATCGGTTTTGAAATTGTCATTGTTCATCTTTTATGAAGTCACGTATGGTACGATTATATTATGTACATATCTTACTTAAATGAACTGGTATGGTAGTCCTTATGTAGGAAGGACAAATCGGGCACAGGGGTAAAGATATGTTTCCTAACAATATATACATACATGCCAGTAAAAAATGAAGGCGTCAAAATTGTCATTCAGGCTTCAAACTGATGATTTCTTACTTTGCACATAGAAGAAGAAAAAAGAGAGAATCATTTGTAAATTCAGTTAATTCTAATATCATCTATATTTGTTTTCATCTTCTCTTTGTCTTTGATCAAAGCGGGTAAGTATTCATCTATATTCAATTATATTTTCGTAATATGTTCTGGTCATCTTTCTGAATCTCTTTCATTGTTTCACTGTTAGGCTTTTATTTCAGCTCCCCACGATATATTTATTGGGTGTTGTAAAAACGCTAGTACCTATTCATGAAAAATATCAACCATCGGTTTTGAATTTTGCATTTGTTTATCTTTTATGGCGTCACGAACTGTATCTTTATATTATGTATACATCTTACTTTAATGAACTGGTATTGAAGTCCTTCTGTAAGAAGGGCAATTCGGGCATATTCGTAAATATATTTTTCCTTGACATTTGTAAACATACATGCCAGGTAAAGAAGAAGGCATCAAAATTGTCCTTCAGGCTTCAAACTAATAATATCGTACTTGCCAACAAAGAAAAGGAAATGAAAAGGATGAGAATATTTTGTACATTAAGTTTATTTTAATATCTTCTTTATTTGTTTTCATCTTCTATTTGTCTTTGATCAAAGCGGGTAAGTATTCATCTATATCTAATTATATCTTCGTAATATATTCTGGTCATCTTTCTGAATATCTTTCATTGTATTCACTGTTAGGCTTTTATTTCAGTTCACCACGATTTAATTATGAAATTTTAAAGAGTTACCAAAAACGCTTTCAAACATATTTATACACGGCTGGTAAGCAATTCCATTTGTGTTTTGGTTTTGCTGGTCAAGATGACGCAACAATAAGCTTGTTTACATTGTTGTCAAGGATTTGGCGCCTTTAGACAAGGCGCGCTTTTGTGGCGCGTTTCCGAATGCGCTCCCTTTTGCACACGAAACGCATAACACGCGATTTTGAGAGCGCGTACGTACGCGCACGTAGAAATTATGTCATTCTCTCGTGGCTTTTGGTAGAGGCAAGACCTGTTGAATTGGACAATCAAAAATATCAGTGGATTCTGAAATTAACTGACGTTGACTTTGTTTTGCATCGGCAGTGGAAATCCCGTTATTTTCCTTGAATACCGTGTCTGAATTTTGATATCATATTGTCAAATTTGTTACTAACTCCTCGTCACGGCATCGGCACTGCAGTGGAGAGGTGATTACATTTGGAGCTGCAGTGATTTCGTTTGTAGTATTGTACGGTAGACTAGGACCAGGAGCTGGTTAGTGCTGTAAATTGGAATCAGCGACCGGCATTCCGAAAGTAAAAAGAGGAAGACGGGTACCCTGTCAAGACGAAGGATTGGTACGAAATGAGCGACCCCGTAGGCGAGGGAGGCCTAGAGTAGGCCTAGACCTACAAAGTAGATTTTATGTCGGCTAGTCCTGCAGGCCCAGAAACATCACAACCTCAGGCTCAGGCAGCGGGCTCGGATCTTGCGGACCAACAAATATGACCAAGGCCAAGTCCAAGCCCTTAGGACTGGAATCTCAACATGTATCCGGTGAGTCGTGAAACGGTATTGATGAAGCTAGTTCTGTAGTTAACGTCACTTCTAAGTTATCATGTGGAGCTTATATAGGGGCTCCCTGGCCTATGCAGTCAGTGCGCTGCTGCACCGCCTGGGCTGTAGCCTAGGCCTACTGGAGTACTGAAGTACTGTAGGCCTACATAGGCTTTATCGTAGGCCTAGTAATAAATAAAGCCCAGTGCAGTGGTCAATATTGTAGTAGGAGTTACCCCCACCCCCCCACAAGCCTCCACCACAAGGGGGCGCTAGTCCTCTCACTGAGCCCGACAGACTAGAGTTGAATACACTGCACAAGCCTGAAGCTGGACAATTGGACAAGATCCTCAGTATTTCAGGTAAGTGCTGTTTTCGGCTTTCTAGTGAGTCATATAGATTCACATCCATGTAGATAACGGTTTGTAGGCCAAATCTACATTATTGGCGCTGCGAGTAGGGTCTTTTCCTGCTTTTTGCGGGTTATTTTTCATCTGTGATTTTGGCACAGCGAGCACAGCTGCCCTGCTACGCATTGGCATTTAGTGCGGTCCTGTGCGTAGGGCTAAGCTGCTCGCTGTGAATTTGATACCAATTACTAGGGTAAATTTCGTATTATTGTCTCGGGCAGGGTGGGCTAGTCTGCCTTGCCTACTTTGAAAATTTTTGTTTATAGTTTTTGTGTGTTTGGTGTGGGTGTCTCGAGTCGGGCGGTGATATTCGCCTGGTTTGGGGCATTTTTGCTCTGTTTTTGGTCGTCTGCCCTAATCAGCTCCGAGTGTAGTTCCGGCACGGCTGTGCCAGATCTTTTGCATTGGGGGGAGAAGGCAGTGCGATCCACGTGTGTACGTTTGGTTTTTGTAGCGAGTGTTTGATTTTTGCTAGTGGTGTGAGGTGTCTGATTAAGTATTGTTTGTGGTTAGTTGTTGTTTGTGCGTGATTTTTAGCCTAAGAGTCATTTATTGACTTGTTTGGGAATTTTTTGTGTGCGTACTATTTTGTTTGGGCGTGTAGGTTTTTAGAGAGTGCTCGTTGCGGCACTGCCCATTACTACAGCGGCACGGTTCGGCGGAGGGATATTTTTTAGACCTTCTCGATCCATCTTCCCTCCATCGACGCCATTTTGTTTTTGGTTGTGTGCTGATCGCTGCCAAGACCTAGATCTAGACCCGATCGTAGTAGTTAATAGAGGTAGGCCTAGGCCTAGTTTGTAGTTTTTGGGTGCGTGAGTGTATGGTTTTTGTGCGTGTTGCGTGTGGACCCACCCACTCGTTGTAGTGCGGGAGTCCTTTGAAAAAAAAAAAAAGGAAAAGAAAAGAAAGTTTGTGAGGTGTGATTATTTGTGTTGGGGTGATTTGAGTAAACTGTAGTCAAAGGTAATTTTAAGTGATTTTAGTAAGGCCTTTTGTATTATTGTGTTGATATGACGAATAGGTAAGCTAAGATTCCTATTAATATGTGTTCCTTCGAGGAACTCACTGAGGTGCCGGGGCTAGCTCCTGTGCAGGCGGGGATCATTTTAGGTCTCCGGACTGAGCATGGGAACATTACCCCAGAATTATTTGGGGCGTCCCCAGGACTAGTAGAGTCTCGGGGGCTGCGGGACAGGTTCGATTTTGCACCTCGGGACGTAGAGAGTGCCCGTGTGGCAGGGGGCTCCCGAGCAAGGTAGGGGCAATCAAAGTGTCTTTGCCACTCCGTCAGGGCAGCGTGCCCGGAGCACGAGCACCCCCGGCGGGGCCCAAGCCCAGGTGGGGGGACACCAATACCCCTATGATGTGTATCCGCCTCCATTAGTTAACCAAGGGGATGTATCGGGTTGGCCCCGGGGTGTAGCCCCAATCGGATCCTCCACTCCCGGGGATGCACCAGTCGCTTGACCCCCATAGGCCCCAGTATAGATCTAGGGGAACCCTGGGAGGGCGGACCCCTGAGTTATCAGGGGAGGGCAGGTGAGGCCCCAATTGTGATGGGGGAGTCAGTGGGGCGTTCTTGGATGGGGGGTGTCCCTGCCATAGAGCGGGGGCGCACAAGCCCCCCCGCCCAGGAAGTTCCCCAAGAGGGGGGCCCATTTGGGCGACCCAATCGAAGGGGGACAGCTGTCGGGCGGGACCAGGAGGTCCCATCCTGCCTGGGATTTAGCACTGGCCGAGTACCCTATCAGCCACTCCCCAGGACTATCTCCTTTGATGGGCGCGGGAATTGGAGGGCTTTCTTCCATAAATTCACTGCTTTTGCAGACCAGCAGGAATGGGACTGGCCACAGAGGGTGAATCAGCTAAGCTGGTGCCTAGAAGGGAAGGCGGGGGATTATTTGAGCCTGATTCTGGAACAAGAGCCGGGCCTGGGGTATTTCCCGCTGGTCCAACAATTGGCGCGGCGCTTTGACCACGGCGGTTTGCCGGAGTCTGCCCAACTAGAATTCGCGTCTGCCAAGCAGGGGCCAGAGGAATCCCTGCCCGAGTGGTCCGATCGGGTGCTCGGGTTAGCTCACCGAGCATTCCCCGGGGTCCAGGGCCCTTATTCACAACAGCAGGCGGTCCTCCGCCTGTGTCAGGGGTGCTTGAACCGGGAGGCGGGATGTCACGCGCTGACTCAACATCCAGCCACCGTTGGAGAAGCAGTAGGGCATATCCAATGGCACCAGCACGTGTACCGGGCCATGTACGGACGGGGCGTCCGGTTAAGTCTGTCGCCTGGGAGGGCGGGGGGGCATTTGAAGTCCGCCAAGTAGATCTATCCCTCCAACCTCCTAGTCGACCTGAAGACGGACAACTCGCTGCATTAGAACACCGAATGGCGGAGCGCCAGTGCCGCCTAGAGGCCCGGGTAGCTAACATTGAGCAGGATCTCCGGAAGCTCCTAGATACCCTACAGTCCAGGCCGGAGGCTTCCCGGGCGAGCTAAGTCCCCTGGGGGGGACCGGTGCTACGGCTGCGGGGGGCTCGGGCATTTCCGGAACCAATGTCCCACAGCTCGGGAGACGGGGAATGCGCGGGGTTCCTCTGTCAACTGCCCCGAGGAGGAAAACTCCAGCGGGTCGGAGGAGGAGGCCAGCCCCGACCCGACCTGAACGAGGCCAGTGGTTGACTGGGTCGCCGGGAGGTCGGGCAGTTACTCCCCAGGCAGCTGTAAAGCGTGTGGGAGAGCCTGTTTCCGGTGGAATTAGGTTGCATGAAGCCTCTGCGGAGCGGGGCGAGGTACTTTCCCAGTACATAGGGGAGGTTACGTTTTGTGGACTTCCAACTGCTTCACGGGTGGTCGGGTCGTTAGACCCGATGCCGGATACCACCTCGGATCCGGGGATTCGGAGGAAGGGCGGAGGTAGTGGTTTGCCGGTTGCAGTCCAGTTCCTCCTCAATATCCCTATAGTGATAGGGGTTTCCCTTAGAGCAATAGTGGACACGGCTGCCGAGGTGACTATCATCTCGGATCGGGTGCTTCAACACCTGAAACCGCAGCCCAAGAAACTGCGGGAGGCCGTACTACATGCTGCAGGTAGGGATATGAGCATGAGTGGGTCAGTAGTGGGGCCGGTGAGCATTCTGTTAGGGGGGCAAGAGTTCTCCGAGCAGTTGTATGTTGCACCCATTTCGGACGACATGTTACTGGGGATGGATTTTCTCGGTAAACATAGGGCGGTTATTCACCTGTATCACCCCAAGTTACTGCTAGGGGTGGAAATTCCCATGCAGCATGGGGATAACCCCAGGCAGATGGGGGTAGCTAGGTGTATGTCCGCAAGAGGGTTATCGTTCCTCCCAATGCCGTTAAGAGGGTGACAGGGTTTTAGATCAACGGTTAGGGGATCTTGAATCCGCTGCCGTTTCGGTGCGGCGGAACATTGTACCGCCATTTAATGGCGGTAGCGGGAACGGGGTTTCCGCCAAGGCTACTCCTGTTGCGGGTGCGGTTCCGCCTCCTGCGTCGATGGGGCATTCTGCTGCGCACTCCAGGGGCCGGGCACCTCATATGCCCGGGCTGCTTCTAAGCCCCCTATTCCCTGGCCTTTGATAGCCATTTTCAATTAGATCTGCTAGAGGCTAGGACTGGGAATAAGGGGGCTGGAGTGCATTGAAGCTATCTTCGGCAGGGATCCACTGGTACCGGTGCGCCTTTGTGGGGGAGTGATTAACTACTGCGACCCCAAGAGGCACCGGGACATTAAATTCCCTGGCGACCGCCGGTGGAAGGTGGCTGTGGGGTGCATCCGAAGCACGCCCTTAGTTTCGATGAGCCAGCCCTGGATGTCCTGGGTAAGCTTATCTGTGACACCAGGGTCAATGCCTTGGGGGAAATGGGATTGGATTATTCCATAGCCCCAGGGACGTGGTCGGCTCAGCTGAACCTTTTCAGCCGGGGTACGGGTGACCGTCTCCTGGCCCTCCTAGAGCAGACTAGGGTTAACGTCCTAGCGCTCTACGGCCCGTAGGTCGGCAACCTGCGGGAACTTCCTGTTCCTGTAGCCCTGTGGAACAGTTAAGTTCTCATGGTGCAATTTTTGTTTTGAGTCCCTATCACCTTGTTTTTGCTACATTAGCAAACGCACATATGTAAATATGTTTTTGTATTTTGGGTTGGATTTTTCCATAAATGCCTGTTGGCATATGTTTTGGTTGTTCCAGGGGGGACTTTTTCCAAATGGCCCGCTCTGTGCTATAGTGGAACTGACGCCTCCTTCCTGCGCCGGAGGGACCTAGGCGAGTTTCTGGTTCTCCAGTCACTCTCCGAAAAACCTGAGAAATGTACCTCTTGGGTAGGTAAGATGGCGCCGTAGCCTGGGAGGACAAGCGGATAGCTCACCGCTATTGGGGCGTGGATAGTTTTGGGTGGGGACCTCCCCTGGCAATTTTAGTTTTTAGGCAGTAGTTATGTTGGTTTTAAAAGATTTAAAAAAAAAAAAAAAATTTTTATATAAATTTTTTAAATGCGTTTACCCCGTGTTTTGCTTGTTTGGGGTCTTGTTTGGCATTTTTAGTACGTGCCCTTAAGATAATATTTTGTGATGTCACAATGGAGGGATATTTTGTTTTCCTCCTTTGGGGTTTGGGACGGCCTTTTCCCCGGGCTTGGTTCAGTTAGGCCCGGGTTTTTCAAAACGGGGGGGAATGTAGTAGGAGTTACCCCACCCCCACAAGCCTCCACCACAAGGGGGCGCTAGTCCTCTCACTGAGCCCGACAGACTAGAGTTGAATACACTGCACAAGCCTGAAGCTGGACAATTGGACAAGATCCTCAGTATTTCAGGTAAGTGCTGTTTTCGGCTTTCTAGTGAGTCATATAGATTCACATCCATGTAGATAACGGTTTGTAGGCCAAATCTACATTAATATGCATACAAATTACAATTAAATGAGCACACGAGCTTGAAAACAAAGACATGTTTCCACCTATACAAAATGGTATCTTGTTATCAGTTTGCTTGAATGATATGTCAAATTTGAAGAGGAAAAAGTGCTCTTTCGATCATTTAAGGCCTAGAAGGGTCTAGGCCTATCTGAATTGAAGATAAACTGGACTCAATTAATCATTACCTATGAATGCTCAAAGACAATAAGGAGAAATTGTTACGATGGTTCTAATGCTACTTTGTTTGACCTAGATCTACTCTTGATCTCAGTTTAAAGCCTGGACGGCTGGAGAGCAACTAATTGTTAATGTTGTGGAAAGTGAGTGAATTTCTTATTAAATCTCACGTAAGGCACCTGTGTATGTTAATTAATGCAACTTTCTCAGTTGCTTTGAATAGTATTTTACATGAAAATCACTTGATCGGAATTGAATTGTAGGCCTACTTGTAGTCCTATGGTGATTATGATTACATGTCCCTAGTGCAAGATACTCCGAAAAGTTTATCTTAATTTTTGCAGCCACGGCCGTATGGATCGTAGGGGACTCAAAAGTGTATTGACGGCTCTGGGTGTCCAGCAGACGGGCACGGAGATCTCAGCTGTGGGGCGGTGATTATACCTGGCACAGCAGAAGAGGCCTCCATCTAGGCGAGACAATATGGCTTTCATTTCGCCCCTTTTCCTTGGGTTGGACACCGCCACATATTTCACGTGGGGACGAACAGTATCGAGGCAAAGAGTATGAGGGATTTTTCAGAAGAGCTGAAATGTATCCTGAATTCGTGAGCGGCCACGTGGGTGCAACATCACATGGCCAGATATCTTACATCGGCTGTGCTGTAAGGAGTTTACAGGTCAAAAGCAGGGCCTCGTCGACCGCAAGCGGCGGTCATTAAACAGGTATATGCAAGGTCCCTAGCTAGGCCATAGGAGGTTGAATAAGAGCACCCGGAGATACCTCTTGCGAGCTTTTTTCGTCCATACATGTACATGCATCTTTCAGAAAATATGGCCGTAGACTTACGAAGCAACGATTGTGTGTATATTATGAGTGATGTAGCTTTAAGCCAGTTGGATGCTTTAGAAGTTTAGTAAGGAGCTACACTGTTTTTAGTGTAATTCTTTTTTAAATGATCGTTTAATGGAATACTTTTAATGTATTCAGGTTAAATTGTTTCTGGCAAAGGAATACTACTATTCATACATGGGTTGTTCAGGGTGACATGGTAAAACTGTGTTTGAAACAGTTCATACCCCTTTCATATTTGATTTTGGCTGGTTGGATGGAGCCTCAGGGTAATGACATACAGATACTCTGGTATTTTATATATATTGATAGGAGGGATTACATTATCTGTGGAGCAGGTATAAGCCCTAGCATTGGTAGCTTTGTCACTTAGGAATGGTTGGAATGTTCCTTTATTTGAAATTGAAAATTGTTGAGATTTAAAGTTCAGCATGAGATTCGTTAAAGTTTGGGTAACTTTAGTACTTAGGTTGTTTTATGAGTGCTGTAGCTGTTAGCCAGTTTGATGCTTGGGAAGTTTAGTAAGGAACTACACCTGTACATTGTGTGTGTTGTTTAGGGTAATTATTTTTGAAATGATCTTTTAATGGAATACTCTTAGTGTATTCAGGTTAAATTGTTTCTGGCAAAAGGAATACTACTTTTCATACATAGGCTGTTCAGGGTGCCAGGGTAAAACTGTTTGGAACAGTTCATACCCCCTTTTCATATTTGATTATGGCTGCTTGGATGGAGCCTCAGGGTAATGGCATACAGAGACTCCGGTATTTTATATATTGATTGGAGGGATTACATTATGTGTGAAGCAGGTATAAGCTCTAGCATTGATAGCTTTGTCACTTATGAATGGTTGGAATATTCCTTTATTTGAACTTGAAAATTGTTGAAATTTAAAGTTGGACATGAGATGTCTGGATAAGGATTTTGGTTAGTAATACAGCACGGCATGATATCGCGGTTCGATACGCATGATGTATAATTGTGGGTTTTAGAGGCTGCTTTTGAAAAAAGTAGGGGAGCCCATGAACATGAAATTTTGTTTAATCCTGGGCCAGCAATTATTCGCAGTAATTGCGTGCGTAATCACATGGTGCACCCGCAAGCCTACTGTATACGTGCGTGTGTTGTGTAATGGATATTGTAATGTTTTATACTAAGACTTCTGGTATGTAACTGGGATTTGGCTGGAATTACTGTTGATTTAGCCGGAATGAAGTATTTAATGTTTATTCCAAGAATATGGGACCGGAATTGCATGGAATAAATACTGGGGCGGCTATTTAGGAACAGTAGGATTGATCTCTTTACCTTTGTGTTTCGGTTAACCTCACGGAGAGGCCGGAAGGGGCACATTGGTGGCGGAGAGGATTAGCCAAAAGTTCTAAGATTTCTTTGTATAATGCAATGGCGATTTTTGTATCTTAGGAGGTTGCTAAGATTTGAAAAGAATGTCTGTGGGGCAAGGTTAAGACGAAATGACAAATGTTTCATAATTCTTATTCAGAATATGTGCGAATCACATTCCTTTGAAGAATGTCCGTGGGGCAAGATCATGACGAAATGACAAGTGTTTCATAATTCTTATTCAGAATATGTGTGAATCATATTTCTTTGAAGTACAAAGTTTGTAAATGAGTAAACTTTTTGTTTCTGGTTCTCCACTTTTGTGGAGCTATTGATTAGTTATTGATAGAAATATAAATTTATGGTGGTTATTGGTGGCGGTTATAAAGTAAGGTTTATAACATGGAGTAATGCGAGTTAAGGAGTATGTCTGAATTTTGGATAGGTAATGCAGCATGGCATGATATCGCGGTTCGAAATGCATGACGTATAATGGATGGTTTTAATACCGGAGCCCGGTTGGGAACACTATTGCTGGAATCGTTGACGGAGAGTTGGGAATGGGTGGTGTACCCGGGTTACATAAAATTTTCCCCGTGTGATCGGGCGGCATTCCTGATGGCTACAAGCTTGGATATCAGGTTATATATGGGGTGCAAATTTCCTCATTTTCCAGCATTAATTCAGGCACTATTTGCTAAGATTTGAAAAGAATGTCCGTGGGGCAAGGTCATAACGAAATGACAAGTGTGTCATAATTTTATTCAGAATATGTGAGAATCATATTTCTTTAATATATATAATATATATAATATGGATATCAGGTTATATATGGGGTGCAAATTTCCTCATTTTCCAGCATTGATTCAGGCACTATTTGCTAAGATTTGAAAAGAATGTCCGTGGGGCAAGGTCATAACGAAATGACAAGTGTGTCATAATTTTATTCAGAATATGTGTGAATCATATTTCTTTAAAGTACAAAGTTCGTAAATAATTATGTAAATTTTTTGTTTCTGGTTTCCCACTGTTTGTGGAACTATTGATTACATGTAGTTATTGATAGAAATATAAATTTATGGTGGTTATTGGTGGCGGTTATAAAGAAAGGTTTATAACATCATGGAGTAATGCGAGTTTAAGGGAGTATGTCTGAATTTTGGATAGGTAATACAGCATGGCATGATATGCGGTTCGATATGCATGACGTATAATTGTTGGTTTTTAATACTGGAGCCCGGTTGGGAACACTTTTGCTGAAATCATTGACGAGAGTTGGGAAAAGGTGGTGCACCCGGGTTGCATAAAATTTTCCCCGTGTGATCGGGCGGCATTCCTGATGGCTAAACGCTTGGATATCAGGTTATGTACAGTGTATGGGGTGCAGATTTCCTCATTTTCAAGCATTGATTCCAGCACTAGTTCTGTAATCGGGTTGATACTCAAATTAGTGTGTAATGCACTTTGCTGGAATCGTTGATGAGAGTTGGGAATGGCTGGTGCACCCGGGTTACAATTAAATTTTCTCCGTGTGATCGGGCGGCATTCCTGATGGCTAAACGCTTGGATATCAGGTTAGGTATGGGGTGCAAATTTCCTCATTTTCCAGCATTGATTGCAGCACTAATTGCTAAGATTTGAAAAGAATGTCCGTTGGGCAAGGTCATAACGAAATGACAAGTGTGTCATAATTTTTATTCAGAATATGTGTGAATCATATTTCTTTGAAGTACAATATTTGTAGATATGTCAACATTTTGGTTTCTTGTTCCCATTTTTAGGGAGCTATTGATTAGTTATCGATAGAAATATATATTTATGGGTGGTTATTGGCGGTTATAAAGTAAGGTTTATAACATTATGGAGTAATGCAAGTTTAGGGAGTATGTCTGAATTTTAGTTAGGTCATACAGCATGGCATGATATCGCGGTTCGATACGCATGATGTATATTTGTTGGTTTTAGAGGCTGCTTTTGGAAAAAGCAGGGAGCCCATGAACGTGAAATTTTGTTTCATTTTTGGTCAGCAATTATTCACAGTAATTGTATGCGTGTGTTGCGTAATGGATATTGCACTGTTTTATACTGAGGTTTCTGGTATGTACCTGGGAATTGGCTGGAATTACTGTGGAATTAGCTGGAATGAAGTATTTAATGTTTATTCCAAGAAGCCTCAATATGGGACCGAAATTGCTTGGAATAAATACAGGTCCGACTATTTAAGAACAGTAGGATTGATCTCTGTACCTTCATTTTTATGTTAAACTCGCGGAGACGGAGGCCAAAAGGGGCACATTGGTAGCGGAGGAGATTAGCCAAAAATTCTAAGAGTTCTTTGTATATGGCAATGGCGATTTGTTTTTGTATTTGGAGGTTGCTAAGATTTGAAATGAATGTCCGTGGGGCAAGGTCATGACGAAATGACAAGAGTGTCATCATTTTTATTCAGTATATGTGTGAATCATATTCCCTTGAACTGTACAAAGTTTGTAAATATGTAAATTTTTTGTTTCTGGTTCTCCACTTTTGTGGAGCTATTGATTAGTTATTGATAGAAATATATATTTCTGGGTGGTTATTGATGGCCGTTATAAAGTAAGGTTTATAACATTATGGAGTAATCGAAGTTTAGGGAGTATGTCAGAATTTTGGTTAGGTAATAGAGCATGGCATGAGACAAGGAGAAAGAAAAAAAAAAAAAAAAGACGAAGAAGAAGAAGCAAGGGTTGCCTGCGGTACCGGGTATATGGTTTCTGGAGTGGTTATACATTCGTGCTTGGTAATTAGTTGGCTTCAATTTTTGGTGAGATTTTTCACCTCAAGCTGATTTATATGCTCTCCAGCGAAACCGTGTTCTTTGGCGGCGAGCTATTTAATTTGCTCGTTGGCGGAATTTATCAATTTGGGCCTTCATCACACTTACATATAATAGCAAGAAATTATATTACCATTCGTAAGACAAGTAATTCCAGGAGCCTCGCTCGATTTTACATGCGGGGAGGTATACCTGGAGGGAAGTGATGGAGCCCGGTTGGGAACACTTTTGCTGGAATCGTTGATGAGAGCTGGGAATAGGTGGTGCACCCGGGTTCCTTAAAATTTTCCCCGTTTGATCGGGCGGTATTCCTGATGGCTAAACGCTTGGATATCAGGTTATGTATGGGGTGCAAATTTCCTCATTTTCCAGCATTGATTCCAGCACTAGTTCTGTAATCGGGTTGGATACTCAAATTTGTGTGTAATGTTGATGAGAGCTGGGAATGGGTGGTGCATCCGGGTTACATACAAATCTTCCCCGTCTGATCGGGCATTCCTGACGGCTAGCAAGGGGTGCTCGTGGCAATGCAGAGGGGACATTCGTTTACGAGAAGGGGTTTCTAGCCGTGGTTTAACCCTTCTCTGGCTACACGATTGGATTTCACATATTTGATTTTAAGGTTTATGTATGGGGTGCAGATTACAGCTTAGATTCCAGCACTAGTTCTGTAATTGGGTTGATACTCAAATATGTGTGTAATGCAATTATAATAATTGGCGTGAATTCATGTACCGCCATGGTAAAATGATACATGTACAAATGACAGAATCCAATGTTCAATAAAAGCCACGAAAAATGCATAATTCGAACGGTTTGTCGTTTCCTCCTTTATCAGCCGTGTATAATGGGTGTTGTAAAAACGGTACAAACGCGACCTATTCATGACAAATATCAAAAAGCAGTTTTGAATTTTGCATTTGTTTATCTTTTATGGCGTCACGAACTGTATCTTTATATTATGTATACATCTTACTTTAATGAACTGGTATTGAAGTCCTTCTGTAAGAAGGGCAATTCGGGCATATTCGTAAATATATGTTTCCTTAACATTTGTAAACATACATGCCAGGTAAAGAAGAAGGCATCAAAATTGTCCTTCAGGCTTCAAACTAATAATATCGTACTTGCCAACAAAGAAAAGGAAATGAAAAGGATGAGAATATTTTGTACATTAAGTTTTTTTTTAATATTTTCTATATTTGTTTTCCTCTTCCCTTTATCTTTGTTCATAGCGAGTAAGTATTCATCTATATTCAATTATAGCTTCAAATGAAAAAATGGCCATCTTTTTAAAGCCTTTTCATTGTATTCACTATTAGACTCTTCTTCTTTTTTTAGCTTACCACGATATAATGCTTGGGTGTTGTAAAAATGCTACCACCTATTCATGATAACCTCCAAAAATCGGTTTTGAAATTTTCATTTTTGATATGTTTCTTAAATAATAATATAGTATTATACCTGCCAGTTAAAATTGAAGGCATCAAAATTGTCATTCAGGCTTCCAACTGATGATGCCCTACTTCCCAACAAAGACAAGGAAAGAATGAGCATCATTTGTACTAGAAATGAATTATAATGAAATCTTTATTATTCTTCCTCTACCCTTTGTTTATGTCCGTAGGGTGTAGTATCCATCCAAATTGAATCGTAACTTCTTTCTTTATATTCTGGTCATTTTTCTGAAAAATTTTCCTCGTTTTCACCTGTTAGGCTTCTTTTAGTTCCTCACGATAGAATACTTGGGTGTTGTAGAAACGCTATCACCTATTCATGATAAATATCAAGCATCAGTTTTGATTTTTTTTTTTCATCTTTTATGAAGTCACGGATGGGATGTTTATATAATGTATAGATCGTACTTTAATGAACTGGTATTGAAGTCCTTCGGTAAGAAGGAAAACTTGAGTACAGTGGTAAAGATATGCTTCCTTAACAATTGTTAAAATACATGCCAGGTATAAAAGAAGGCATTAAAATTGTCATTCAGTCTTCCAACTGATGATCTCCTACTTCCCAACAAAGAAAAAGAAATAGAAGGAATGAGCATCATTTGTATTTGAAGTAAATTCTAATAAAATATTTATTCTTCTTCCTCTACCCTTTCTTTATGTCTATAGGGTGTAAGTATCCATCTAAATTTAATTATAACTTCTCTTTATATTCTGGTCATCTTTCTGACTAATCTTCCTTCTTTTCACCTGTTAGGCTTCTTTTAGCTCCTCGCGATAGAATACTTGTGTATTGAAGAAACGCTATCATTTATTCATGATAACTTCCAACAATCGCTTTTGTAATTTTAATTTTTCACCTTTGATGAGATCACGTACTGTATATTTATATTATGTATGGATCATACTTTAATGAACTAATATTGTAGTCCTGAGGTAGGAAGTGAAACTCGGGCACAGTGGTAAAGATATGTTTCCTAAACAATTGTTAACATACATGCCAGTTTAACATGAAGGCATTAATATTGTCATTCAGGCTTCTAACTGATGAACTCTGACTTACCCACATAGAAGAAGAAAATGGAAATAATGAGCATAATTTGTTATTGGGGTGAATTGTAATAAAATCTTTATTTGTTTTCCTCTAATTCCCTTGGTCTTTGTTCATAGCGCGTAAGTATTCATCTATATTCAATTATAGCTTTGTTATATATTCTGGTCATCATTTTGAAGCTTTTCCATTGTATTCACCGTCAGGCTTTTTTATTAGCTCATCACAATATAATACTTTGGTGTTGTAGAAATGCAAGCACTTATCCATAATAACTTCCAACTATCGGGTTTAAAATTTTAAAATTTCATTTTTTTAATGAGGTCGCGGACTGGTAGATTATATTTTGTATAGATCTTGCTTGAATGAACTGGTATTGTAGTCCTGCGCTAGGAAGGGAAACTCGGGCACAGTGGTAAAGATATGTTTTCTAAACAATTGTAACATACATGCCAGGTTAAAAAAAAGGCATCAAAATTGTCATTCAGTTTTCCAACTGAAGATGTCCTACTTCCCAACAAATAGGAAGAAATAGAAAGAATGAGCATCATTTGTATTAAAAGTGAATTCTAATGAAATTTTAATTCTTCCTTTTCTACCATTTGTTTATGTCTATAGGGTGTAAGTATACATCTAAATTTAATTATAACTTCTCTTTATATTCCGGTCATCTTTCTGACTAATCTTCCTTCTTTTCACCTTTTAGGCTTCTTTTAGCTCCTCGAGATAGAATACTAGGGTGTTGAAGAAACGCTATCATTTATTCATGAAAACTTCAAACGATCGGTTTTGTAATTTTCATTTTTCACCTTTTATGAGATCACGTACTGTATGTTTATATTATGTATGGATTATACTTTAATGAACTGGTATTGTCCTTCGGTAAGAAGGGAAACTCGGGCACAGTGGTAAAGATATGTTTCCTAAACAGTTGTTAACATACATGCCAGTTTAACATGAAGGCATCAATATTGTCATTCAGGCTTCTAACTGATGGACTCTGACTAACCCACATAGAAGAAGAAAATGAAAAGAATGAGCATAATTTGTAATTGGGGTGAATTGTAATGAAATCTTTATTTGTTTTCCTCTAATTCTCTTGGTCTTTGTTCTTAGCGTGTAAGTATTCATCTATATTCAGTTATAGCTTTGTTATATATTCTGGTCATCTTTTTGAAGCTTTTCCATTGCATTTACTGTTATTTTTTTTAATTTGCTCACAACGATAGAATGCTTGGGTGTTGTAGAAATTATAGCACCTATCCATGATAACTTCTAACAATCGGTTTGGACATTTTAAAATTCCATCTATTACGAGATCACGTACTATATGTTTATATTATGTGGTGGTTATTAGTGGTGGTTATTTTTTATTTTTTTACCTGACTGCTAAGAAAGCATAAAGAAAGCATTAATGAACTGGTATTGTAGTCCTGAGGTAGGAAGGGAAACTCGGGCACAGTGGTAAAGATATGTTTCCTAAACAATTGTTAACATACATGCCAGGTTTAAAAAAAGGCATCAAAATTGTCATTCAGTTTTCCAACTGAAGATGTCCTACTTCCCAACAAATAGGAAGAAATAGAAAGAATGAGCATCATTTGTTTTAAAAGTGAATTGTAATGAAATCTTAATTCTTCCTTTTCTACCATTTGTTTATGTCTATAGGGTGTAAGTATCCATCTAAATTTAATTATAACTTCTCTTTATATTCCGGTCATCTTTCTGACTAATCTTCCTTCTTTTCACCTTTTAGGCTTCTTTTAGCTCCTCGCGATAGAATACTAGGGTGTTGAAGAAACGCTATCATTTATTCATGAAAACTTCAAACAATCGGTTTTGTAATTTTCATTTTTCACCTTTTATGAGATCACGTACTGTATGTTTATATTATGTATGGATTATACTTTAATGAACTGGTATTGTAGTCCTTCGGTAAGAAGGGAAACTCGGGCACAGTGGTAAAGATATGTTTCCTAAACAATTGTTAACATACATGCCAGTTTAACATGAAGGCATCAATATTGTCATTCAGGCTTCTAACTGATGAACTCTGACTAACCCACATAGAAGAAGAAAATGAAAAGAATGAGCATAATTTGTAATTGGGGTGAATTGTAATGAAATCTTTATTTGTTTTCCTCTAATTCTCTTGGTCTTTGTTCTTAGCGTGTAAGTCATCTTTCTGAATAATTTTCCTTGTTTTCACCTTTAAGGCTTCTTTCAGCTCTTTGCGATAGAATGCTTGGGTGTTGAAGAACAGCTATCCTCTATTCATGATAACTTCCAACGATCGGTTTTGAAATTTTCATTTTTCATCTTTTTGAGGTCACGTACTGTATGTTTCTATTTTGTATAGATCTTACTTTAATAAACTGGTATTGAAGTCCTTCGGTAAGAAGGGAGATTCGGGCACAGTGGGAAAATATGTTTCCTAAATAATTGTAAACATACATGCCAGTTAAAAATAAAGGCATCAAAATTGTCATTCAGGCTTCTATTAAACTGATGATGTCCTACTTTCCCACAAAGAAAAAGAAATAAAAAGGATGAGAATCATTTGTACATTCAAGTTGTTTTAATATCATCTTTATTTGTTTTCCTCTTCCCTTGGTCTTTGTTCATAGCGGGTAAGTATTCATCTATATTAAAGTATCGCTACGTTATATATTCTGGTCATCTTTTTGAAGCTTTTCCATTGTATTCACTGTCAGGCTCTTTTTATTAGCTCACCACAATAGAATACTTGGGTGTTGTAGTAATTCTAGCACCTATCCTTGATAACTTCAAACAATCGGTTTGGAAATTTTAAAATTCCATCTTTTACGAGATCACGTACTATATGTTTATATTATGTGGTGGTTATTAGTGGTGGTTATTTTTTGATTTTTACCTGACTGCTAAGAAAGCATAAAGAAAGCATTAATGAACTAGTATTGTAGTCCTTCGGTAATAAGGGAAATTCGGGCACAGTGGTAAAGATATGCTTCCTTAAAGATACTATGTCCCTTTTGCAGCCAACATCAAATTCTGTAGAACTTTGCAGGAATTATGAATATGTCATGTGTGTCCTATCTGTGAAATTTAAACGTTAGCAGTGTCCTAATATTCAAATTATGCAAGGAAACCCGTTTACTTGCTAGACTTCACTGTCAGACACTATTGAGTGACTGACTGGCTTTTTTGTCATCTTTTGTAATGACATACATCAAATAAGCTGTAAAGGGTACATGGCCATTTGTCTACATCAATAACCCACTTCTTGTAATGGCCAAATTTAAACTGATTGAATCTTTGCGCAGCATAAAATGTACCAACATTCGCTACAATGGTCAGACTATTACTAACTGGCTCTATAGCTCCTAAGTCGATTCGACAACTATTAGTCGTTATTTTCCAACTTAAAGACATTTTCAAGCCCCCTTTTTTTTTTGGGGGGGGGGGAGTTCTAAATTAGTATTGTTTTTCAAATGCCGTTGGAATTTAACCTTTTCATTTTTTGGCCTGCAAATGGGACATAGTACCTTTAACATTTGTAAACGTACATGCCAGGTATAAAGGAAGGCATCACAATTGCCATTCAGTCTTCCAACTGAAGATGTCCTATTTCCCAACAAATAGGAAGAAATAGAACAAATGAGCATCATTGGTATTAAAAGTGAATTCTAATGAAGTTTTTATTCTTCTTCTTCCTCTACCCTTTGTTTATGTCCATAGGGTCTAAATATCCATCTAAATGGAATTATAACTTCTCTCTATATTGTGGTCATCTTTTTGAATAATTTTCCTTGTTTTCACCTTTAAGGCTTCTTTCAGCTCTTTGCGATAGAATGCTTGGGTGTTGAAGAACAGCTATCCTCTATTCATGATAACTTCCAACGATCGGTTTTGAAATTTTCATTTTTCATCTTTTTTGAGGTCACGTACTGTATGTTTCTATTTTGTATAGATCTTACTTTAATAAACTGGTATTGAAGTCCTTCGGTAAGAAGGAGATTCGGGCACAGTGGGAAAATATGTTTCCTAAATAATTGTAAACATACATGCCAGTTAAAAATAAAGGCATCAAAATTGTCATTCAGGCTTCTATTAAACTGATGATGTCCTACTTTCCCACAAAGAAAAAGAAATAAAAAGGATGAGAATCATTTGTACATTCAAGTTGTTTTAATATCATCTTTATTTGTTTTCCTCTTCCCTTGGTCTTTGTTTATAGCGGGTAAGTATTCATCTATATTAAAGTATAGCTACGTTATATATTCTGGTCATCTTTGTGAATCTTTTTGATTGTATTCACTGTTAGGTTTTTATTTTATCTCACCGCGATAGAATACTTGGGTGTTGTAAAAACGCTGGCACCTTTCCATGATAACTTCCAACCATCGGTTTGGAAATTTTCATTTACATCTTTATAGGGTCATGTACTGTATGTTTGATCTCATGTATGGATCATACTTTAATGTACTTGTATTGAAGTCATCCTGTAAGAAGAGCAGTTCGGGCATATTGATAAATATATGTTTCCTTAACTATTGTAATTATACATGCCAGGTATGAAAAAGGCATCAAAATTGTGATTCAGGCTTTAAACCGATAATACCTGCCCACAAAGAAAAAGAAATGAAAAGGATGAGAATCATTTGTACATTAAGTTTATTTTAATATCATCTTCATTTGTTTTCTCTTCCCTTGGTCTTTGTTTATAGCGCGTAAGTATTCATCTATATTCAAGTATAGCTTCGTTATATATTCTGGTCATCTGTGTGAATCTTTTTCATTGTATTCACTGTTAGGTTTTTTATTTCATCTCACCGCGATAGAATACTTGGGCGTTGTAAAAACGATGGCACCTTTCCATGATAACTTCCAACAATCGGTTTGGAAAGTTTCATTTACATCTTTTATAGGGTCATGTACTGTATGTTTGATCTCATGTATGGATCATACTTTAATGTACTTGTATTGAAGTCCTCCTGTAAGAAGAGCAGTTCGGGCATATTGATAAATATATGTTTCCTTAACTATTGTAATTATACATGCCAGGTATGAAAAAAGGCATCAAAATTGTGATTCAGGCTTTAAACCGATAATACCTGCCCACAAAGAAAAAGAAATGAAAAGGATGAGAATCATTTGTACATTAAGTTTATTTTAATATCATCTTTATTTGTTTTTCTCTTCCCTTGGTCTTTGTTTATAGCGCGTAAGTATTCATCTATATTAAATTATAGCTTCGTAATATAGTCTGGTCATCTTCGTGAACCTTTCTCATTGTATTCAGTGTTAGGCTTTTTATTTTACTCACAACGATAGAATGCTTGGGTGTTGTAGGAAATGCTACCACCTATCCATGCTAACTTCCAACAATCGGTTTTGAAATTTTCATTTTTCATCATTTATGAAGTCATGGACTGGTAGTTTATATTATGTATAGATCTTGCTTGAATGAACTGGTATGGTAGTCCTGCTGTAGGAAGTGAAACTCGGGCAAAGTGGTAAAGATATGTTTCCTAACAATTGTTAACATACATGCCAGTTTAACATGAAGGCATCAATATTGTCATTCAGGCTTCTAACTGATGAACTCTGACTTACCCATATAGAAGAAGAAAATGAAAAGAATGAGCATAATTTGTAATTGGGGTGAATTGTAATGAAATCTTTATTTGTTTTCCTGTAATTCCCTTGGTCTTTGTTCATAGTGGGTAAGTATACATTTATATTCAATTATAGCTTTGTTATATATTCTGGTCATCTTTTTGAAGCTTTTCCATTGTATTCACCGTCAGGTTCTTTTTATTAGCTCACCACAATAGAATACTTGGTTGTTGTAAAAATGTTGGTACCTATCCATGATAACTTCCAACTACCGGGTTTAACATTTTAAAATTTCATTTTTTATGAGGTCACGGACTGGTAATTTATATTATGTATAGATCTTGCTTGAATGAACTGGTATTGTAGTCCTGCGCTGGGAAGGGAAACTCGGGCACAGTGGTAAAGATATGTTTTGTAAACAATTGTAACATACATGCCAGGTAAAAAAAAAAGGGGGGGATCAAAATTGTCATTTAGTCTTCCAACTGAAAATGTCCTACTTCCCAACAAAAAGGAAGAAATAGAAAGAATGAGCATCATTTGTATTAGAAGTGAATTCTAATGAAATCTTAATTCTTCCTTTTCTACCCTTTGTTTATGTTTATAGGGTGTAAGTATCCATCTTAATTTAATTATAACTTCTTTTTATATTCTGGTCATCTTTCTGACTTATCTTCCTTCTTTTCACCTTTTAGGCTTCTTTTAGCTCCTCGCGATAGAATACTTGGGTGTTGAAGAAACGCTATCATTTATTTATGATAACTTCCAACAATCGGTTTTGTAATTTTCATTTTTCACCTTTTATGAGATCACGTACTGTATGTTTATATTATGTATGGATCATACTTTAATGAACTGGTATTGTAGTCCTTCGGTAAGAAGGGAAACTCGGGCACAGTGGTAAAGATATTTTTCCTAAACAATTGTTAACAAACATGCCAGTTTAACATGAAGGCATCAAAATTGTCATTCAGGCTTCTAACTGATGAACTCTGACTTACCCACATAGAAGGAGAAAATGAAAAGAATGTGCATAATTTGTAATTGAGGTGAATTGTAATGAAATCTGTATTTGTTTTCCTCTAATTATCTTGGTCTTTGTTCTTAGCGTGTAAGTATTCATCTATATTCAATTATAGCTTTGTTATATATTCTGGTCATCTTTTTGAAGCTTTTCCATTGTATTCACTGTTAGGCTTTTTATTTTACTCACAACGATAGAATGCTTGGGTGTTGTAGAAATGCTACCACCTATCCATGCTAACTTCCAACAATCGGTTTTGAAATTTTCATTTTTCATCATTTATGAAGTCACGGACTGGTAGTTTATATTATGTATAGATCTTGCTTGAATGAACTGGTATTGTAGTCCTGCGCTAGGAAGGGAAACTCGGGCACAGGGTAAAGATATGTTTTCTAAACAATTGTAACATACATGCCAGGTTTTAAAAAAGTATCAAAATTGTCATTCACTCTTCCAACTGAAGATGTCCTACTTCCCAACAAATACGAAGAAATAGAAAAATGAGCATCATTTGTATTAGAAGTGAATTCTAATGAAATATTAATTCTTCTTTTTCTACCCTTTGCTTATGTCTATAGGGTGTAAGCATCCATCTTAATTTAATTATAACTTCTCTTTATATTCTGGTCATCTTTCTGACTAATCTTCCTTCTTTTCACCTTTTAGGCTTCTTTTAGCTCATCGCGATAGAATACTTGGGTGTTGAAGAAACGCTATCATTTATTCATGATAACTTCCAACAATCGGTTTTGTAATTTTCATTTTCACCTTTTATGAGATCACGTACTGTATGTTTATATTATTGTGGATCATACTGTAATGAACTGGTATTGAAGTCCTTCTGTAAGAAGGGCAATTCTGGCATAGTGGTAAATATATGTTTCTTTAACAATTGTGATATACATGCCAGGTAAAAAAAAGAATTGTAATGAAATCTTCATTTGTTTTTCTCTCATTCCCTTGGTCTTTGTTCTTAGCGTGTAAGTATTCATCTTTATTCAATTATAGCTTTGTTATATATTCTGGTCATCTTTTTGAAGCTTTTCCATTGTATTCACTGTTAGGCTTTTTATTTTACTCACAACGATAGAATGCTTGGGTGTTGTAGAAATGCTACCACCTATCCATGCTAACTTCCAACAATCGGTTTTGAAATTTTCATTTTTCATCATTTATGAAGTCACGGACTGGTAGTTTATATTATGTATAGATCTTGCTTGAATGAACTGATATTGTAGTCCTGCGCTAGGAAGGGAAACTCGGGCACAGGAGTAAAGATATGTTTTCTAAACAATTGTAACATACATGCCAGGTTTTAAAAAAAGTATCAAAATTGTCATTCACTCTTCCAAGTGAAGATGTCCTACTTCCCAACAAATACGAAGAAATAGAAAAATGATCATCATTTGTATTAGAAGTGAATTCTAATGAAATATTAATTCTTCTTTTTCTACCCTTTGCTTATGTCTATAGGGTGTAAGCATCCATCTTAATTTAATTATAACTTCTCTTTATATTCTGGTCTTCTTTCTGACTAATCTTCCTTCTTTTCACCTTTTAGGCTTCTTTTAGCTTATCGCGATAGAATACTTGGGTGTTGAGAAAACGCTATCATTTATTCATGATAACTTCCAACAATCGGTTTTGTAATTTTCATTTTTCACCTTTTATGAGATCACGTACTGTATGTTTATATTATGTATGGATCATACTTTAATGAACTGGTATTGAAGTCCTTCTGTAAGAAGGGCAATTCTGGCATAGTGGTAAATATATGTTTCTTTAACAACTGTGATATACATGCCAGGTAAAAAAAAAGAATTGTAATGAAATCTTCATTTGTTTTTCTCTCATTCCCTTGGTCTTTGTTCATAGCGCGTAAGTATTCATCTATATTCAATTATAGCTTTGTTATAAATTCTGGTCATCTTTTTGAAGCTTTTCCATTGTATTCACTGTTAGTTTTTTTATTTTACTCACAACGATAGAATGCTTGGGTGTTGTAGAAATGCTACCACCTATCCATGCTAACTTCCAACAATCGGTTTTGAAATTTTCATTTTTCATCATTTATGAAGTCACGGACTGGTAGTTTATATTATGTATAGATCTTGCTTGAATGAACTGATATTGTAGTCCTGCGCTAGGAAGGGAAACTCGGGCACAGGAGTAAAGATATGTTTTCTAAACAATTGTAACATACATGCCAGGTTTTAAAAAAGTATCAAAATTGTCATTCACTCTTCCAAGTGAAGATGTCCTACTTCCCAACAAATACGAAGAAATAGAAAAATGATCATCATTTGTATTAGAAGTGAATTCTAATGAAATATTAATTCTTCTTTTTCTACCCTTTGCTTATGTCTATAGGGTGTAAGCATCCATCTTAATTTAATTATAACTTCTCTTTATATTCTGGTCTTCTTTCTGACTAATCTTCCTTCTTTTCACCTTTTAGGCTTCTTTTAGCTTATCGCGATAGAATACTTGGGTGTTGAGAAAACGCTATCATTTATTCATGATAACTTCCAACAATCGGTTTTGTAATTTTCATTTTTCACCTTTTATGAGATCACGTACTGTATGTTTATATTATGTATGGATCATACTTTAATGAACTGGTATTGAAGTCCTTCTGTAAGAAGGGCAATTCTGGCATAGTGGTAAATATATGTTTCTTAACAACTGTGATATACATGCCAGGTAAAAAAAAGAATTGTAATGAAATCTTCATTTGTTTTCTCTCATTCCGTTGGTCTTTGTTCATAGCGCGTAAGTATTCATCTATATTCAATTATAGCTTTGTTATAAATTCTGGTCATCTTTTTGAAGCTTTTCCATTGTATTCACTGTTAGTTTTTTTATTTTACTCACAACGATAGAATGCTTGGGTGTTGTAGAAATGCTACCACCTATCCATGCTAACTTCCAACAATCGGTTTTGAAATTTTCATTTTTCATCATTTATGAAGTCACGGACTGGTAGTTTATATTATGTATAGATCTTGCTTGAATGAACTGATATTGTAGTCCTGCGCTAGGAAGGGAAACTCGGGCACAGGAGTAAAGATATGTTTTCTAAACAATTGTAACATACATGCCAGGTTTTAAAAAAAGTATCAAAATTGTCATTCACTCTTCCAAGTGAAGATGTCCTACTTCCCAACAAATACGAAGAAATAGAAAAAATGATCATCATTTGTATTAGAAGTGAATTCTAATGAAATATTAATTCTTCTTTTCTACCCTTTGCTTATGTCTATAGGGTGTAAGCATCCATCTTAATTTAATTATAACTTCTCTTTATATTCTGGTCTTCTTTCTGACTAATCTTCCTTCTTTTCACCTTTTAGGCTTCTTTTAGCTTATCGCGATAGAATACTTGGGTGTTGAGAAAAACGCTATCATTTATTCATGATAACTTCCAACAATCGGTTTTGTAATTTTCATTTTTCACCTTTTATGAGATCACGTACTGTATGTTTATATTATGTATGGATCATACTTTAATGAACTGGTATTGAAGTCCTTCTGTAAGAAGGGCAATTCTGGCATAGTGGTAAATATATGTTTCCTTAACAACTGTGATATACATGCCAGGTAAAAAAAAAGAATTGTAATGAAATCTTCATTTGTTTTTCTCTCATTCCGTTGGTCTTTGTTCATAGCGCGTAAGTATTCATCTATATTCAATTATAGCTTTGTTATAAATTCTGGTCATCTTTTTGAAGCTTTTCCATTGTATTCACTGTTAGTTTTTTTATTTTACTCACAACGATAGAATGCTTGGGTGTTGTAGAAATGCTACCACCTATCCATGCTAACTTCCAACAATCGGTTTTGAAATTTTCATTTTTCATCATTTATGAAGTCACGGACTGGTAGTTTATATTATGTATAGATCTTGCTTGAATGAACTGATATTGTAGTCCTGCGCTAGGAAGGGAAACTCGGGCACAGGAGTAAAGATATGTTTTCTAAACAATTGTAACATACATGCCAGGTTTTAAAAAAAGTATCAAAATTGTCATTCACTCTTCCAAGTGAAGATGTCCTACTTCCCAACAAATACGAAGAAATAGAAAAAATGATCATCATTTGTATTAGAAGTGAATTCTAATGAAATATTAATTCTTCTTTTTCTACCCTTTGCTTATGTCTATAGGGTGTAAGCATCCATCTTAATTTAATTATAACTTCTCTTTATATTCTGGTCTTCTTTCTGACTAATCTTCCTTCTTTTCACCTTTTAGGCTTCTTTTAGCTTATCGCGATAGAATACTTGGGTGTTGAAGAAACGCTATCATTTATTCATGATAACTTCCAACAATCGGTTTTGTAATTTTCATTTTTCACCTTTTATGAGATCACGTACTGTATGTTTATATTATGTATGGATCATACTTTAATGAACTGGTATTGAAGTCCTTCTGTAAGAAGGGCAATTCTGGCATAGTGGTAAATATATGTTTCTTTAACAACTGTGATATACATGCCAGGTAAAAAAAAAGAATTGTAATGAAATCTTCATTTGTTTTTCTCATTCCGTTGGTCTTTGTTCATAGCGCGTAAGTATTCATCTATATTCAATTATAGCTTTGTTATAAATTCTGGTCATCTTTTGAAGCTTTTCCATTGTATTCACTGTTAGTTTTTTATTTTACTCACAACGATAGAATGCTTGGGTGTTGTAGAAATGCTACCACCTATCCATGCTAACTTCCAACAATCGGTTTTGAAATTTTCATTTTTCATCATTTATGAAGTCACGGACTGGTAGTTTATATTATGTATAGATCTTGCTTGAATGAACTGATATTGTAGTCCTGCGCTAGGAAGGAAACTCGGGCACAGGAGTAAAGATATGTTTTCTAAACAATTGTAACATACATGCCAGGTTTTAAAAAAGTATCAAAATTGTCATTCACTCTTCCAAGTGAAGATGTCCTACTTCCCAACAAATACGAAGAAATAGAAAAATGATCATCATTTGTATTAGAAGTGAATTCTAATGAAATATTAATTCTTCTTTTTCTACCCTTTGCTTATGTCTATAGGGTGTAAGCATCCATCTTAATTTAATTATAACTTCTCTTTATATTCTGGTCTTCTTTCTGACTATATCTTCCTTCTTTTCACCTTTTAGGCTTCTTTTAGCTCCTCGCGATAGAATACTTGGGTGTTGAAGAAACGCTATCATTTATTTATGATAACTTCCAACAATCGGTTTTGTAATTTTCATTTTCACCTTTATGAGATCACGTACTGTATGTTTATATTATGTATGGATCATACTTTAATGAACTGGTATTGTAGTCCTTCGGTAAGAAGGGAAACTCGGGCACAGTGGTAAAGATATTTTCCTAAACAATTGTTAACAAACATGCCAGTTTAACATGAAGGCATCAAATTGTCACTCAGGCTTCTAACTGATGAACTCTGACTTACCCACATAGAAGGAGAAAATGAAAAGAATGTGCATAATTTGTAATTGAGGTGAATTGTAATGAAATCTGTATTTGTTTTCCTCTAATTATCTTGGTCTTTGTTCTTAGCGTGTAAGTATTCATTTATATTCAATTATAGCTTTGTTATATATTCTGGTCATCTTTTTGAAGCTTTTCCATTGTATTCACTGTTAGGCTTTTTATTTTACTCACAACGATAGAATGCTTGGGTGTTGTAGAAATGCTACCACCTATCCATGCTAACTTCCAACAATCGGTTTTGAAATTTTCATTTTTCATCATTTATGAAGTCACGGACTGGTAGTTTATATTATGTATAGATCTTGCTTGAATGAACTGATATTGTAGTCCTGCGCTAGGAAGGGAAACTCGGGCACAGGAGTAAAGATATGTTTTCTAAACAATTGTAACATACATGCCAGGTTTTAAAAAAAGTATCAAAATTGTCATTCACTCTTCCAAGTGAAGATGTCCTACTTCCCAACAAATACGAAGAAATAGAAAAAATGATCATCATTTGTATTAGAAGTGAATTCTAATGAAATATTAATTCTTCTTTTTCTACCCTTTGCTTATGTCTATAGGGTGTAAGCATCCATCTTAATTTAATTATAACTTCTCTTTATATTCTGGTCTTCTGACTAATCTTCCTTCTTTTCACCTTTTAGGCTTCTTTTAGCTTATCGCGATAGAATACTTGGGTGTTGAAGAAACGCTATCATTTATTCATGATAACTTCCAACAATCGGTTTTGTAATTTTCATTTTTCACCTTTTATGAGATCACGTACTGTATGTTTATATTATGTATGGATCATACTTTAATGAACTGGTATTGAAGTCCTTCTGTAAGAAGGGCAATTCTGGCATAGTGGTAAATACATGTTTCTTTAACAACTGTGATATACATGCCAGGTAAAAAAAAAGAAATGTAATGAAATCTTCATTTGTTTTTCTCTCATTCCCTTGGTCTTTGTTCATAGCGCGTAAGTATTCATCTATATTCAATTATAGCTTTGTTATAAATTCTGGTCATCTTTTTAAAGCTTTTCCATTGTCTTCACTGTAAGGCTCTTCTTTTAGCTCAAGACAATAAAATACTTGGGTGTTGTAGAAATGCTAGCACCTATCCATGAAAACTTCCAACAATCGGTTTTGAAATTTGAAATTCCATCTTTTAGGAGGTCACGTACTACATGTTTATATTATATGTAGATATTACTTTAATGAACTGGTATTGTAGTCCTTCGGTAAAAAGGGAAATTCGGGCACAGTGGTAAAGATATGCTTCCTTAACATTTGTAAACATACATGCCAGGTATAAAGGAAGTCATCAAATTGTCATTCAGCCTTCAACTGATAATGTCCTACTTCCCAACAAAGAAGAAGAAATCGACAGGATGAGCATCATTTGTATTTGAAGTGAATTCTAATGAAATCTTTAATCTTCTTATTCCTCTACCCTTTTTTTTCCATAGGGTATAAATATCTATCTAAATTGAATTATAACTTCTATATATATTCTGGTCAGCTTTCTGAATAACTTTCCATGTTTTCTCCTTTTAGACTTCTTTTAGCTCCTTACGATAAAATGCTGCGGTGTTGAAGAACGGCTACTACCTATTCATGATAGATATCAACCATCGGTTTTCAATTTTTAATTTGCAATCTTTCATGGAGTCACGTACTATATGTTTATATTATGTATAGATCATACTTTAATGAACTGGTATTCAAGTCCTTATGTAAGGAGGGAAACTCGGGCACAGTGGTAAAGATATTTTTCCTAAACAATTGTTAACAAACATGCCAGTTTAACATGAAGGAATCAAAATTGTCATTCAGGCTTCTAACTGATGAACTCTGACTTACCCACATAGAAGAAGAAAATGAAAAGAATGTGCATAATTTGTAATTGGGGTGAATTGTAATGAAATCTTTATTTGTTTTCCTCTAATTCTCTTGGTCTTTGGTCTTAGCGTGTAAGTATTCATCTATATTAAATTATAGCTTTGTTATATATTCTGGTCATTTTTTTGAAGCTTTTCCATTGTGTTCACTGTTAGGCTTTTTATTATACTCACAACGATAGAATGCTTGGGTGTTGTAGAAATGCTACCACCTATCCATGCTAACTTCCAACAATCGGTTTTGTAATTTTCATTTTTCATCATTTATGAGATCACGTACTGTATGTTTATATTATGTATGGATCATACTTTAATGAACTGGTATTGTAGTCCTTCGGTAAGAAGGGAAACTCGGGCACAGTGGTAAAGATATTTTTCCTAAACAATTGTTAACAAACATGCCAGTTTAACATTAAGGCATCAAATTGTCATTCAGGCTTCTAACTGATGAACTCTGACTTACCCACATAGAAGAAGAAAATGAAAAGAATGTGCATAATTTGTAATTGGGGTGAATTGTAATGAAATCTTTATTTGTTTTCCACTAATTCTCTTGGTCTTTGTTCTTAGCGTGTAAGTATTCATCTATATTCAATTATAGCTTTGTTATATATTCTGGTCATCTTTTTGAAGCTTTTCCATTGTATTCACTGTTAGGCTTTTTATTTTGCTCACAACGATAGAATGCTTGGGTGTTGTTGAAATTCTAGCAACTCCATGATAACTTCAAACAATCGGTTTGGAAATGTTTAAATTCCATCCATTACGAGATCACGTACTATATGTTTATATTATGTGGTGGTTATTAGTGGTGGTTATTTTTTATTTTTACCTGACTGCTAATAAAGCATAAAGAAATGATTAATGAACTGGTATTGTAGTCCTTCGGTAATAAGGGAAATTCGGGCACAGTGGTAAAGATATGCTTCCTTAAAGATACTATGTCCCTTTTGCAGCCAACATCAAATTCTGTAGAACTTTGCAGGAATTATGAATATGTCATGTGTCCTATCTGTGAAATTTAAACGTTAGCAGTGTCCTAATATTCAAATTATGCAAGGAAACCTGTTTACTTGCTAGACTTCACTGTCAGACACTATTGAGTGACTGACTGGCTTTTTCATCTTTGTAATGACATACATCAAATGAGCTGTAAAGGGTACATGAGCATTTGTCTCATCAATAACCCACTTCTTGTAATGGCCAAAATTAAACTGATTGAATCTTTGCGCAGCATAAAACGTACCAACATTCGCTACAATGGTCTGAAAAATCAGACTATTACTAACTGGCTCTATAGCTCCTAAGTCGATTCGACAACTATTAGTCGTTATTTTCCAACTTAAAGACATTTTCAAGCCCCCTTTTTTTTGGGAAGTTCTAAATTAGTATTGTTTTTCAAATGCCGTTGGAATTTAACCTTTTCATTTTTTGGCCTGCAAATGGGACATAGTACCTTTAACATTTGTAAACGTACATGCCAGGTATAAAGGAAGGCATCACAATTGCCATTCAGTCTTCCAACTGAAGATGTCCTACTTCCCAACAAATAGGAAGAAATAAAACGAATGAGCATCATTGGTATTTAAAGTGAATTCTAATGAAGTTTTTATTCTTCTTCTTCCTCTACCCTTTGTTTATGTCCATAGGGTCTAAATATCCATCTAAATGGAATTATAACTTCTCTCTATATTGTGGTCATCTTTTTGAATAATTTTCCTTGTTTTCACCTTTAAGGCTTCTTTCAGCTCCTTGCGATAGAATGCTTGGGTGTTGAAGAACCGCTATCATCTATTCATGATAACTTCCAACAATCGGTTTTGAAATTTTCATTTTTCATCTTTTTGAGGTCACGTACTGTATGTTTCTATTTTGTATAGATCTTACTTTAATAAACTGGTATTGAAGTCCTTCGGTAAGAAGGAGATTCGGGCACAGTGGGAAAATATGTTTCCTAAATAATTGTAAACATACATGCCAGTTAAAAATAAAGGCATCAAAATTGTCATTCAGGCTTCTATTAAACTGATGATGTCCTACTTTCCCACAAAGAAAAAGAAATAAAAAGGATGAGAATCATTTGTACATTCAAGTTGTTTTAATATCATCTTTATTTGTTTTCCTCTTCCCTTGGTCTTTGTTTATAGCGCGTAAGTATTCATCTATATTAAATTATAGCTTCGTTATATAGTCTGGTCATCTTTGTGAATCTTTTTCATTGTATTCACTGTTAGGTTTTTTATTTCATCTCACCGCGATAGAATACTTGGGTGTTGTTAAAACGCTACCACCTTTCCATGATAACTTTCAACAATCGGTTTGGAAATTTTCATTTACATCTTTATAGGGTCATGTACTGTATGTTTGATCTCATGTATGGATCATACTTTAATAAACTTGAATTGAAGTCCTCCTGTAAGAAGAGCAGTTCGGGCATATTGATAAATATATGTTTCCTTAACTATTGTAATTATACATGCCAGGTATGAAAAAAGGCATCAAAATTGTGATTCAGGCTTTAAACCGATAATACCTGCCCACAAAGAAAAAGAAATGAAAAGGATGAGAATCATTTGTACATTAAGTTTATTTTAATATCATCTTCATTTGTTTTTCTCTTCCCTTGGTCTTTGTTTATAGCGCGTAAGTATTCATCTATATTCAAGTAACTACGTTATATATTCTGGTCATCTTTGTGAATCTTTTTCATTGTATTCACTGTTAGCTTTTTTATTTCATCTCACCGCGATAAAATACTTGGGTGTTGTAAAAACACTGGCACCTTTCCATGATAACTTCCAACCATCGGTTTGGAAATTTTCATTTACATCTTTTATAGGGTCATGTACTGTATGTTTGATCTTATGTATGGATCATACTTTAATGTACTTGTATTGAAGTCCTTCGGTAAGAAGGGAAACTCGGGCACAGTGGTAAAGATATTTTTCCTAAACAATTGTTAACAAACATGCCAGTTTAACATTAAGGCATCCAAATTGTCATTCAGGCTTCTAACTGATGAACTCTGACTTACCCACATAGAAGAAGAAAATGAAAAGAATGTGCATAATTTGTAATTGGGGTGAATTGTAATGAAATCTTTATTTGTTTTCCACTAATTCTCTTGGTCTTTGTTCTTAGCGTGTAAGTATTCATCTATATTCAATTATAGCTTTGTTATATATTCTGGTCATCTTTTTGAAGCTTTTCCATTGTATTCACTGTTAGGCTTTTTATTTTGCTCACAACGATAGAATGCTTGGGTGTTGTTGAAATTCTAGCAACTCCATGATAACTTCAAACAATCGGTTTGGAAATGTTTAAATTCCATCCATTACGAGATCACGTACTATATGTTTATATTATGTGGTGGTTATTAGTGGTGGTTATTTTTTATTTTTACCTGACTGCTAATAAAGCATAAAGAAATGATTAATGAACTGGTATTGTAGTCCTTCGGTAATAAGGGAAATTCGGGCACAGTGGTAAAGATATGCTTCCTTAAAGATACTATGTCCCTTTTGCAGCCAACATAAAATTCTGTAGAACTTTGAGGGAATTATGAATATGTCATGTGTGCCCTATCTGTGAAATTTAAACGTTAGCAGTGTCCTAATATTCAAATTATGCAAGGAAACCTGTTTACTTGCTAGACTTCACTGTCAGACACTATTGAGTGACTGACTGGCTTTTTGTCAACTTTTGTAATGACATACATCAAATGAGCTGTAAAGGGTACGTGGGCATTTGTCGTCATCAATAACCCGCTTCTTGTAATGGCCAAAATTAAACTGATTGAATCTTTGCGCAGCATAAAACGTACCAACATTCGCTACAATGGTCTGAAAAATCAGACTATTACTAACTGGCTCTATAGCTCCTAAGTCGATTCGACAACTATTAGTCGTTATTTTCCAACTTAAAGACATTTTCAAGCCCCCTTTTTTTTTTGGGAGTTATAAATTAGTATTGTTTTTCAAATGCCGTTGGAATTTAACCTTTTCATTTTTTGGCCTGCAAATGGGACATAGTACCTTTAACATTTGTAAACGTACATGCCAGGTATAAAGGAAGGCATCACAATTGCCATTCAGTCTTCCAACTGAAGATGTCCTACTTCCCAACAAATAGGAAGAAATAAAACGAATGAGCATCATTGGTATTTAAAGTGAATTCTAATGAAGTTTTTATTCTTCTTCTTCCTCTACCCTTTGTTTATGTCCATAGGGTCTAAATATCCATCTAAATGGAATTATAACTTCTCTCTATATTGTGGTCATCTTTTTGAATAATTTTCCTTGTTTTCACCTTTAAGGCTTCTTTCAGCTCCTTGCGATAGAATGCTTGGGTGTTGAAGAACCGCTATCATCTATTCATGATAACTTCCAACAATCGGTTTTGAAATTTTCATTTTTCATCTTTTTGAGGTCACGTACTGTATGTTTCTATTTTGTATAGATCTTACTTTAATAAACTGGTATTGAAGTCCTTCGGTAAGAAGGAGATTCGGGCACAGTGGGAAAATATGTTTCCTAAATAATTGTAAACATACATGCCAGTTAAAAATAAAGGCATCAAAATTGTCATTCAGGCTTCTATTAAACTGATGATGTCCTACTTTCCCACAAAGAAAAAGAAATAAAAAGGATGAGAATCATTTGTACATTCAAGTTGTTTTAATATCATCTTTATTTGTTTTCCTCTTCCCTTGGTCTTTGTTTATAGCGCGTAAGTATTCATCTATATTAAATTATAGCTTCGTAATATAGTCTGGTCATCTTTGTGAATCTTTTTCATTGTATTCACTGTTAGGTTTTTTATTTCATCTCACCGCGATAGAATACTTGGGTGTTGTTAAAACGCTACCACCTTTCCATGATAACTTTCAACAATCGGTTTGGAAATTTTCATTTACATCTTTTATAGGGTCATGTACTGTATGTTTGATCTCATGTATGGATCATACTTTAATAAACTTGAATTGAAGTCCTCCTGTAAGAAGAGCAGTTCGGGCATATTGATAAATATATGTTTCCTTAACTATTGTAATTATACATGCCAGGTATGAAAAAAGGCATCAAAATTGTGATTCAGGCTTTAAACCGATAATACCTGCCCACAAAGAAAAAGAAATGAAAAGGATGAGAATCATTTGTACATTAAGTTTATTTTAATATCATCTTCATTTGTTTTTCTCTTCCCTTGGTCTTTGTTTATAGCGCGTAAGTATTCATCTATATTCAAGTAACTACGTTATATATTCTGGTCATCTTTGTGAATCTTTTTCATTGTATTCACTGTTAGCTTTTTTATTTCATCTCACCGCGATAAAATACTTGGGTGTTGTAAAAACACTGGCACCTTTCCATGATAACTTCCAACCATCGGTTTGGAAATTTTCATTTACATCTTTATAGGGTCATGTACTGTATGTTTGATCTCATGTATGGATCATACTTTAATGTACTTGTATTGAAGTCCTCCTGTAAGAAGAGCAGTTCGGTCATATTGATAAATATATGTTTCCTTAACCATTGTAATTATACATGCCAGGTATGAAAAAGGCATCAAAATTGTGATTCAGGCTTTAAACCGATAATACCTGCCCACAAAGAAAAAGAAATGAAAAGGATGAGAATCATTTGTACATTAAATTTATTTTAATATCATCTTTATTTGTTTTTCTCTTCCCTTGGTCTTTGTTTATAGCGCGTAAGTATTCATCTATATTAAATTATAGCTTCGTAATATAGTCTGGTCATCTTTGTGAATCTTTTTCATTGTATTCACTGTTAGGTTTTTTATTTCATCTCACCGCGATAGAATACTTGGGTGTTGTAAAAACGCTGGCACCTTTCCATGATAACTTCCAACCATCGGTTTGGAAATTTTCATTTACATCTTTTATAGGGTCATGTACTGTATGTTTGATCTCATGTATGGATCATACTTTAATGTACTTGTATTGAAGTCATCCTGTAAGAAGAGCAGTTCGGGCATATTGATAAATATATGTTTCCTTAACTATTGTAATTATACATGCCAGGTATGAAAAAGGCATCAAAATTGTGATTCAGGCTTTAAACCGATAATACCTGCCCACAAAGAAAAAGAAATGAAAAGGATGAGAATCATTTGTACATTAAATTTATTTTAATATCATCTTTATTTGTTTTTCTCTTCCCTTGGTCTTTGTTTATAGTGCGTAAGTGTTCATCTATATTAAATTATAGCTTCGTAATACAGTCTGGTCATCTTCGTGAACCTTTCACATTGTATTCAGTGTTAGGCTTTTTATTTTACTCACAACGATAGAATGCTTGGGTGTTGTAGGAAATGCTACCACCTATCCATGCTAACTTCCAACAATCGGTTTTGAAATTTTCATTTTTCATCATTTATGAAGTCATGGACTGGTAGTTTATATTATGTATAGATCTTGCTTGAATGAACTGGTATGGTAGTCCTGCTGTAGGAAGTGAAACTCGGGCAAAGTGGTAAAGATATGTTTCCTAACAATTGTTAACATACATGCCAGTTTAACATGAAGGCATCAATATTGTCATTCAGGCTTCTAACTGATGAACTCTGACCTACCCATATAGAAGAAGAAACTGAAAAGAATGAGCATAATTTGTAATTGGGGTGAATTGTAATGAAATCTTTATTTGTTTTCCTCTAATTCCCCTGGTCTTTGTTCATAGTGGGTAAGTATTCATCTATTTTCAATTATAGCTTTGTTATATATTCTGGTCATCTTTTTGAAGCTTTTCCATTGTATTCACCGTCAGGTTCTTTTTATTAGCTCACCACAATAGAATACTTGGTTGTTGTAAAAATGTTGGTACCTATCCATGATAACTTCCAACTATCGGGTTAAACATTTTAAAATTTCATTTTTTATGAGGTCACGGACTGGTAATTTATATTATGTATAGATCTTGCTTGAATGAACTGGTATTGTAGTCCTGCGCTGGGAAGGGAAACTCGGGCAGAGTGTTAAAGATATGTTTTCTAAACAATTGTAACATACATGCCAGGTAAAAAAAAAAAGGGGGGCATCAAAATTGTCATTCAGTCTTCCAACTGAAAATGTCCAACTTCCCAACAAATAGGAAGAAATAAAAAGAATGAGCATCATTTGTATTAGAAGTGAATTCTAATGAAATCTTAATTCTTCTTTTTTTACCCTTTGTTTATGTCTATAGAGTGTGTATCCACCTTAATTTAATCATAACTTCTCTCTATATTCTGGTCATCTTTCTGACTAATCTTCCTTCTTTTCACCTTTTAGGCTTCTTTTAGCTCCTCGCGATAGAATACTTGGGTGTTGAAGAAACGCTATCATTTATTTATGATAACTTTCAACAATCGGTTTTGTAATTTTCATTTTTCACCTTGTATGAGATCACGTACTGTATGTTTATATTATGTATGGATCATACTTTAATGAACTGGTATTGTAGTCCTTTGGTAAGAAGGGAAACTCGGGCACAGTGGTAAAGATATTTTTCCTAAACAATTGTTAACAAACATGCCAGTTTAACATGAAGGCATCCAAATTGTCATTCAGGCTTCTAACTGATGAACTCTGACTTACCCACATAGAAGAAGAAAATGAAAAGAATGTGCATAATTTGTAATTGGGGTGAATTGTAATGAAATCTTTATTTGTTTTCCTCTAATTCTCTTGGTCTTTGTTCATA
Organism: Mesocentrotus franciscanus; assembly: GCA_037976565.1. Classification (NCBI taxonomy): domain Eukaryota; kingdom Metazoa; phylum Echinodermata; class Echinoidea; order Camarodonta; family Strongylocentrotidae; genus Mesocentrotus; species Mesocentrotus franciscanus. Next base: position 20,953,611 of record CP137670.1, on the reverse strand, counting down.
GTGGGTAAGTATTCATCTATATTCAATTATAAGTTTGTTATATATTCTGGTCATCTTTTTGAAGCTTTTCCATTGTATTCACCGTCAGGTTCTTTTTATTAGCTCACCGCAATAGAATACTTGGGTGTTTTAGAAATGTTGGTACCTATCCATGATAACTTCCAACTATCGGGTTTAACATTTTAAAATTTCATTTTTATTAGGTCACGGACTGGTAATTTATATTATGTATAGATCTTGCTTGAATGAACTGGTATTAAAGTCCTGCGCTGGGAAGGGAAATTCGGGCACAGTGGTAAAGATATGTTTTCTAAACAATTGTAACATACATGCCAGTTTAAAAAAAAGGGGGGGGGGCATCAAAATTGTCATTTAGTCTTCCAACTGAAAATGTCCTACTTCCCAACAAATAGGAAGAAATAGAAAGAATGAGCATCATTTGTATTAGAAGTGAATTCTAATGAAATCTTAATTCTTCTTTTTCTACCCTTTGTTTATGTTTATAGTGTGTAAGTATCCATCTTAATTTAATTATAACTTCTCTTTATATTCTGGTCATCTTTCTGACTAATCTTCCTTCTTTTCACCTTTTAGGCTTCTTTTAGCTCCTCGCGATAGAATACTTGGGTGTTGAAGAAACGCTATCATTTATTTATGATAACTTCCAACAATCGGTTTTGTAATTTTCATTTTTCACCTTTATGAGATCACGTACTGTATGTTTATATTATGTATGGATCATACTTTAATGAACTGGTATTGTAGTCCTTCGGTAAGAAGGGAAACTCGGGCACAGTGGTAAAGATATTTTTCCTAAACAATTGTTAACAAACATGCCAGTTTAACATGAAGGCATCCAAATTGTCATTCAGGCTTCTAACTGATGAACTCTGACTTACCCACATAGAAGAAGAAAATGAAAAGAATGTGCATAATTTGTAATTGGGGTGAATTGTAATGAAATCTTTATTTTTTTTCCTATAATTCCCTTGGTCTTTGTTCATAGCGCGTAAGTATTCATCTATATTCAATTATAAGTTTGTTATATATTCTGGTCATCTTTTTGAAGCCTTTCCATTGTATTCACTGTTAGGTTTTTTTTTATTTTGCTCACCACAATAGTATGCTTGGGTGTTGTTGAAATTCTAGCAACTATCCATGATAACTTCAAACAATCGGTTTGGAAATTTTAAAATTCCATCTATTACGAGATCACGTACTATATGTTTATATTATGTGGTGGTTATTAGTGGTGGTTATTTTTTATTTTTACCTGACTGCTAAGAAAGCATAAAGAAAGGATTAATGAACTGGTATTGTAGTCCTTCGGTAATAAGGGAAATTCGGGCACAGTGGTAAAGATATGCTTCCTTAAAGATACTATGTCCCTTTTGCAGCCAACATAAAATTCTGTAGAACTTTGAGGGAATTATGAATATGTCATGTGTACCCTATCTGTGAAATTTAAACGTTAGCAGTGTCCTAATATTCAAATTATGCAAGGAAACCCGTTTACTTGCTAGACTTCACTGTCAGACACTATTGAGTGACTGACTGGCTTTTTTGTCATCTTTTGTAATGACATACATCAAATGAGCTGTAAAGGGTACATGGCCATTTGTCTACATCAATAACCCGCTTCTTGTAATGGCCAAAATTAAACTGATTGAATCTTTGCGCAGCATAAAACGTACCAACATTCGCTACAAAGGTCTGACAAATCAGACTATTACTAACTGGCTCTATAGCTCCTAAGTCGATTCGACAACTATTAGTCGTTATTTTCCCACTTAAAGACATTTTCAAGCCCCCTTTTTTTGGGAAGTTCAAAATTAGTATTGTTTTTCAAATGCCGTTGGAATTTAACCTTTTCATTTTTGGCCTGCAAATGGGACATAGTACCTTTAACATTTGTAAACGTACATGCCAGTTTAACATGAAGGCATCAAAATTGTCATTCAGTCTTCCAACTGACGATGTCCTACTTCCCAACTAATAAGAAGAAATAGACAGGATGAGCATCATTTGTATTTGAAGTGAATTCTAATGAAATATTAATTCTTCTTTCTCTACCCTTTGTTTATTTCCATAGGGCGTAAGTATCCATCTAAATTGAATTATAACTTCTCTATATATTCTGGTCATCTTTCTGACTAATTTTCGTTCTTTTCACCTTTTAGGCTTCTTTTAGCTCTTTGCGATAGAATGCTTGGGTGTTTAAGAAACGCTATCATCTATTCATGATAACTTCCAACAATCGGTTTTGAAATTTTCATTTTTCATCTTTTATGAGGTCACGTACTGTATGTTTCTATTTTGTATAGATCTTACTTTAATAAACTGGTATTGAAGTCCTTCTGTAAGAAGGGCAATTCTGGCATAGTGGTAAATATATGTTTTCCTTAACAATTGTAACATACATGCCAGGTTAAAAAAAATACCGTCAAAATTGTCATTCAGTCTTCAAACCGATAATCTCGTCCTTGCACACAAAGAAAAAAATGAAAAGGATGAGAATCATTTTTGTATTAAGTTTATTATAATATCATCTTTATTTGTTTTCCTATTCCTTTGGTCTTTGTTCATAGTTGGTAATTATTCATCTTAATTCAAATATAGCTACTTTATACATTTTGGCCATCCTTTTGAAGCCTTTTCAATGTATTCACTGTTAGACTTTTATCATGATAGAATGTTTGGGTTTCGTATAAATGCTAGCCCCTTTCCATGATAACTTCCAACAATCGATTTGGAAATTTTCCTCTTTCATCTTTAATGAGGTCACGTACTGTATGTTTCTATTTTGTATAGATCTTACTTTAAGGAACTGGTATTGTAAACCTTCGGTAAGAAGGGAAATTCGAGTACAGTGGTAAAGATATCTTTCCTAAATAATTGTAAACATACATGCCAGTTAAAAATAAAGGCATCAAATAAGTCATTCAGTCTTCCGGCCGGAGATGTCCTACTTTCCAACAAAAAGGAGGATATAAAAAGAATGAGCATTATTTGTATTAGAAGTGAATTGTAATGAAATCTTTATTCTTCTTTTTCTACCCTTTGTTTATGTCTATAGGGCGTAAGTATCCATCTAAATTTAATTATAACTTCTCTTTATATTCTGGTCATCTTTCTGACTAATCTTCCTTCTTTTCACCTTTTAGGCTTCTTTTAGCTCCTCGCGATAGAATACTTGGGTGTTGAAGAAACGCTATCATTTATTTATGATAACTTCCAATAATCGGTTTTGTAATTTTCCTTTTTCACCTGTTATGAGATCACGTATTGTATGTTTATATTATGTATGGATCATACTTTAATGAACTGGTATTGTAGTCCTTCGGTAAGAAGGGAAACTCGGGCACAGTGGTAAAGATATTTTTCCTAAACAATTGTTAACAAACATGCCAGTTTAACATGAAGGCATCCAAATTGTCATTCAGGCTTCTAACTGATGAACTCTGACTTACCCACATAGAAGAAGAAAATGAAAAGAATGTGCATAATTTGTAATTGAGGTGAATTGAAATGAAATCTGTATTTGTTTTCCTCTAATTCTCTTGGTCTTTGTTCTTAGCGTGTAAGTATTCATTTATATTCAATTATAGCTTTGTTATATATTCTGGTCATCTTTTTGAAGCTTTTCCATTGTATTCACTGTTAGGCTTTTTATTTTACTCACAACGATAGAATGCTTGGGTGTTGTAGAAATGCTACCACCTATCCATGCTAACTTCCAACAATCGGTTTTGAAATTTTCATTTTTCATCATTTATGAAGTCACGGACTGGTAGTTTATATTATGTATAGATCTTGCTTGAATGAACTGATATTGTAGTCCTGCGCTAGGAAGGGAAACTCGGGCACAGGAGTAAAGATATGTTTTCTAAACAATTGTAACATACATGCCAGGTTTAAAAAAAAAGTATCAAAATTGTCATTCACTCTTCCAAGTGAAGATGTCCTACTTCCCAACAAATAGGAAGAAATAGAAAAAATGAGCATCATTTGTATTAGAAGTGAATTCTAATGAAATATTAATTCTTCTTTTTCTACCCTTTGCTTATGTCTATAGGGTGTAAGCATCCATCTTAATTTAATTATAACTTCTCTTTATATTCTGGTCATCTTTCTGACTAATCTTCCTTCTTTTCACCTTTTAGGCTTCTTTTAGCTCATCGCGATAGAATACTTGGGTGTTGAAGAAACGCTATCATTTATTCATGATAACTTCCAACAATCGGTTTTGTAATTTTCATTTTTCACCTTTTATGAGATCACGTACTGTATGTTTATATTATGTATGGATCATACTTTAATGAACTGGTATTGAAGTCCTTCTGTAAGAAGGGCAATTCTGGCATAGTGGTAAATATATGTTTCTTTAACAATTGTAATATACATGCCAGGTAAAAAAAAGAATTGTAATGAAATCTTCATTTGTTTTTCTCTCATTCCCTTGGTCTTTGTTCATAGCGCGTAAGTATTCATCTATATTCAATTATAGCTTTGTTATAAATTCTGGTCATCTTTTGAAAGCTTTTCCATTGTATTCACTGTAAGGCTTTTCTTTTAGCTCAAACGATAGAATACTTGGGTGTTGTAGAAATGCTAGCACCTATCCATGAAAACTTCCAACAATCGGTTTTGAAATTTGAAATTCCATCTTTTAGGAGGTCACGTACTACATGTTTATATTATATGTAGATATTACTTTAATGAACTGGTATTGTAGTCCTTCGGTAAAAAGGGAAATTCGGGCACAGTGGTAAAGATATGCTTCCTTAACATTTGTAAACGTACATTCCAGGTATAAAGGAAGTCATCAGAATTGTCATTCAGCCTTGCAACTGATAATGTCCTACTTCCCAACAAAGAAGAAGAAATCGACAGGATGAGCATCATTTGTATTTGAAGTGAATTCTAATGAAATCTTTAATCTTCTTATTCCTCTACCTTTTTTTTTCCATAGGGTATAAATATCTATCTAAATTGAATTATAACTTCTAATATATTCTGGTCAGCTTTCTGAATAACTTTCCATGTTTTCTCCTTTTAGACTTCTTTTAGCTCCTTACGATAAAATGCTGCGGTGTTGAAGAAAGGCTACTACCTATTCATGATAGATATCAACCATCGGTTTTCAATTTTTAATTTGCAATCTTTCATGGAGTCACGTACTATATGTTTATATTATGTATAGATCATACTTTAATGAACTGGTATTCAAGTCCTTCTGTAAGGAGGGAAACTCGGGCACAGTGGTAAAGATATTTTTCCTAAACAATTGTTAACAAACATGCCAGTTTAACATGAAGGCATCCAAATTGTCATTCAGGCTTCTAACTGATAAACTCTGACTTACCCACATAGAAGAAGAAAATGAAAAGAATGTGCATAATTTCTAATTGAGGTGAATTGTAATGAAATCTTTATTTGTTTTCCTCTAATTCTCTTGGTCTTTGTTCTTAGCGTGTAAGTATTCATCTATATTAAATTATAGCTTTGTTATATATTCTGGTCATCTTAATGAAGCTTTTCCATTGTATTCACTGTAAGGCTTTTTATTTTACTCACAACGATAGAATGCTTGGGTGTTGTAGAAATGCTACCACCTATCCATGCTAACTTCCAACAATCGGTTTTGAAATTTTTCATTTTTCATCATTTATGAAGTCACGGACTGGTAGTTTATATTATGTATAGATCTTGCTTGAATGAACTGGTATTGTAGTCCTGCGGTATGAAGTGAAACTCGGGCACAGTGGTAAAGATATGTTTCCTAAACAATTGTTAACATACATGCCAGTTTAACATGAAGGCGTCAATATTGTCATTCAGGCTTCTAACTGATGAACTCTGACTTACCCATATAGAAGAAGAAAATGAAAAGAATGAGCATAATTTGTAATTGGGGTGAATTGTAGTGAAATCTTTATTTGTTTTCCTCTAATTCCCTTGGTCTTTGTTCATAGTGGGTAAGTATTCATCTATATTCAATTATAGCTTTGTTATATATTCTGGTCATCTTCCTGAACCTTTCTCATTGTATTCACTGTTAGGCTTTTTATTTTACTCACAACGATATAATGCTTGGTTGTAGAAATGCTACCATTGCACCTATTCATGCTAACTTCCAATAATCGGTTTTGAAATTTTCATTTTTCATCATGTATGAAGTCACGGACTGGTAGTTTATATTATGTATAGATCTTGCTTGAATGAACTGGTATTGTAGTCAGGACCTGCGCTACGAAGGAAAACTCGGGCACAGTGGTAAAGATATGTTTTCCAAACAATTGTAACATACATAATAGGTTAAAAAAAAGGGGGCATCAAAATTGTCATTCAGTCTTCCAACTGAAGATGTCCTACTTCCCAAGAAATAGGAAGAAATAGAAAGAATGATCATCATTTGTATTAGAAGTGAATTCTAATTAAATCTTAATTCTTCTTTTTCTACCCTTTGTTAATGTCTATAGGGTGTAAGTATCCATCTTAATTGAATTATAACTTCTCTTTATATTCTGGTCATCTTTCTGACTAATCTTCCTGTTTTCACCTTTTAGGCTTCTTTTAGCTTCTCGCGATAGAATACTTGGGTGTTGAAGAAAGGCTACTACCTATTCATGATAGATGTCAACCATCGGTTTTGAATTTTTAATTTGCAATCTTTCATGGAGTCACGTACTATATGTTTATATTATGTATAGATCATACTTTAATGAACTGGTATTCAAGTCCTTCTGTAAGGAGGGAAACTCGGGCACAGTGGTAAAGATATGTTTCCTAAACAATTGTTAACATACATGCCAGTTTAACATGAAGGCGTCAATATTGTCATTCAGGCTTCTAACTGATGAACTCTGACTTACCCATATAGAAGAAGAAAATGAAAAGAATGAGCATAATTTGTAGTTGGGGTGAATTGTAGTGAAATCTTTATTTTGTTTTCCTCTAATTCCCTTGGTCTTTGTTCATAGTGGGTAAGTATTCATCTACATTCAATTATAGCTTTGTTATATATTCTGGTCATCTTCGTGAACCTTTCTCATTGTATTCACTGTTAGGCTTTTTATTTTACTCACAACGATATAATGCTTGGTTGTTGTAGAAATGCTACCATTGCACCTTTTCATGCTAACTTCCAATAATCGGTTTTGAAATTTTCATTTTTCATAATGTATGAAGTCACGGACTGGTAGTTTATATTATGTATAGATCTTGCTTGAATGAACTGGTATTGTAGTCAGGACCTGCGCTAGGAAGGAAAACTCGGGCACAGTGGTAAAGATATGTTTTCCAAACAATTGTAACATACATAATAGGTAAAAAAAAGGGGCATCAAAATTGTCATTCAGTCTTCCAACTGAAGATGTCCTACTTCCCAACAAATAGGAAGAAATAGAAAGAATGAGCATCATTTGTATTAGAAGTGAATTCTAATGAAATCTTAATTCTTCCTTTTCTACCCTTTGTTAATGTCTATAGGGTGTAAGTATCCATCTTAATTGAATTATAACTTCTCTTTATATTCTGGTCATCTTTCTGACTAATCTTCCTGTTTTCACCTTTTAGGCTTCTTTTAGCTCCTCGCGATAGAATACTTGGGTGTTAAAGAAACGCTTTTATTTATTTATGATAACTTCCAACAATCGGTTTTGTAATTTTCATTTTTCACCTTTTATGAGATCACGTACTGTATGTTTATATTATGTATGGATCATACTTTAATGAACTGGTATTGTAGTCCTTCGGTAAGAAGGGAAACTCGGGCACAGTGGTAAAGATATTTTTCCTAAACAATTGTTAACAAACATGCCAGTTTAACATGAAGGCATCCAAATTGTCATTCAGGCTTCTAACTGATGAACTCTGACTTACCCACATAGAAGAAGAAAATGAAAAGAATGTGCATAATTTGTAATTGGGGTGAATTGTAATGAAATCTTTATTTGTTTTCCACTAATTCTCTTGGTCTTTGTTCTTAGCGTGTAAGTATTCATCTATATTCAATTATAGCTTTGTTATATATTCTGGTCATCTTTTTGAAGCTTTTCCATTGTATTCACTGTTAGGCTTTTTATTTTGCTCACAACGATAGAATGCTTGGGTGTTGTTGAAATTCTAGCAACTCCATGATAACTTCAAACAATCGGTTTGGAAATTTTTAAATTCCATCCATTACGAGATCACGTACTATATGTTTATATTATGTGGTGGTTATTAGTGGTGGTTATTTTTTATTTTTACCTGACTGCTAAGAAAGCATAAAGAAAGGATTAATGAACTGGTATTGTAGTCCTTCGGTAATAAGGAAATTCGGGCACAGTGGTAAAGATATGCTTCCTTAAAGATACTATGTCCCTTTGCAGCCAACATCAAATTCTGTAGAACTTTGAGGAATTATGAATATGTCATGTGTCCCTATCTGTGAAATTTAAACGTTAGCAGTGTCCTAATATTCAAATAATGCAAGGAAACCTGTTTACTTGCTAGACTTCACTGTCAGACACTATTGAGTGACTGACTGGCTTTTTTCATCTTTTGTAACATACATCAAAATGAGCTGTAAAGGGTACATGGGCATTTGTCTCATCAATAACCCACTTCTTGTAATGGCCAAAATTAAACTGATTGAATCTTTGCGCAGCATAAAACGTACCAACATTCGCTACAATGGTCTGAAAAATCAGACTATTACTAACTGGCTCTATAGCTCCTAAGTCGATTCGACAACTATTAGTCGTTATTTTCCAACTTAAAGACATTTTCAAGCCCCCCTCTTTTTTTGGGGGAAGTTCTAAATTAGTATTGTTTTTTTTAAATGCCGTTGGAATTTAACCTTTTCATTTTTTGGCCTGCAAATGGGACATAGTACCTTTAACATTTGTAAACGTACATGCCAGGCATAAAGGAAGGCATCACAATTGCCATTCAGTCTTCCAACTGAAGATGTCCTACTTCCCAACAAATAGGAAGAAATAGAACGAATGAGCATCATTGGTATTTAAAGTGAATTCTAATGAAGTTTTTATTCTTCTTCTTCCTCTACCCTTTGTTTATGTCCATAGGGTCTAAATATCAATCTAAATGGAATTATAACTTCTCTCTATATTGTGGTCATCTTTTTGAATAATTTTCCTTGTTTTCACCTTTAAGGCTTCTTTCAGCTCTTTGCGATAGAATGCTTGGGTGTTGAAGAACCGCTATCATCTATTCATGATAACTTCCAACAATCGGTTTTGAAATTTTCATTTTTCATCTTTTTTGAGGTCACGTACTGTATGTTTCTATTTTGTATAGATCTTACTTTAATAAACTGGTATTGAAGTCCTTCGGTAAGAAGGAGATTCGGGCACAGTGGGAAAATATGTTTCCTAAATAATTGTAAACATACATGCCAGTTAAAAATAAAGGCATCAAAATTGTCATTCAGGCTTCTATTAAACTGATGATGTCCTACTTTCCCACAAAGAAAAAGAAATAAAAAGGATGAGAATCATTTGTACATTCAAGTTGTTTTAATATCATCTTTATTTGTTTTCCTCTTCCCTTGGTCTTTGTTTATAGCGGGTAAGTATTCATCTATATTCAATTATAGCTATGTTATATATTCTGGTCATCTTTGTGAAACTTTTTCATTGTACTCACTGTTAGGTTTTTTATTTCATCTCACCGCGATAGAATACTTGGGTGTTGTAAAAACGCTACCACCTTTCCATGATAACTTTCAACAATCGGTTTGGAAATTTTCATTTACATCTTTTATAGGGTCATGTACTGTATGTTTGATCTCATGTATGGATCATACTTTAATGTACTTGTATTGAAGTCCTCCTGTAAGAAGAGCAGTTCGGGCATATTGATAAATATATGTTTCCTTAACTATTGTAAATATACATGCCAGGTATGAAAAAAGGCATCAAAACTGTGATTCAGGCTTTAAACCGATAATACCTGCCCACAAAGAAAAAGAAATGAAAAGGATGAGAATCATTTGTACATTAAGTTTATTTTAATATCATCTTCATTTGTTTTTCTCTTCCCTTGGTCTTTGTTTATAGCGCGTAAGTATTCATCTATATTCAAGTATAGCTACGTTATATATTCTGGTCATCTTTGTGAATCTTTTTCATTGTATTCACTGTTAGGTTTTTTATTTCATCTCACCGCGATAGAATACTTGGGTGTTGTAAAAACGCTGGCACCTTTCCATGATAACTTCCAACCATCGGTTTGGAAATTTTCATTTACATCTTTTATAGGGTCATGTACTGTATGTTTGATCTCATGTATGGATCATACTTTAATGTACTTGTATTGAAGTCCTCCTGTAAGAAGAGCAGTTCGGGCATATTGATAAATATATGTTTCCTTAACTATTGTAATTATACATGCCAGGTATGAAAAAAGGCATCAAAATTGTGATTCAGGCTTTAAACCGATAATACCTGCCCACAAAGAAAAAGAAATGAAAAGGATGAGAATCATTTGTACATTAAGTTTATTTTAATATCATCTTCATTTGTTTTTCTCTTCCCTTGGTCTTTGTTTATAGCGCGTAAGTATTCATCTATATTCAATTATAGCTACGTTATATATTCTGGTCATCTTTGTGAATCTTTTTGATTGTATTCACTGTTAGGTTTTTATTTTATCTCACCGCGATAGAATACTTGGGTGTTGTAAAAACGCTGGCACCTTTCCATGATAACTTCCAACCATCGGTTTGGAAATTTTCATTTACATCTTTATAGGGTCATGTACTGTATGTTTGATCTCATGTATGGATCATACTTTAATGTACTTGTATTGAAGTCCTCCTGTAAGAAGAGCAGTTCGGGCATATTGATAAATATATGTTTCCTTAACTATTGTAAATATACATGCCAGGTATGAAAAAAGGCATCAAAACTGTGATTCACGCTTTAAACCGATAATACCTGCCCACAAAGAAAAAGAAATGAAAAGGATGAGAATCATTTGTACATTAAGTTTATTTTAATATCATCTTCATTTGTTTTTCTCTTCCCTTGGTCTTTGTTTATAGCGCGTAAGTATTCATCTATATTCAAGTATAGCTACGTTATATATTCTGGTCATCTTTGTGAATCTTTTTCATTGTATTCACTGTTAGGTTTTTTATTTCATCTCACCGCGATAGAATACTTGGGCGTTGTAAAAACGCTGGCACCTTTCCATGATAACTTCCAACCATCGGTTTGGAAATTTTCATTTACATCTTTATAGGGTCATGTACTGTATGTTTGATCTCATGTATGGATCATACTTTAATGTACTTGTATTGAAGTCATCCTGTAAGAAGAGCAGTTCGGGCATATTGATAAATATATGTTTCCTTAACTATTGTAATTATACATGCCAGGTATGAAAAAGGCATCAAAATTGTGATTCAGGCTTTAAACCGATAATACCTGCCCACAAAGAAAAAGAAATGAAAAGGATGAGAATCATTTGTACATTAAGTTTATTTTAATATCATCTTTATTTGTTTTTCTCTTCCCTTGGTCTTTGTTTATAGCGCGTAATTATTCATCTATATTCAATTATAGCTTCGTTATATATTCTGGTCATCTTTGTGAATCTTTTTCATTGTATTCACTGTTAGGTTTTTATTTCATCTCACCGCGATAGAATACTTGGGTGTTGTAAAAACGCTGGCACCTTTCCATGATAACTTCCAACAATCGGTTTGGAAAGTTTCATTTACATCTTTTATAGGGTCATGTACTGTATGTTTGATCTCATGTATGGATCATACTTTAATGTACTTGTATTGAAGTCCTCCTGTAAGAAGAGCAGTTCGGGCATATTGATAAATATATGTTTCCTTAACAATTGTAATTATACATGCCAGGTATGAAAAAGGCATCAAAATTGTGATTCAGGCTTTAAACTGATAATACCTGCCCACAAAGAAAAAGAAATGAAAAGGATGAGAATCATTTGTACATTAAATTTATTTTAATATCATCTTTATTTGTTTTCTCTTCCCTTGGTCTTTGTTTATAGCGCGTAAGTATTCATCTATATTAAATTATAGCTTCGTAATATAGTCTGGTCATCTTCGTGAACCTTTCTCATTGTATTCACTGTTAGGCTTTTTATTTTACTCACAACGATAGAATGCTTGGGTGTTGTAGAAATGCTACCACCTATCCATGCTAACTTCCAACAATCGGTTTTGAAATTTTCATTTTTCATCATTTATGAAGTCACGGACTGGTAGTTTATATTATGTATAGATCTTGCTTGAATGAACTGGTATGGTAGTCCTGCGGTAGGAAGTGAAACTCGGGCAAAGTGTTAAAGATATGTTTTCCAAACAATTGTAACATACATAATAGGTTAAAAAAAAGGGGCATCAAAATTGTCATTCAGTCTTCCAACTGAAGATGTCCTACTTCCCAACAAATAGGAAGAAATAGAAAGAATGAGCATCATTTGTATTAGAAGTGAATTCTAATGAAATCTTAATTCTTCTTTTTTTACCCTTTGTTTATGTCTATAGGGTGTGTGTATCCATCTTAATTTAATTATAACTTCTCTTTATATTCTGGTCATCTTTCTGACTAATCTTCCTTCTTTTCACCTTTTAGGCTTCTTTTAGCTCCTCGCGATAGAATACTTGGGTGTTGAAGAAACGCTATCATTTATTTATGATAACTTCCAACAATCGGTTTTGTAATTTTCATTTTTCACCTTTTATGAGATCACGTACTGTATGTTTATATTATGTATGGATCATACTTTAATGAACTGGTATTGTAGTCCTTCGGTAAGAAGGGAAACTCGGGCACAGTGGTAAAGATATTTTTCCTAAACAATTGTTAACAAACATGCCAGTTTAACATGAAGGCATCCAAATTGTCATTCAGGCTTCTAACTGATGAACTCTGACTTACCCACATAGAAGAAGAAAATGAAAAGAATGTGCATAATTTGTAATTGGGGTGAATTGTAATGAACTCTTTATTTGTTTTCCTCTAATTCTCTTGGTCTTTGTTCATAGCGCGTAAGTATTCATCTATATTCAATTATAAGTTTGTTATATATTCTGGTCATCTTTTTGAAGCTTTTCCATTGTATTCACCGTCAGGTTCTTTTTATTAGCTCACCGCAATAGAATACTTGGGTGTTTTAGAAATGTTGGTACCTATCCATGATAACTTCCAACTATCGGGTTTAACATTTTAAAATTTCATTTTTTATTAGGTCACGGACTGGTAATTTATATTATGTATAGATCTTGCTTGAATGAACTGGTATTAAAGTCCTGCGCTGGGAAGGGAAACTCGGGCACAGTGGTAAAGATATGTTTTCTAAACAATTGTAACATACATGCCAGGTAAAAAAAAAAGGGGGGGATCAAAATTGTCATTTAGTCTTCCAACTGAAAATGTCCTACTTCCCAACAAATAGGAAGAAATAGAAAGAATGAGCATCATTTGTATTAGAAGTGAATTCTAATGAAATCTTAATTCTTCTTTTTCTACCCTTTGTTTATGTTTATAGGGTGTAAGTATCCATCTTAATTTAATTATAACTTCTCTTTATATTCTGGTCATCTTTCTGACTAATCTTCCTTCTTTTCACCTTTTAGGCTTCTTTTAGCTCCTCGCGATAGAATACTTGGGTGTTGAAGAAACGCTATCATTTATTTATGATAACTTCCAACAATCGGTTTTGTAATTTTCATTTTTCACCTTTTATGAGATCACGTACTGTATGTTTATATTATGTATGGATCATACTTTAATGAACTGGTATTGTAGTCCTTCGGTAAGAAGGGAAACTCGGGCACAGTGGTAAAGATATTTTTCCTAAACAATTGTTAACAAACATGCCAGTTTAACATGAAGGCATCAAAATTGTCATTCAGGCTTCTAACTGATGAACTCTGACTTACCCACATAGAAGAAGAAAATGAAAAGAATGTGCATAATTTGTAATTGGGGTGAATTGTAATGAAATCTTTATTTTTTTTCCTATAATTCCCTTGGTCTTTGTTCATAGCGCGTAAGTATTCATCTATATTCAATTATAAGTTTGTTATATATTCTGGTCATCTTTTTGAAGCTTTTCCATTGTATTCACTGTTAGGTTTTTTTTTTATTTTGCTCACCACAATAGTACACTTGGGTGTTGTTGAAATTCTAGCAACTATCCATGATAACTTCAAACAATCGGTTTGGAAATTTTTAAATTCCATCTATTACGAGATCACGTACTATATGTTTATATTATGTGGTGGTTATTAGTGGTGGTTATTTTTATTTTTACCTGACTGCTAAGAAAGCATAAAGAAAGGATTAATGAACTGGTATTGTAGTCCTTCGGTAATAAGGAAATTCGGGCACAGTGGTAAAGATATGCTTCCTTAAAGATACTATGTCCCTTTGCAGCCAACATCAAATTCTGTAGAACTTTGAGGAATTATGAATATGTCATGTGTGCCTATCTGTGAAATTTAAACGTTAGCAGTGTCCTAATATTCAAATTATGCAAGGAAACCCGTTTACTTGCTAGACTTCACTGTCAGACACTATTGAGTGACTGACTGGCTTTTTTGTCATCTTTTGTAATGACATACATCAAATGAGCTGTAAAGGGTACGTGGGCATTTGTCTACATCAATAACCCGCTTCTTGTAATGGCCAAAATTAAACTGATTGAATCTTTGTGCAGCATAAAACGTACCAACATTCGCTTGAAAGGTCTGACAAATCAGACTATTACTAACTGGCTCTATAGCTCCTAAGTCGATTCGACAACTATTAGTCGTTATTTTCCCACTTAAAGACATTTTCAAGCCCCCTTTTTTTTTTGGGGGGGGGGGAGTTCTAAATTAGTATTGTTTTTCAAATGCCGTTGGAATTTAACCTTTTCATTTTTTGGTCTGCAAATGGGACATAGTACCTTTAACATTTGTAAACGTACATGCCAGTTTAACATGAAGGCATCAAAATTGTCATTCAGTCTTCCAACTGACGATGTCCTACTTCCCAACTAATAAGAAGAAATAGACAGGATGAGCATCATTTGTATTTGAAGTGAATTCTAATGAAATATTAATTCTTCTTTCTCTACCCTTTGTTTATTTCCATAGGGCGTAAGTATCCATCTAAATTGAATTATAACTTCTCTATATATTCTGGTCATCTTTCTGACTAATTTTCGTTCTTTTCACCTTTTAGGCTTCTTTTAGCTCTTTGCGATAGAATGCTTGGGTGTTTAAGAAACGCTATCATCTATTCATGATAACTTCCAACAATCGGTTTTGAAATTTTCATTTTTCATCTTTTATGAGGTCACGTACTGTATGTTTCTATTTTGTATAGATCTTACTTTAATAAACTGGTATTGAAGTCCTTCTGTAAGAAGGGCAATTCTGGCATAGTGGTAAATATATGTTTTCCTTAACAATTGTAACACACATGCCAGGTTTAAAAAAAACACCGTCAAAATTGTCATTCAGTCTTCAAACCGATAATCTCGTCCTTGCACACAAAGAAAAAAAATGAAAAGGATGAGAATCATTTTTGTATTAAGTTTATTATAATATCATTATTTGTTTTCCTATTCCTTTGGTCTCTGTTCATAGTTGGTAATTATTCATCTTAATTCAATTATAGCTACTTTATATATTTTGGCCATCCTTTTGAAGCCTTTTCATTGTATTCACTGTTAGGCTTTTGTTAAGCTTATCATGATAGAATGTTTGGGTTTCGTATAAATGCTAGCCCCTTTCCATGATAACTTCCAACAATCGATTTGGAAATTTTCCTTTTTCATCTTTAATGAGGTCACGTACTGTATGTCTCTATTTTGTATAGATCTTACTTTAAGGAAATGGTATTGTAAACCTTCGGTAAGAAGGGAAATTCGAGTACAGTGGTAAAGATATCTTTCCTAAATAATTGTAAACATACATGCCAGTTAAAAATAAAGGCATCAAATAAGTCATTCAGTCTTCCGGCCGGAGATGTCCTACTTTCCAACAAAAAGGAGGAAATAAAAAGAATGAGCATTATTCGTATTAGAAGTGAATTGTAATGAAGTCTTTATTCTTCTTCTTCCTCTACCCTTTGTTTTTGTCCATAGGGTCTAAATATCCATTTAAAAGGAATTATAACTTCTCTATATATTGTGGTCATCTTTCTGAATAATTTTCCTTGTTTTCACCTTTAAGGCTTCTTTTAGCTCTTTGCGATAGAATACTTGGGTGTTGAAGAAACGCTATCATTTATTTATGATAACTTCCAATAATCGGTTTTGTAATTTTCCTTTTTCACCTGTTATGAGATCACGTATTGTATGTTTATATTATGTATGGATCATACTTTAATGAACTGGTATTGTAGTCCTTCGGTAAGAAGGGAAACTCGGGCACAGTGGTAAAGATATTTTTCCTAAACAATTGTTAACAAACATGCCAGTTTAACATGAAGGCATCCAAATTGTCATTCAGGCTTCTAACTGATGAACTCTGACTTACCCACATAGAAAAAGAAAATGAAAAGAATGTGCATAATTTGTAATTGAGGTGAATTGTAATGAAATCTGTATTTGTTTTCCTCTAATTCTCTTGGTCTTTGTTCTTAGCGTGTAAGTATTCATTTATATTCAATTATAGCTTTGTTATATATTCTCGTCATCTTTTTGAAGCTTTTCCATTGTATTCACTGTTAGGCTTTTTATTTTTAATGAACTGGTATTGTAGTCCTTCGGTAAAAAGGGAAATTCGGGCACAGTGGTCAAGATATGCTTCCTTAACATTTGTAAACGTACATTCCAGGTATAAAGGAAGTCATCAGAATTGTCATTCAGCCTTGCAACTGATAATGTCCTACTTCCCAACAAAGAAGAAAAAATCGACAGGATGAGCATCATTTGTATTTGAAGTGAATTCTAATGAAATCTTTAATCTTCTTATTCCTCTACCCTTTTTTTTCCATAGGGTATAAATATCCATCTAAATTGAATTATAACTTTTATATATATTCTGGTCAGCTTTCTGAATAACTTTCCATGTTTTCTCCTTTTAGACTTCTTTTAGCTCCTTACGATAGAATGCTTGGGTGTTGAAGAAAGGCTACTACCTATTCATGATAGATATCAACCATCGGTTTTGAATTTTTAATTTGCAATCTTTCATGGAGTCACGTAATATATGTTTATATTATGTATAGATCATACTTTAATGAACTGGTATTCAAGTCCTTCTGTAAGGAGGGAAACTCGGGCACAGTGGTAAAGATATTTTTCCTAAACAATTGTTAACAAACATGCCAGTTTAACATGAAGGCATCAAAATTGTCATTCAGGCTTCTAACTGATGAACTCTGACTTACCCACATAGAAGAAGAAAATGAAAAGAATGTGCATAATTTGTAATTGGGGTGAATTGTAATGAAATCTTTATTTGTTTTCCTCTAATTCTCTTGGTCTTTGTTCTTAGCGTGTAAGTATTCATCTATATTAAATTATAGCTTTGTTATATATTCTGGTCATCTTTTTGAAGCTTTTCCATTGTATTCACTGTTAGGCTTTTTATTTTACTCACAACGATAGAATGCTTGGGTGTTGTAGAAATGCTACCACCTATTCATGCTAACTTCCAATAATCTGTTTTTAAATTTTCATTTTTCATCATTTATGAAGTCACGGACTGGTAGTTTATATTATGTATAGATCTTGCTTGAATGAACTGGTATTGTAGTCAGGACCTGCGCTAGGAAGGAAAACTCGGGCACAGTGTTAAAGATATGTTTTCCAAACAATTGTAACATACATAATAGGTTAACAAAAAGGGGGCATCAAAATTGTCATTCAGTCTTCCAACTGAAGATGTCCTACTTCCCAACAAATAGGAAGAAATAGAAAGAATGAATATCATTTGTATTAGAAGTGAATTCTAATGAAATCTTAATTCTTCTTTTTCTACCCTTTGTTTATGTCTATAGGGTGTAAGTATCCATCTTAATTGAATTATAACCTCTCTTTATATTCTGGTCATCTTTCTGACTAATCTTCCTGTTTTCACCTTTTAGGCTTCTTTTAGCTCCTCGCGATAGAATACTTGGGTGTTAAAGAAACGCTTTTATTTATTTATGATAACTTCCAACAATCGGTTTTGTAATTTTCATTTTTCACCTTTTATGAGATCACGTACTGTATGTTTATATTATGTATGGATCATACTTTAATGAACTGGTATTGTAGTCCTTCGGTAAGAAGGAAACTCGGGCACAGTGGTAAAGATATTTTTCCTAAACAATTGTTAACAAACATGCCAGCTTAACATGAAGGAATCAAAATTGTCATTCAGGCTTCTAACTGATGAACTCTGACTTACCCACATAGAAGAAGAAAATGAAAAGAATGTGCATAATTTGTTATTGGGGGAAATTGTAATGAAATCTTTATTTGTTTTCCTCTAATTCTCTTGGTCTTTGTTCTTAGCGTGTAAGTATTCATCTATATTCAATTATAGCTTTGTTATATATTCTGGTCATCTTTTTGAAGCTTTTCCATTGTATTCACTGTTAGGATTTTTATTTTGCTCACAACGATAGAATGCTTGGGTGTTGTTGAAATTCTAGCAACTCCATGATAACTTCAAACAATCGGTTTGGAAATTTTTAAATTCCATCCATTACGAGATCACGTACTATATGTTTATATTATGTGTTGGTTATTAGTGGTGATTATTTTTTATTTTTATCTGACTGCTAAGAAAGCATAAAGAAAGCATTAATGAACTGGTATTGTAGTCCTTCGGTAATAAGGGAAATTCGGACACAGTGGTAAAGATATGCTTCCTTAAAGATACTATGTCCCTTTTGCAGCCAACATCAAATTCTGTAGAACTTTGGAGGAATTATGAATATGTCATGTGCCCTATCTGTGAAATTTAAACTTTAGCAGTGTCCTAATATTCAAATTATGCAAGGAAACCCGTTTACTTGCTAGACTTCACTGCCAGACACTATTGAGTGACTGACTAGCTTTTTTGTCTTCTTTTGTAATGACATACATCAAATAAGCTGTAAAGGGTACATGGCCATTTGTCTACATCAATAACCCACTTCTTGTAATGGCCAAATTTAAACTGATTGAATCTTTGCGCAGCATAAAACGTACCAACATTCGCTACAATGGTCTGAAAAATCAGACTATTACTAACTGGCTCTATAGCTCCTAAGTCGATTCGACAACTATTAGTCGTTATTTTCCAACTTAAAGACATTTTCAAGCCCCCCTCTTTTTTTGGGAGTTCTAAATTCGTATTGTTCTTCAAATGCCGTTGGAATTTAACCTTTTCATTTTTTGGCCTGCAAATGGGACATAGTACCTTTAACATTTGTAAACGTACATGCCAGGTAGAAAGGAAGGCATCACAATTGCCATTCAGTCTTCCAACTGAAGATGTCCTACTTCCCAACAAATAGGAAGAAATAGAACGAATGAGCATCATTGGTATTAAAAGTGAATTCTAATGAAGTCTTTATTCTTCTTCTTCCTCTACCCTTTGTTTATGTCCATAGGGTCTAAATATCCATATAAATGGAATTATAACTTCTCTATATATTGTGGTCATCTTTCTGAATAATTTTCCTTGTTTTCACCTTTAAGGCTTCTTTTAGCTCTTTGCGATAGAATGCTTGGGTGTTGAAGAAACGCTATCATCTATTCATGATAACTTCCAACAATCGGTTTTGAAATTTTCATTTTTCATCGTTTATGAGGTCACGTACTGTATGTTTCTATTTTGTATAGATCTTACTTTAATAAACTGGTATTGAAGTCCTTCGGTAAAAAAGGGAGATTCCGGCACAGTGGGAAAATATGTTTCCTAAATAATTGTAAACATACATGCCAGTTAAAAAAAAAGGCATCAAAATTGTCATTTAGGCTTCTATTAAACTGATGATGTCCTACTTTCCCACAAAGAAAAAGAAATAAAAAGGATGAGAATCATTTGTACATTCAAGTTGTTTTAATATCTTTTTTCTTTGTATTCCTCTTCCCTTGGTCTTTGTTTATAGCAGGTAAGTATTCATCTATATTCAATTATAGCTACGTTATATATTCTGGTCATCTTTGTGAATCTTTTTCATTGTATTCACTGTTAGGTTTTAATTTCATCTCACCGCGATAGAATAATTGGGTGTTGTAAAAACGCTACCACCTTTCCATGATAACTTTCAACAATCGGTTTGGAAATTTTCATTTACATCTTTTATAGGGTCATGTACTGTATGTTTGATCTCGTGTATGGATCATACTTTAATGTACTTGTATTGAAGTCCTCCTGTAAGAAGAGCAGTTCGGTCATATTGATAAATATATGTTTCCTTAACTATTGTAATTATACATGCCAGGTATGACAGAAGGCATCAAAATTGTGATTCAGGCTTTAAACCGATAATATCTGCCCACAAAGAAAAAGAAATGAAAAAGATGAGAATCATTTGTACATTAAGTTTATTTTAATATCATCTTTATTCGTTTTTTTCTTCCCTTGGTCTTAGTTTATAGCGCGTATTAAAGTATTCATCTATATTAAATTATAGCTTCGTAATATAGTCTGGTCATCTTCGTGAACCTTTCTCATTGTATTCACTGTTAGGCTTTTTATTTTACTCACAACGATAGAATGCTTGGGTGTTGTAGAAATGCTACCACCTATCCATGCTAACTTCCAACAATCGGTTTTGAAATTTTCATTTTTCATCATTTATGAAGTCATGGACTGGTAGTTATGTATAGATCTTGCTTGAATGAACTGGTATTGTAGTCCTGCGGTAGGAAGTGAAACTCGGGCACAGTGGTAAAAATATGTTTCCTAAACAATTGTTAACATACATGCCAGTTTAACATGAAGGCGTCAATATTGTCATTCAGGCTTCTAACTGATGAACTCTGACTTACCCATATAGAAGAAAAAAATGAAAAGAATTAACATAATTTGTAATTGGGGTGAATTGTAATGAAATCTTTATTTCCTATTAAAATAGGAAGAAATAGAAAGAACGAGCGTCAGTCGTATTAGAAGTGAATTCTAATGAAATCTTAATTCTTCTTTTTCTACCCTTTGTTTATGTCTATAGGGTGTAAGTATCCATCTAAATTTAATTATAACTTCTCTTTATATTCTGGTCATCTTTCTGACTAATCTTCCTTGTTTTCACCTTTTAAGCTTCTTTTAGCTCCTCGCGATAGAATACTTGGGTGTTGAAGAAACGCTATCATTTATTTATGATAACTTCCAACAATCGGTTTTGTAATTTTCATTTTTCACCTTTTATGAGATCACGTACTGTATGTTTATATTATGTATGGATCATACTTTAATGAACTGGTATTGTAGTCCTTCGGTAAGAAGGGAAACTCGGGCACAGTGGTAAAGATATTTTTCCTAAACAATTGTTAACAAACATGCCAGTTTAACATGAAGGCATCAAAATTGTCATTCAGGCTTCTAACTGATGAACTCTGACTTACCCACATAGAAGAAGAAAATGAAAAGAATGTGCATAATTTGTAATTGGGGTGAATTGTAATGAAATCTTTATTTGTTTTCTACTAATTCTCTTGGTCTTTGTTCTTAGCGTGTAAGTATTCATCTATATTCAATTATAGCTTTGTTATATATTCTGGTCATCTTTTTGAAGCTTTTCCATTGTATTCACTGTTAGGCTTTTTATTTTGCTCACAACGATAGAATGCTTGGGTGTTGTTGAAATTCTAGCAACTCCATGATAACTTCAAACAATCGGTTTGGAAATTTTTAAATTCCATCCATTACGAGATCACGTACTATATGTTTATATTATGTGGTGGTTATTAGTGGTGGTTATTTTTTATTTTTACCTGACTGCTAAGAAAGCATAAAGAAAGGATTAATGAACTGGTATTGTAGTCCTTCGGTAATAAGGGAAATTCGGGCACAGTGGTAAAGATATGCTTCCTTAAAGATACTATGTCCCTTTTGCAGCCAACATCAAATTCTGTAGAACTTTGGAGGAATTATGAATATGTCATGTGTGCCCTATCTGTGAAATTTAAACGTTAGCAGTGTCCTAATACTCAAATTATGCAAGGAAACCTGTTTACTTGCTAGACTTCACTGTCAGACACTATTGAGTGACTGACTGGCTTTTTGTCAACTTTTGTAATGACATACATCAAATGAGCTGTAAAGGGTACGTGGGCATTTGTCGTCAATAACCCGCTTCTTGTAATGGCCAAAATTAAACTGATTGAATCTTTGCGCAGCATAAAACGTACCAACATTCGCTACAATGGTCTGAAAAATCAGACTATTACTAACTGGCTCTATAGCTCCTAAGTCGATTCGACAACTATTAGTCGTTATTTTCCCACTTAAAGACATTTTCAAGCCCCCTCTTTTTGGGGGAAGTTCTAAATTAGTATTGTCTTTCAAATGCCGTTGGAATTTAACCTTTTCATTTTTTGGCCTGCAAATGGGACATAGTACCTTTAACATTTGTAAACGTACATGCCAGGTATAAAGGAAGGCATCACAATTGTCATTCAGTCTTCCAACTGAAGATGTCCTACTTCCCAACAAATAGGAAGAAATAGAACGAATGAGCATCATTGGTATTAAAAATGAATTATAATGAGGTCTTTATTCTTCTTCTTCATCTACCCTTTGTTTATGTCCATAGGGTCTAAGTATCCATCTAAATTGAATTATAACTTTTCTATATATCTGGTCATCTTTCTGAATAATTTTCCTTGTTTTCACCTTTAAGGTTTCTTTAGCTCCTTGCGATAGAATGCTTGGGTGTTTAAGAAACGATATCATCTATTCATGATAACTTCAAACAATCGGTTTTGAAATTTTCATTTTTCATCTTTCATTAGGTCACGTACTGTATGTTTCTATTTTGTATAGATCTTACTTTAATGAACTGGTATTGAAGTCCTTCGGTAAGAAGAGAGATTCGGGCACAGTGGGAAAATGTGTTTCCTAAATAATTGTAAACATACATGCCAGTTAAAATAAAGGCATCAAAATTGTCATTCAGGCTTCTAACTGATGATGTCCTACTTTCCCACAAAGAAAAAGAAATGAAAAGGAAGAGAATAATTTGTACATTCACGTTGTTTTAATATCTTCTTTATTTGTGTTCCTCTTCCCTTGGTCTTTCTTTATAGCGGGTAAGTATTCATCTATATTCAATTATAGCTATGTTGTATATTCTGGTCATCTTTGTGTCTCTTTTTCATTGTATTCACTGTTAGGTTTTTTTTAATTTCATCTCACCGCGATAGAATACTTAGGTGTTGTAAAAACGCTAGCACCTTTCTATGATACCTTCCAACCATCGGTTTCGACATTTTAATTTACATTATTTATAGGGTCATGTACTGTATGTTTGATCTCATGTATGGATCATACTTTAATAAACTTGTATTGAAGTCCTTCTGTAAGAAGGGCAGTTCGGCATATGTCTCCTTAACAATTGTAAACATACATGCCAGGTATAAAAGAAGGCATCAAAATTGTGATTCAGGCTTCAAACTGATAATCTCGTTCTTGCCCACAAAGAAAAAGACATGAAAATGATGAGAATCATTTGTACATTAAGTTTATTTTAATATCTTCTTTATTTGTTTTCCTCTTCCCTTGGTCTTTGTTCATAGCGCGTAAGTATTTATCTATAGCAAATTATAGCTTCGTAATATATTCCGGTAAGCAAAATTAAAAGCCTTACAGTGAATACAATGAGTAAGCTTACTCATTGTATTCGCTGTAAGGCTTTATTTTGCTCACCACGATAGAAATGTTTGGGTGTTGTAGTAATGCTACCACATATCCATGCTAACTTCCGACAATCGGTTTTGAAATTTTCAATTTTCATCTTTTATAAAGTCACGGACTGGTAGTTTATATTATGAATAGATCTTGCTTAAATGAACTGGTATTGTTGTCCTGCGGTAGGAAGGGAAACTTGGGCACAGTGGTAAAGATATGTTCCCTTAACAACTATAAATATACATGCCAATTAAAAATGAAGGCATCACAATTGTGATTCAGGCTTCAAACTGATGATCTGTTACTTCCCCACATAGACGGAGAAATACAAAAAAGAGCATAATTTGTATTTGAGGTGAAATCTAATGCGATTTGTATTCTTCTTCTCCTACCCTTGGTCTTTGTTTATAGTTGGTAAGTATTAATCTTATTTCAATTATAGCTTTCTTATATATTCTAGTCATCTTTTGAAGCCTTTTCATTGTAATCACTGTTAGGCTTTTTTTAGCTCACCGCGATATAATGCCTGGGTGTCGTATAAAAGCTTGCATCTATTCCTGATAACTTCTTACAATCGGTTTTGAATTTTTATTTTTAATCTTTTGTGAAGTCACGTAATGTTTGTTGATATTATGTATAGCTCTTACTTTAATGAACTGGTAATCTATTCCTTCGGTAAAATGGGAAATTCGAGTACATTGGTAAAGATATGCTTCCTTAACCAGTGTAAACACACATGCCAGGTAAAAAAGAAGGCATCAAAATTGTCATTCAGTCTTCCAACTGAAGATGTCCTACTTCCCAACAAATAGGAAGAAATAGAACGAATGAGCATCATTGGTATTAAAAATGAATTATAATGAGGTCTTTATTCTTCTTCTTCATCTACCCTTTGTTTATGTCCATAGGGTCTAAGTATCCATCTAAATTGAATTATAACTTTTCTATATGTTCTGGTAATCTTTCTGAATAATTTTCCTTGTTTTCACCTTTAAGGTTTCCTTTAGCTCCTTGCGATAGAATGCTTGGGTGTTTAAGAAACGATATCATCTATTCATGATAACTTCAAACAATCGGTTTTGAAATTTTCATTTTTCATCTTTCATTAGGTCACGTACTGTATGTTTCTATTTTGTATAGATCTTACTTTAATGAACTGGTATTGAAGTCCTTCGGTAAGAAGAGAGATTCGGGCACAGTGGGAAAATGTGTTTCCTAAATAATTGTAAACATACATGCCAGTTAAAATAAAGGCATCAAAATTGTCATTCAGGCTTCTAACTGATGATGTCCTACTTTCCCACAAAGAAAAAAAGAAATGAAAAGGAAGAGAATAATTTGTACATTCACGTTGTTTTAATATCTTCTTTATTTGTGTTCCTCTTCCCTTGGTCTTTCTTTATAGCGGGTAAGTATTCATCTATATTCAATTATAGCTATGTTGTATATTCTGGTCATCTTTGTGTCTCTTTTTCATTGTATTCACTGTTAGGTTTTTTTTAATTTCATCTCACCGCGATAGAATACTTAGGTGTTGTAAAAACGCTAGCACCTTTCTATGATACCTTCCAACCATCGGTTTCGACATTTTAATTTACATTATTTATAGGGTCATGTACTGTATGTTTGATCTCATGTATGGATCATACTTTAATAAACTTGTATTGAAGTCCTTCTGTAAGAAGGGCAGTTCGGGCATATGTCTCCTTAACAATTGTAAACATACATGCCAGGTATAAAAGAAGGCATCAAAATTGTGATTCAGGCTTCAAACTGATAATCTCGTTCTTGCCCACAAAGAAAAAGACATGAAAATGATGAGAATCATTTGTACATTAAGTTTATTTTAATATCTTCTTTATTTGTTTTCCTCTTCCCTTGGTCTTTGTTCATAGCGCGTAAGTATTTATCTATAGCAAATTATAGCTTCGTAATATATTCCGGTAAGCAAAATTAAAAGCCTTACAGTGAATACAATGAGTAAGCTTACTCATTGTATTCGCTGTAAGGCTTTTTATTTTGCTCACCACGATAGAAATGTTTGGGTGTTGTAGTAATGCTACCACATATCCATGCTAACTTCCGACAATCGGTTTTGAAATTTTCAATTTTCATCTTTTATAAAGTCACGGACTGGTAGTTTATATTATGAATAGATCTTGCTTAAATGAACTGGTATTGTTGTCCTGCGGTAGGAAGGGAAACTTGGGCACAGTGGTAAAGATATGTTCCCTTAACAACTATAAATATACATGCCAATTAAAAATGAAGGCATCACAATTGTGATTCAGGCTTCAAACTGATGATCTGTTACTTCCCCACATAGACGGAGAAATACAAAAAAGAGCATAATTTGTATTTGAGGTGAAATCTAATGCGATTTGTATTCTTCTTCTCCTACCCTTGGTCTTTGTTTATAGTTGGTAAGTATTAATCTTATTTCAATTATAGCTTTCTTATATATTCTAGTCATCTTTTGAAGCCTTTTCATTGTAATCACTGTTAGGCTTTTTTTAGCTCACCGCGATATAATGCCTGGGTGTCGTATAAAAGCTTGCATCTATTCCTGATAACTTCTTACAATCGGTTTTGAATTTTTATTTTTAATCTTTTGTGAAGTCACGTAATGTTTGTTGATATTATGTATAGCTCTTACTTTAATGAACTGGTAATCTATTCCTTCGGTAAAATGGGAAATTGAGTACATTGGTAAAGATATGCTTCCTTAACCAGTGTAAACACACATGCCAGGTAAAAAAGAAGGCATCAAAATTGTCATTCAGTCTTCCAACTGAAGATGTCCTACTTCCCAACAAATAGGAAGAAATAGAACGAATGAGCATCATTGGTATTAAAAATGAATTATAATGAGGTCTTTATTCTTCTTCTTCATCTACCCTTTGTTTATGTCCATAGGGTCTAAGTATCCATCTAAATTGAATTATAACTTTTCTATATGTTCTGGTAATCTTTCTGAATAATTTTCCTTGTTTTCACCTTTAAGGTTTCCTTTAGCTCCTTGCGATAGAATGCTTGGGTGTTTAAGAAACGATATCATCTATTCATGATAACTTCAAACAATCGGTTTTGAAATTTTCATTTTTCATCTTTCATTAGGTCACGTACTGTATGTTTCTATTTTGTATAGATCTTACTTTAATGAACTGGTATTGAAGTCCTTCGGTAAGAAGAGAGATTCGGGCACAGTGGGAAAATGTGTTTCCTAAATAATTGTAAACATACATGCCAGTTAAAATAAAGGCATCAAAATTGTCATTCAGGCTTCTAACTGATGATGTCCTACTTTCCCACAAAGAAAAAGAAATGAAAAGGAAGAGAATAATTTGTACATTCACGTTGTTTTAATATCTTCTTTATTTGTGTTCCTCTTCCCTTGGTCTTTCTTTATAGCGGGTAAGTATTCATCTATATTCAATTATAGCTATGTTGTATATTCTGGTCATCTTTGTGTCTCTTTTTCATTGTATTCACTGTTAGGTTTTTTTTAATTTCATCTCACCGCGATAGAATACTTAGGTGTTGTAAAAACGCTAGCACCTTTCTATGATACCTTCCAACCATCGGTTTCGACATTTTAATTTACATTATTTATAGGGTCATGTACTGTATGTTTGATCTCATGTATGGATCATACTTTAATAAACTTGTATTGAAGTCCTTCTGTAAGAAGGGCAGTTCGGGCATATGTCTCCTTAACAATTGTAAACATACATGCCAGGTATAAAAGAAGGCATCAAAATTGTGATTCAGGCTTCAAACTGATAATCTCGTTCTTGCCCACAAAGAAAAAGACATGAAAATGATGAGAATCATTTGTACATTAAGTTTATTTTAATATCTTCTTTATTTGTTTTCCTCTTCCCTTGGTCTTTGTTCATAGCGCGTAAGTATTTATCTATAGCAAATTATAGCTTCGTAATATATTCCGGTAAGCAAAATTAAAAGCCTTACAGTGAATACAATGAGTAAGCTTACTCATTGTATTCGCTGTAAGGCTTTTTATTTTGCTCACCACGATAGAAATGTTTGGGTGTTGTAGTAATGCTACCACATATCCATGCTAACTTCCGACAATCGGTTTTGAAATTTTCAATTTTCATCTTTTATAAAGTCACGGACTGGTAGTTTATATTATGAATAGATCTTGCTTAAATGAACTGGTATTGTTGTCCTGCGGTAGGAAGGGAAACTTGGGCACAGTGGTAAAGATATGTTCCCTTAACAACTATAAATATACATGCCAATTAAAAATGAAGGCATCACAATTGTGATTCAGGCTTCAAACTGATGATCTGTTACTTCCCCACATAGACGGAGAAATACAAAAAAGAGCATAATTTGTATTTGAGGTGAAATCTAATGCGATTTGTATTCTTCTTCTCCTACCCTTGGTCTTTGTTTATAGTTGGTAAGTATTAATCTTATTTCAATTATAGCTTTCTTATATATTCTAGTCATCTTTTGAAGCCTTTTCATTGTAATCACTGTTAGGCTTTTTTTAGCTCACCGCGATATAATGCCTGGGTGTCGTATAAAAGCTTGCATCTATTCCTGATAACTTCTTACAATCGGTTTTGAATTTTTATTTTTAATCTTTTATGAAGTCACGTAATGTTTGTTGATATTATGTATAGCTCTTACTTCAATGAACTGGTAATCTATTCCTTCGGTAAAATGGGAAATTCGAGTACATTGGTAAAGATATGCTTCCTTAACCAGTGTAAACACACATGCCAGGTAAAAAAGAAGGCATCAAAATTGTGATTCAGGCTTCAAACTAGTGCTCTCATTCTTCCCGACAAAGAAGATGACAAAAAAGAATTGTATTTGAAGTGAATTCTAATGAAATTTTTATTCTTCTTCCTCTACCCTTTGTTTATGTCCATATGGTGTAAATATCCATCTAAATTGAATTATAACTTCTCAATATATTCTGGTCATCTTTCTGCATTACTTTCCCTGTTTTCTCCAATTAAACTTCTTGTAGCTCCTTACGATAGAATGCTTGGCTGTTGTATAAACACTATCACCTATTCATAATAACTTCCAACAGTTGGTTCTGAAATTTTATTTTTTCATCTCTCATGGAGTCACGTACTGTATGTCTATATAATGTATAGATCTTATTTTAATGAACTGGTATTGTAGTCCTTAGGTAAGAAGGGCAATTCGGGCACAGTGGTAATGATATGTTCCCTAAACAATTGTAAACATACATGCCAGTTAAAAATGAAGGCATCAAAATTGTCGTTCAGGCTTCTAGCTGATGATCTATTACTTCCGCACATAGAAGAAGAAAAAAAAGAATGAAAATCATTTGTATATTAAGTTTTTTTCTAATATCATCTTTATTCCCCCCCCCCCTCTTCCCTTGGGCTTTGTTTATAGCTGGTAAGTTTTCATCTAAATTCAATTATAGCTACGTTATATATTCTGGTCATCTTTCTGAATATTTTTCATTCTATTCACTGTTAGGCTTTTATTTCAGCTCACCACAATATAATTATTGGGTGGTGAAGAAACGCTAGCACCTTTCCATGATAACTTCCAACCATCGGTTTGGAAATTTTCATTTACATCATTTATAGGGTCATGTACTGTATGTTTGATCTCATGTATGGATCATACTTTAATGTACTTGTATTGAAGTCCTCCTGTAAGAAGGGCAGTTCGGGCATATTGATAAATATATGTTTCCTTAACTATTGTAATTAGACATGCCAGGTATGAAAGAAGGCATCAAAATTGTGATTCAGGCTTTAAACCGATAATCTCGTCCTTGCCCACAAAGAAAAAAGAAATGAAAAGGATGAGAATCCTTTTGGTATTAAGTTTATCATAATATCATCTTTATTTGTTTTCCTATTCCCTTGGCCTTTGTTCATAGCGAGTAAGCTTTCATCTATATTCAATTATGTTAAGATCAATTCTATTATTCTGTATCCATTTGTATCTTATTTTTGTTTATAATCTGTAATTCTGTATTGACATACAAACGAAACAAATTTCCAATAATTGGACAATAACATTTGAATTGAATTGAATTGAATTAAATCATTCGTATATGAAGTGTATTCTAATATCATCTTAAATATTTTCCTCTACCCTTGTTCTTTTTTCATAGAGTGTAAGTATCCATATAGATTCAATTATAACTTCTTTAAATGTTCTGGTAATCTTTCTGAATCTTTTTCCTTGTATATACTTTTAAGGCTTAGTGTTTTAGCACACCACAATATAATGACTGGCGTTGTTGAAACCTTACCAAGTATCCATAATAACATCCAACCATCAGTTTTGAAATTTTCAGTTTTCTTCTTATTTAAGTCACGGACTGTATGTTTATCTTATGTATTGATCTTACTTTAATGAACTGGTATTGAAGTCCTTCGGTAAGAAGGGAGATTCGGGCACAGTGGGAAAATGTGTTTCCTAAATAATTGTAAACATACGTGCCAGTTAAAAATAAAGGCATCAAAATTGTCATTCAGGCTTCTAACTGATGATGTCCTACTTTCCCACAAAGAAAAAAAGAAATGAAAAGGAAGAGAATAATTTGTACATTCACGTTGTTTTAATATCTTCTTTATTTGTGTTCCTCTTCCCTTGGTCTTTCTTTATAGCGGGTAAGTATTCATCTATATTCAATTGTAGCTATGTTGTATATTCTGGTCATCTTTGTGTCTCTTTTTCATTGTATTCACTGTTAGGTTTTTTTTAATTTCATCTCACCGCGATAGAATACTTAGGTGTTTTTAAAACGCTAGCACCTTTCTATGATACCTTCCAACCATCGGTTTCGACATTTTAATTTACATTATTTATAGGGTCATGTACTGTATGTTTGATCTCATGTATGGATCATACTTTAATGAACTTGTATTGAAGTCCTTCTGTAAGAAGGGCAGTTTGGGCATATGTCTCCTTAACAATTGTAAACATACATGACAGGTATAAAAGAAGGCATCAAAATTGTGATTCAGGCTTCAAACTGATAATCTCGTTCTTGCCCACAAAGAAAAAGAAATGAAAATGATGAGAATCATTTGTACATTAAGTTTATTTTTATATCTTCTTTATTTGTTTTCCTCTTCCCTTGGTCTTTGTTCATAGCGCGTAAGTATTTATCTATAGCAAATTATAGCTTCGTAATATATTCCGGTAAGCAAAATTAAAAGCCTTACAGTGAATACAATGAGTAAGCTTACTCATTGTATTCACTGTAAGGCTTTTTATTTTGCTCACCACGATAGAAATGTTTGGGTGTTGTAAAAATGCTACCACATATCCATGCTAACTTCCGACAATCGGTTTTGAAATTTTCAATTTTCATCTTTTATAAAGTCACGGACTGGTAGTTTATGTTATGAATAGATCTTGCTTAAATGAACTGGTATTGTTGTCCTGCGGTAGGAAAGGAAACTTGGGCACAGTGGTAAAGATATGTTCCCTTAACAACTATAAATATACATGCCAATTAAAAATGAAGGCATCACAATTGTGATTCAGGCTTCAAACTGATGATCTGTTACTTCCCCACATAGACGGAGAAATACACAAAAAGAGCATAATTTGTATTTGAGGTGAAATCTAATGCGATTTGTATTCTTCTTCTTCTACCCTTGGTCTTTGTTTATAGTTGGTAAGTATCAATCTTATTTCAATTATAGCTTTCTTATATATTCTGGTCATCTTTTGAAGCCTTTTCATTGTAATCACTGTTAGGCTTTTTTTAGCTCACCGCGATATAATGCCTGGGTGTCGTATAAAAGCTTGCATCTATTCCTGATAACTTCTTACAATCGGTTTTGAATTTTTATTTTCAATCTTTTATGAAGTCACGTAATGTTTGTTGATATTATGTATAGCTCTTACTTTAATGAACTGGTAATCTATTCCTTCGGTAAAAAGAGAAATTCGAGTACATTGGTAAAGATATGCTTCCTTAACCAGTGTAAACACACATGCCAGGTATGAAAGAAGGCATCAAAATTGTGATTCAGGCTTTAAACCGATAATCTCGTCCTTGCCCACAAAGAAAAAAGAAATGAAAAGGATGAGAATCCTTTTGGTATTAAGTTTATCATAATATCATCTTTATTTGTTTTCCTATTCCCTTGGTCTTTGTTCATAGCGAGTAAGCTTTCATCTATATTCAATTATGTTAAGATCAATTTTATTATTCTGTATCCATTTGTATCTTATTTTTGTTTATAATCTGTAATTCTGTATTGACATACAAACGAAACAAATTTCCAATAATTGGACAATAACATTTGAATTGAATTGAATTGAATTAAATCATTCGTATATGAAGTGTATTCTAATATCATCTTAAATATTTTCCTCTACCCTTGTTCTTTTTTCATAGAGTGTAAGTATCCATATAGATTCAATTATAACTTCTTTAAATGTTCTGGTAATCTTTCTGAATCTTTTTCCTTGTATATACTTTTAAGGCTTAGTGTTTTAGCACACCACAATATAATGACTGGCGTTGTTGAAACCTTACCAAGTATCCATAATAACATCCAACCATCAGTTTTGAAATTTTCATTTTTCTTCTTATTTAAGTCACGGACTGTATGTTTATCTTATGTATTGATCTTACTTTAATGAACTGGTATTGAAGTCCTTCGGTAAGAAGGGATATTTAGGTACAATGGTAAGATATGATTCCTAAACAATTGTAAGCATCCATGCCAGGTTTAAAAAAATGAAGGCATCCAAATTGTGATTCAGTCTTCAAACTGATGATCTCCTACTTGCCAAAAAAGAAAAAGTACTGACAAAGATGAGAATCATTTGTATGTTAAGATTATTCTAATATTATCTTTACCCCCCCCCCGTCTTCCCTTGGTCTGTGTTCATAGTGGGTAAGTATTCATCTAAATTCAATTATAGCTTCGTTGTATAATTTGGTCTTCTTTCTGAAGCGTTTTCATTGTATTCACTGTTAGGCTTTTATTTTAGCTCACATTGATATAATTCTTGGGTGTTGTAGAAATGCTAGCACCTATCCATGATAACTTCAAACCATCGGTTTTGAAATGTTAATGTTTGAAAGTTTTGTTTCCTAAGCCATTGTTTAGATAAATACTACTTAAAAATAAATGCATGAAAATTGTTATTATGGCGTCCAGATGATGATCTCCTACTTCCACACCGAGTAAAGAAATGAAAATGATGAGCATCATTTGTATATGAAGTGTATTCTGATATCATCTTAATTATTTCCTCTACCCTTGGTCTTTGTTCCTAGATTGTAAGTATCCATCTTCTTTTTTAAGTCACGTACTGTATTTTCATCTTATGTATTGATCTTACTTTAATGAACTGATATTGTTGTCCTTCGGTCAGAAGGGATATTCAGGCACAATGGTAAAGATATGTTTCCTAAATAATTGTAAACAGGCATGCGAAGTAAAAAAGAAAAATGCAGGCATCACAATTGTGATTCAGGCTTCAAACTGATGATCTCCTACTTGCCAACAAAGAAAAAAGAAATGAAAAGGATGAGAATCATTTGTATATTAACTTTATTCTAATATCATATGTATTTGTTTTCCTTTTCCCTTGATCTTTGTTCATAGCGGGTAAGTATTCTTCTTAATTC
The DNA here is from genome assembly GCA_037976565.1 of Mesocentrotus franciscanus. Taxonomy (NCBI): domain Eukaryota; kingdom Metazoa; phylum Echinodermata; class Echinoidea; order Camarodonta; family Strongylocentrotidae; genus Mesocentrotus; species Mesocentrotus franciscanus. The sequence continues at coordinate 20,920,156 of CP137670.1, read as the reverse complement.
AATTATAGCTTCGTTATATATTCCGGTAATCTTTTTGAAGACTTGTCATTGTATTCACTGTTAGGCTTTTTTTTTTTGCTCACCATGATATAATTATTGGGTGTTGTAGAAATGCTAGCACCTATCCATGATAACTTCAAACCATCGGTTTTGAAATGTTAATGTTTGAAAGTTTTGTTTTAGTAAAGTTTTGTTTCCTAAACCATTGTTAACATAAATACTTCTTAAAAATAAACGTATGAAAATTGTTATTATGGCGTCCAGATGATGATCTCCTACTTCCACACATAGAGAAAGAAATGAAAATGATGAGCATCATTTGTATATGAAGTGTATTCTAATATCATCTTAATTATTTTCCTCTTCCCTTGGTCTTTGCTCCTAGATTGTAAGTATCCATCAAAATTCAATCATAACTTTCTTTTATTTGTTAGACGACGATAGAATACGTAGGTATTGTTGTCATGCTTCCATTATTTTCATGATAAGTTCCAACTATCGCTTTGAAATTTACATTAACATTTTTGTATGAAGTCACGGATTGTATTTTTATCTCATGTATTTGTCTTACTTCATGATTTACAGTATATTTACATCAGAAATATTATTATTTAATTTTACATGCTTGAATGTATACAGAAACAAAAATAACAAAATGGAGCATATTACATCTGGGGGGTGTTTCACAAAGATCCTAAGTTGAACTTAACTCTAAGTTGGACTTAAAAATTATGGAGAGCCATTTGTAGCCTTAAAATAAAATGTATTCAAAAGCAAAAATCAAAGTATTTTAGACTTTTTATAAATTCCACATCAAGAACATGAAATCTCCTTGATAATAGAAAATATGAATGATTTGAATCAACATTTTATGCCTTTTAAAATAACATTTACAAAATATTTTCAAAGATGCTAACGGCTTTCCATAACTTTTAAGTCCAACTTAGAGATAAGTTCAACTTATGATCTTTGTGAAACACCCCCAAGGACAAAATATTATAAACACTGCAATAGCGTAGTTACAATGTTGGCAATTAAACAAATTTCACAGTTTGAACATAAAGTAAAGGTAAGACTTTTTTCTACGTGACATGTTAAACTGCATGGCTCATTGAAAACCGTGGCTTGTAATAGGAAACCCCTCTTTCAACTGAAGTACGTCTTAATATAAGTTGGTTGAGTAAATATTTATAATCACCAATAAAATATGAATCTACTTTTGTTCCCGACTCTGTTCATAAATTTAACTTAAAGGTTCAACGTTGAATTTCTACGTCAGAAATTAATTCTGAAACTATTTATAATTTGAAATACCAATGACTAATGCTTAATTCTGAAAATCATGATTTGAAGTACCAATGACCACTTTTGTCCATTCATTATCTGTTGCATGCATTTGTTCCTTATTTCATCTATTTCTATAAACGTGATATATTTCTAATTCTTGTAATTATGTATTTTCTTGAATATTATTGTACCGCCAGTGGAAACCAAATTTCTATGTAACTTGTAACTTTTTTGCAAAGACCAAAAAAATATATATCTTGTATCTTGTATCTTGTACATGATACGTTTTTGTGCAGTTTTGTATAAATCATTAGAACATGCATTCAGACAGTGTACATAGTTGTGAGGCACAGGTACATATGCATAGCCATTATATAACCAAATGTATAGGTTCATAGAATGCATAATAGATGAGTTTAGAAAAATATGCTTCACGGTTTATTCAGTGTATTTAACGAACAAATCAGTGGTAAGAAACAATAGCATATTCGGCGTCTTTTGGAAGTGTCTAGTGGTCATGAAATATAGCGCTGGAAACAGGTGTGTACGGAGCGTATCATATGAATTTCATTTGTATTGCATTAAAATGTGGGCTCAGGTTCGCAATGGACCAACCTCGTAATGCATTCAGATTAAAGTCAATTATCTTTGTCGATCTTCAAACATGCCCGAAATCTATTTCGAGTGGTCACAAGGGCTACGACACATTAATGATGGTTTGGCGATGAGGACGAGTCAGAAAAAATACCTATCGTGGTCATGTCGTGGGTGCATCGCAAGTCATTCGTACGACAGTCGGAGACCATCGTGAAATGTCGGGTACTATCCGGGGGGCTGTTTTTCACGTGTTCAGGTCGTGGTTCACTCGTGGGATGCGCGCGCGTCCGTGTCCCGTCTCCGTCTCGTAGTACAGACTCACGACAGCAACAAGACATAGATACCCCACACACAAAAATCGTCGAACAAAAAGGTGCATGTCGAATTATACCTCACGACGGCAAGTCGATGCAGCAATGCTCAACATTTCATAGGACTGTCTGGCGACGACCACCGATGACCCATGATTTGCCCGAATTTCTTTCGTGTCATGGCACAAATGCGTCGTGGATTCGCTGTGACCAGGCCTTTAGACACGCTTGGGGGAAATGTAGAGGCTAATACAGGATGTGCATAGAATAGCAGTGTGTGATGCAATTATTTTCTATACATAAATATAAGCATGTACATTGAGATGAATTTATGCATTGCATTGCAGTCACAATTGTACTCTGAACTGTTGAGGCAATTCCAATGATATGATAAGTCCGGCTCTTTTCACTTGATCATGATCTAATATTCCTCAGCTTCCTGTAAATATTCGGCTAGGATAAACAAAATAACTCAGTTGATGTTTAAAAATATCCCATTGTTTTCTGTTTGGTTAAAGCATTTTTTGTAATGAAAATTATTTCCCCGTGTGTATATAGACAATATGTTGACAAAACAAACACCCACAAGTATAATAGCCAGTCAAGCTGAAAGGTCCCACCATTTATACTCATTGTGAAATGCACGAACAGCTACTGTAATGTATTGGCTTGTACATAACATCCAATAATTGTCGGTAGGAGTCATGCAATAGAAAGACGCATAACTAAATCAAATGGATTCCTTAGTAACAAGGACAAGGTGTATAGTCTTAGGTATAGTAATTTACTGTATGCAGTTTATATTTATATATCGATCAACATGATCAAATAGGCATTTAGGAAAACATTAAGATATTGCAGGTTGCACATCGTATATATTAATGTGTCTTGTTTATTGTTGGTGCTGAACTTGAGTTCAGAAGATGAGGCCACGAATGTAGGTGCTAATTTTTGCTTGCCCTTCATTTGGATCATTTCTGGTTTCCCGTTTTCATATGGCTTTAAGTGAAAGATGGAAGGCAACACAATATGAATATAAATAGCACAATATGCAAGACCTTGTTATTTTGGGGGTAGTTCTTCCTATTTTTATCAGTATATAAATGTTTATATAAGTGTAAGACATAGGAAATATCATAATCAATTAACAACATTGGCAACTCTTGTGAAATAAACATGAGAAAGAAACATGAAATGGGAGAACATCGGATGCGTTCTCCCACTTCATGTCTCCTTCACATATATACATATATGTTTTTATAGACATGATATTTCAAGTTCACTCGTACCTCAGTGACAATTTTTTCATTATTTCATCCGACTTTTGTATACAGTTTTATTGAGAAATAAATTTTTTAAAATACATATTTTTCAACCATACCTTACATTGTTCTCTAGTTACGTTTGAGTGTTAATGAATGACAAAGAAAAAAGGGCATGTTTTTTTAGATGTAAGTGATCAGAGTAGTTCATGAAAAAGTTGGGTTTCCATTCCTGTGTAGTTATTTAATTTTGGCCTATATTCAGCTTATCTCTATTTTTCACAGTAATATCACATCTCATATGGTTATGGTAAATTTTATTAGAAGACTACAAATGAGACGACGTAAGTGTACATAAATCTTTAGTTACCTTTTTGTTTTTTTTCAGTATACTTTAAGGCATAGATAATGACGTACAAATAATGTTTTACCTCAAGGTGTGGCTTGCCGTTGAAGTTAATCTATTCCGACCAGGTAGTCCAGTTAGCTTGATGGTAATTTACTGCTTTAGTAAGTAGGACGGCCGATGTACCCGGTATTTTGATCTTCGTTTTTTAAGTGATTTCGATTTGCGAAGATTGTATGCGATTGATAACAGACGGCCTGGCTCTCGCTTCATCATAGCGGGGAGCTCACATCGAACGTAGATACGTCGACTCTGGGCCACCTGATTAGGGCTCTTGGATCGCTCGGATTCCTCGAAGGACCTGATAATTCTATCGCGGTATTTCATCTTCGCGAACCTCAAAATGATCGGGTCCGGGCCGGGTGTGCTAGTAGTCGCTTTCCCTCTTCTAGGAAGACGGAGTGCATTTACCATTTGAATTTGCTTCGCTGCTTCGTTGAAAATGTTCAGGATGTTCGAGATGACCAATAAGGGGACTTTTAGATTGAGTGGGCGGTGCGAAGGCGAAGCTCATGCACACTGCCACTGCCACTAGCTATAAACCTTTCTACGGATGTTATAACGTACCAATCAAATTTCACAGTTTAAGACAAAAGAGTTTTAATGAGAATACAGAGAAGGGTACCACAAAACGTACCTCAGTTTCGTGAAAACTGTTGTTGCTCAAAGACAAAGTTATCTTGAGGCTTGAGATGACGTCACATATGTGAAAACAAGTGCACGGCGTTCTAGATTTAGGACGACGGGAAAATCAAGATGGACGCGTCCTCGATTCTGAAAGTCGACGACGGAAACGGCGTGACGCATGCGCAGTGCCTTAAAATGACGTCATCACGTAGCAGTCCATGTCGACGTGCAAATCTAAAAGTCCCTGTCTGATGCGGTTTGGTACACATCCTCGTCTGGTATGGAGGCGACACTATACAAGAGGAGATTTAGCTTCCTATGGTGAAGTTCCTGACGGCTAAGCTGGTCTTCGAACTCGTTTTGGGTCTTCGTGATAGCGGGTTGAATGCGTTGGATTATGTCGGTTTCCACCTACTCGATCCTATGAGAGGTGTCCTCGGCGGCCTTCTTCAGGGTGTTGATATCTTGTCTCATGGATAATAAGTCGCTTTTTACACACGCCAATTCAGGGATCACGTTATCGAGTTTTCCATCGATTCTGACAGTGAATTCGGAATAGAGCTTCCGCACTTCAGTCATCACAGGCGAGTCAGCCGGTTTGCTGTTCACATCCTTCTTGACAAAAGCACCGCTCCGATGCGGTGACAATCCTGCCACGCCTTGCTTCTCATCGGCATTGCCATCGACATTGGCTGATTTTCCTCTTTGGGGTTGTAAATGTCTGAATATAGGTACGGTCGTCGGTATATCCTCTGTGTCCTAAATTATGGAATTTGTAAGAGCCAGCTATCACCCCGTGTTCACTACCCAGCGGCCATTAGACTTATGAACTGGTGTTGTAATCATTCGCTACGAAACGCTATTCGTGCAAAATGATAAAGATATGTTTCATTACAATTGTTACCACAAATGCCAGGTAAAAACAAAGGCATGAAAATTGGCATGAAGACTTTTAACTGATGATCTCCTAATTTCCCTTGAAAAAAGGGAAATGAACAAGATGAGTATTTTTTGTATATACAGTATAAATGTAATCTGATATTGATATTTCTCTATTTTCTTCTGGCCTTGGTCTCTGTCAATAGCACGTAAGTATGAGTCTTTATCAAATTATAACTGTAGAGAGAAATTTAGAGTTGTAAAAACCTAATATATATTATTTGATTTATAGTGTCTTGTTTACAGTTGGTATTAAAATCTATCTTCTAATGGGTGATAATTATTTTAGGATTGGTTTAGACTATTTTTTTTATAGACCTTCTCATGTAATTCTCTTATTTAATGGGTAATGAATTAATATAGACTGGATGCACGCATCATTTCAATTACTACTGAATTAAATAAAGTGAGAAAAAGTACGATGAAAAGAAATGACTCATTGTTGCACAAAACTTTAATAAAAGTTGAGAAACACCTTGCCTAAAAATGAAGAAATAGAAAACGTTTTTTCTCACGCATAAGTTAGTACTGCCGTTGCATTTTAAATTAATAGTAGTGTTACTGCAATGTAAGGTAGTTTACATATTAAAAAAATGAGGTGACATTTTAATTTTCTTTCTCATGAATATATTACATGTAATGTAAAGTCGTAGAGTGCTTTAAAAAAGGTAAATGTGATGAATAATAGGGCATTATTATAATTCATGATTTTGAACGAAAGATGCTGTATATACTGTTTTGTTATTTTCTTGATCTATTCTCTGCTTCCACTGATCAGTCGGTAAGTATGCAATTTGGATCTAATTATGAAATATCCGATATGTTTCATAAATATAGGCAATTTATTTTCCTTTCTTGTCTTATTAATTTCGTTTAGTGTATTACTGAAAACTTTTGACGAAGTAAATGTTCATTAATGTTTTCAGCTTACCACGATAGCATGATTGGGTGTTGTAGAAATGCTACCACCTATCTTTGATATCTTCGAACCATTGGTTTTGCAATTTACATTTCCATCTTTAATTAAGAAACTGATTACATTTTTATCTTATGTATTTGTCTTGCTTTTATGAACTAGTTTTGTAATCCTCCGGTACGAAGGGATATTCGTGCACAGTGATAAAGATATGTTTGCTAAACCATTGTAACCAATATGCCAGGTAAAAATAAAGGCACGACATAAATCATGAAAGCTTCCAACTGATGATCTTCTAGTCACCCACGAAGATAAAAAAAAGAAGATGAGCATCATTTGTATATCTAGTGTAATCAACTATTTATCTTTATCTATTTTCTTCTGCCCTTGGCCTTCGTTCATAGAGAGTAAGTATGCATCTCAATGTAAATATATTTTCCTTATTATATTCTGGTCATCGATCTGAATCTTTTTCCTTGTATTCACATTTCATGCTTGATTTTAATAGCTAAAATGAACTTATAATTCAAGAACACGTATGTGATATATTGATTAATAATCTGGTGTTTACAATTGGTATTTACATCTATCTCCTAATGGATGATATTTACGTGTATATGATTGTTTTAATTTAATTTCATATTCATGTCGTGTAGTTCTTTTAATTGACGACTGTCGGTGGTAAATAATGAATATAGTTTTGAAACATGGTATATTTCAATTACTAGTGAAGTGATTAAAGTTAGAAAAAAGTAAGATAAAATGAAATAAAAGATTGTACACATTAACTGAAGAAGAAAAAAGAAACACCTTGCATGAAAATTAAGAAATAGAAACATATTGTCACACGCATATGTTCTTAGTTATGCCGTTGCATTTTAAAGTAATAGTGTACCAAAAAAGTTTGGTAGTTCATATGATATTTAAAAGTGACGTAACGTTTTATATTAATTTTCTCATGAATACATTACATTTTAATTTGTAATTATGTTGATCTCTTCTCTGCTTCCCCCGATCTACGTTTACAGGTGGTAAGTATGCACATTCGATCTTATTCAGAATATCCGATTTGATTCATGAATGTTGGGGATTTGTTGGTATTTCTTTTAAATTTCGTTTTATGTTTCATTACAAACTTTGGACTGAGTAAACGATAATGAATGTATTTCAGCTCACAGCGATTCAATGATTGGTATTGTAGAAACGGTAATATATATATGCATATATATATATATATATATGTATATATGCATAACCCTATCGGGTACATGACGTGACATCATACAAATTCTAACCCTAACCCTTACCCTCACCCTAACCCTCATATTTGTATGTAAAATTCTTCTCCTTCTTCTTCTTCTTCTTCTTCTTCTGATTAAGTCTGCCTCCTTCAATTGATTGAAGATTCTGGCAAACTATTTGCGTTCGTGTGTGAACCGCAAAATTATTGTCCTCCTAATGACAATGTCTACTTAATGACTCACTTTTTCACTCCAAATGTCCCTCCAATGATGCCTTTAGTAAAATATATATATTAAAAATAATGATAATAATATTATTTTTTTAATAGTAATAGTAATAATAATAGATATATATATATATATATATGAAAATGTATATATATAAATATTATTATTATGATTATTATTAATATTTTTTAATATTGTTGTTATTATCATTATTTGTATTGTTATTATTATTATTGTTATTATTTGTCTGATCATAACTAGGATTGTTATTATTATGAAGACAAAGAATATTTTTTTAAATAAAGCTCGACGTACGATACCATAGGCGGAAATTCTTGCCCTATTTTACGGGTAGCACGTACGAGTGCGTCACTAGTCTACCCACGAACCGTTATGTGCATAATGCATGAGAGTGTATATGAACTTGCAATATCTCTTTACAGAATAAAAAGTTGAAGATCATATTTTAGTTATACTTTTCAGACATGAAAATCCTTTCAAACAGAGTAAAATATTTCATGTTGAATGTTACACTTTGAATTTCAATATCCAGGAACAGACGTGGCAAGTGAGACGATTGATTCAAAAGGGGGCACCATCCAACTACCGCACCATGGAGTCAGCCTCTGCATTCCCGTTTCGGCGCTACAAAAGGATTGTAAGATTACTCTAAAGGTAAAGCATAATATTCTTACCCCTCCCCCCTCATCCCCTCTCTCTCGCTATGTGTCACTCTGTCTCTCGTTATACCTGGACGCTACAATGGCATGTAAGGGAGGTGCCCCCCTCTCTCTCTCTCTCTTTCTCTTCGTATTTATCTGGGCTCTACAAGAGGAATTGAAAAAATAGCCTAAATGCATGGCGTAGACTTGCTGGACGCTCTAATGGCACGACTGGGAGGTTGCCCCCTCTCTCTCTCTCTTTCCAACCCTCTGTCTCTCTGTCTATATCACATTTTCTCTCTCTTCATATTTATCTGGGCTCTGCAAGAGGATTTCACAATTAGCCTAAAAGTATGGGCGAAGCCATACATCCCCCTTTCTCTATCTCTCTCTTTCTATTTGGCTTTATCACTTTAATCTGAGAAAAAAAAAGATTAAGAACAATATTGTGACGGAAATAGTTCATGAGCACCCTCGTGTTATTCTAGCTAGCATTGCTACTGTACAGCCCCTTGTCAATAAACAGCTGGCTTTACATTAACTAAACGGAAGCCAGTCACAGCCCGTTTATTGCGGGTTTTTTCCCTTTATTTTTTCGACTTTAAATTTAACAAAACTATTGATATGAGTGAAAAAGAAGATAATGAAAACAAGAAAGCATTACAAAAAAAGAAAAGAAAAAAAGAAAAAAATAGAATGTGCAAAGGACAACAATGGACTACAAGTGATGAGTAAACTCATATATTAACCCCCTTTGTACTTTGCAGAAATCAATTAAACCCAACACTAGAACCAGATAATCGATGCCGAAAGAAATCAATAAACGGGGACAGAAATATAAAAATTGTGAGGAGTCGTCATGACCTGCAATTAATATAGAAAATTTGTGGCACACAGATTGAAGAGCGCCATCTAAATTCCAACAACAACAACGATTTTGTTAATTCTTGCAATTTACTTCGAAGAGGGCAAGACGAAAAGCTTTAGAAATGTCTGGTTTCGTTGTTTTTTCGGATTTCTAATACCAATCATATTTTTGGAATTGTTTATGTTTTACTTGACTTAGGCACTTCATATTTTGATTTGCCTACTTAAAAAGTGAACGATTGGATACAAAAAGTACTGATACCTAATCGTACACACCCGATTAATTACCATTTCTCTCAGGTTCTGTCAAACCCGTCAAGTGTCCTTTTCACCGAAGATGAAGCTATTGTCTCTCCTGGTGTAGTGTTTGAACCTTCGGGGACCACGTTTGAGAAGCCATTAAGGTTGGTCATCCCTCACTGCGCAGTGTTAACAGACCCCTCCAAAGCCACAGTCACCATGCACTTCACTCATGGCGATACGAAAGGTAGGGTGTAATAACTTAAATCTAATTTTTGAAAACAATAAAAACACTTTATGTGGATACAATGAAAAACTTCAGTTTGAGGAGGGTGTGGTCAAGGTGTAAGCACAATGTGGGAACACAATATAAACATATGGAGCAGAGGGAAGGGAAAGGTTTGTAAAACTATTGACAACAGGAAGATAGACAGAGGGGGGTGGGGTAGAAATAATGACACTTTTTGGATACACATCGTTTGAAAACAGTTAAAATACACAGTGGAGACACTGATCAACCATTTCTTAGAGAGTGCAAAATAAATTTGGAAACAATAAGAAAACAGTGTGGAGACACTTGAAAACGGGGACAGTGATGATACAGTGCGTATACAGTCAATGAAAATAAAGTGTGGACACAGTAAGAACATTATTATCGAGACAATGATAACACTGCCATTGCTTTTGCTACATACTGTGAACACATTTCCAAACGTAATGTGGGGATACACTGCAACATGGTCCATTTTGTTATTATAAATTATTTATCTTTGTTGTTGTTGATGATGATTGAATGATGATGGGTGTTTTTTTTTCTTCATGTCCATTTTTTTTCTAATGCCTCTCTCTTTCTCTCTCTCTCTCTCTCTTTCTCCATTTACATCTTCCACACATTTGCAGTCACAAAGAAAGTACTGTCATCAACTGGAACACCTAGGTGCGTAGTAGGAAAAGATGACCTTGAAGTCTACATTAACCATTTCTCAATTTGTGAAGTGTTCATGGTCATTTCTGAGTACTTCATTGGGAAACGCGTCGCTTCTACGCCCTTTCTTCCAAAATCAATGAGTGGCCTCCAATCGCAATACTGCCATCTACGTCTGTATAATGATACTCCTGGTCTTCAAGATGTGAGTAATTTGCCAACATTTGAAATATTTTGAAAAATATGAATTCAGGATAAATAGCAAAAGCTTTTTTTTATGATTCTGATTAAGTGGGTGAAGTTCTGGCATGGGCTAGCTTTATTATTATTTTTTTCTTTTTTTTTTCATCTTGTTTTGTCCACTTCATGTTCCCTTCTATTCACTCTCCCTTTCTCGCTCATAATCTATTATTATCATTAGTGGTAGTAGTGGTATTTATAATAATTATCATCAGCATACTTGTTATTATTATCAATATCATCATCATCATCATCATCCTTATTATATATTTTTTTTATGGGAAGGAAAATGAATATCGCGCCGTGCCCCCTTATGCAGAGGTGAACCATTTGTTTTCCAATACCTTTATTACTGCTATAAAACTATTCGCATATTATATGCATATGTATAAATAAATATGTATGTACATAAACGTATATGACACATTTATGTTACATGGTATTCCGAATTATTTAATTAAGCCTATCCGTAAAGCGTTTACAGACGGTGTTCCAAATGTAGCGCTTTATACATCCTGATTTATTATTATTAACTTCAAAAAGGTTTATATGGACGAAAAAGTTGTTTACAGAAATTTCTCAACCGCAATTTTTTCTTTCTCTGTTGTATCATTTGTTACATGTGTATATATATATATATTTATATATAATTCCTATTTACCCATTCACATGGATCCTTTATTAATTATCAAGATGATCATTTTATCATTCACGGGTTTGTTGAGGAAAAAGGATAAGGAACTACCTGTGGAAGTTTTCATTTATGTATACACGAATAACGAGAACAAAAACACCACCAAGAACAACACAACAACAAGAAAAGGGACTCGCACTGTGAGCCTCTGCAACGACACACAACTGAAATTCGAAAGACTGTCCTCCATAGGGGATCATACACAATCCATTTCATATATTAAATCCTATAAGGCAGCGTACTCCTTCACTCCCTCTCTCCACGAACACGAATAACCGACATTTTTTTATTTATGCACAAAACCTGTAAATGAGCACCAGTTCCCATATCTTTACATAACAAAAAGCAACATCAATCTTTGTCATCTATGAATGCAGAGAGAAGGAGTGAAATGAAGAGGCACAGAGATATATAAATGAAGAAAGAAAATATCAGCAAACCAGGTGCTGTATACATTACATTTTAATGGAAATGTTGTTCCTTTTCCCACATTCGATAGTGCATATTATTGGAATACAGGCGACTGAGACGTAATATGAAAAAGGTATTGATAAAGGAATGTTATTTAAAATAAATTCAGAACAGGGCTTTAAAAAAGAAATCAAGCATGCAGCTGCACTTTCAATCATTCGTCATTTCATATTAATTCATTTATATGAAGACACGTATGACAATTACCTTGAAAGATCTACATCTCCTATATAAACACAGTTTTCTTAATCTACCTTTTCCCTATACCTCTGTGAAATCTTTCTCCAATTAACAGATAAAAAATGGAGTAACAGTTTCAGTCACATGTACTTAGAACACCCTCGCAATAGTTGAATAAAATTTTGTTCTCAATCATGCTGTCTATGTATAGAAGATACAATTTCAGGTCCCGTTGTAAAAGTTACTGTTTTATTTTAGTTGAACTTTTTTTCTTCAGTTATTGTCCTCTTTTAATGAAATCATTAACAAAATATACGTTAATCTAATAATAACAATAATTATAATAAGAATAATAGGCATTTAAATAGCGCCGTCTATCTAGAAATTCTATTCCGAGGCGCACTATTTAATTATTACCCCGGTTTTAGCCTAGCTGCCATTACAGCGCTCTAGCATTTCAAGGAATACATTCCGGCCAGGTCCCCATTTACCTCACCTGGGTCGAGTGTGCCAAAGGACATTAGTGCCGTGTCGGGGATCGAACCACGACCTTTGAATTTCACTTGACCACGACACTTCTATCCCTCCATATCCATACATCATGGTTATTCAGGCTATGGACATGTGTTTTGACCAGCATATTATCTATATGTACACCAACTAATACTTTTCAGTGCTCAATATTGATGGTATCTCAAGTAAACAAGTGCAGTCTGACATTTAATTTCTTGCAACATCTGTCGGAAATTTTTTGTCTACTTTGCATACTCCTTAAAGCAGGAGTGGGGATCAGTTCACCATAAAACAGCAATAATACATGAGCAATAACCCAATTCATTTTGTTCATAAGTTATAATAAAACAATGTTTTCTCTTCAGGTTTGCACAAATTAATCATGACATAAAAAACAGTTTATCTTACTTTTGGTTGTTTCTAGCTACACACACTTCAAAAATGTTTCTTCCAAATATACAAAAAATGCTTTTCCTTCTAGTATGCCCGTTTTCTTGCTCTGTGATTACTTTAAGAAAAACCTTTCTGGGTTTATTATCTTTGCTTCATATATTTATATATATATACATATATAGTTAACTACTGAATTATTAGTATCCTTAACAAGATATGTATTTGTTTTCAAATATGTAAAGTTTTATTGGTTCCGATTCATGTATCTTGAGACTGTGAAATATCAAAGCTTACATCCAAACAAATTCAACAAAGGCCCTTATTGAACCATACCATCTGTCATTCTTGAATTACGAACTTCATAAAAGTATTACATTTACAAGGGTGTGAATAATTTAGATGTACCTTCTTTAAAATAAAGCGAAACTTTTTCAAAAGTAAATGCAGTATACATTGATGTTATTGATGGTGGAAAGGCAAACAGATTTTTGTCCTTTTTCCCACTTTCTATTTCTTGGCGGTTCAATAATATAATAAGCTCATCGAAACCGAGGAAGAAAGATTAGATTATCGCAAGATGGCTCCGACACAGACAATGTTCGTGTTCTGGAAGAAAGGCGAACTGAAGATAAGATGCGAAGTCGACAGATGTCATGTCACCGAGAACGAAAAGGTACATGAGCAATTTTTACATTGGACAATTTCAGAACGCATGGTTTTAAATGCAGGGCGATTATTACACATCTTCAAGGGGGAAGGAACGAAACAATGACCCATCATCACTACAAACTTCGGATTCTTAAATCTAACTCTTTAGTATTTTTTTACGTTGGCTCCATGTGTTCATTACTCATTTCCCGTAATATTAATGTCATACTAATGCAATGCTAATAAGTCATTTCATACGAAAATATCATGTCATACGAACAAATCTATGCCTCCGTTGTGGCCAAAATAAGAGCAACATATGGCAACTAAGTAATGAACTTATGAATTTGTTTACATTTATTGTTATTTTTTATGTTTTGGGTTCAACGCGATCCCAAAGGATTCAAGAGAACCAAGTGAACGTAATGTCATCAACTGCATTTAATTTGGGAAATTACATTTACAAAAGTAATCTGACCGTGATTTCTATATGCAATACAATAGGCTATATTCAAATCACTCATTGGTAGATTTCTTGAAAGTCTTTCCTATGTTTGTTTTACTTATTTTGTGTGTGTGTTTCTTTTTCACTAAAACAGACCGTATCGACTAGTGATATCTATCGATTGGAGCGAAACGTTGTCAGTTTCTTAGTGAAAGCGACCGGCGATGCCGATGTAGATTTTAAGTTCATCTTCCATCCCCATTGTGACAAAGGACATGCATTCCATGCGAAATTTTCTGGTACGTACCTTGGTCTCGTTGCATAAAACTTATCATTGATGGTAACTTTGCTATTAATAGTAGATTCCATAGAAACGTTGATTTGATTGACTCTCGGGTAGTGTTGCCTTTTTTTGTGGTTGAAAATATTTAATTTGTCATTCAATGAACCAAATTTAACATAGTCGAGAGAAGAAGAAAAAAGACATTGTTACATATAAAATATTTTATTTTGATAACATAATAATTACAAACACTACATTAAAATATCAACAACAACAACGAATATATTACAAGTCATAACATTGAATAAAGATGAAAAAAAAAATGTTCTCCCTGACCCCCCTCCCTCCTCCCCCCGTGCCTAGTCTCCTCCCTCCCTCATCCCCCTTCCAATCCAACCCTCCTGTCCCTTCCTAACCCCTCCTCCCTCACAAACTACCCGATTTGTGCTTGAGAAAGCACAAATATTGCCTTTAGGCTTCTGACATTTACATTTTGAATGTGAGGGTAAGAGGGCATCTCATGTAGATAATATACGTAATTAATAATATTTGATGTTAACCCATTTTGTCGTCTCGCTTCATCTAGTAACTTACTTGACTTAGGTGCATAGGACGGTGTGTCCCCTTGCTCCCCTACGAGAAATCATGCTCTATTCTGATCTGTCCTGGACTTGTTGCTCTGCCTCTTGTGTGGGTAATCCCACATCGCACCGAACTTGGTCCTTCCATCTCGTTGGAGGGCGTCCCAGAGGTATGCGTGCATTAAAATCATTCTGGTGTGCTTGGTATGGTAGGCGGTGATGCGGCATGCGTACAACATGGCCAAGCCATTTCAAGCGACGTTTGGTTATTTCTTCGCATATGGTGCTTGGGATGTTCAGCCTCTGCCTGATCTCTCCCTTCCTTATCTTGTCCATTAGGTGAACTCCAAGAATGGTCCGGAGACACCTCATTTCAAATACCTCAAGCTTATTTCTATCTGATTTTCGGAGAGTCCAGGATTCTGCTCCATATGTGGCAATATGGAGGATAAGGGCTCTGTAGATCCTGACTTTGAGTCTTCTAGAAATATCTTGGTTGAACCAGATGGCACTTTTCAGCCTTCCGAATGCCCAAGCAGCCAGTCTTGTCCGTCTCTTCACGTCATCTTCTATGGAAGGAACTGTGCTGCCGAGAAAGACAAATTTATCCACTTTCTCAATGTTGGTGTTGTTAAGTGAAATATCTTGTTGATTCTCTGTCATGACTTTGCATTTTTTGCATTGATTTTCATTTCCCATCTTCTACATGCCTTCTCAGTTCATTTCTTGAGATTTGGAGGCGTTCAAATACGAGTTCCATGAGGGTGGTGTCATCTGCATATCTGATGTTGTTAATACGCATGTCACCCATCTGTAATCCACTATCTAGTTGTTGGATGTCCTTCATCACATATTCCAGGAATAGGTTGAAGAGACTTGGAGAGAGGAGGCAGCCTTGTCTTACCACAGTTATGTCATCTAACCATTCAGTTATCTTTCCATTCACCATAATAGAGCACTTGGTTTGTTTGTACATGCTCTCTATGAGGGCAACCAAGGACTTGTCCACTCCAATGGCACACAAACATATCCAGAGAGCTTCTCGCCATATGGTATCAAATGCTGCTTTAAAGTCAACAAAGTTCAAGTGGATTGGTATCCTTCTTTCTCTGGCCTTTTGATGATCTGTCTAACGACAAACACAGCATCTGTGGTGCCCCTGCAACTTCTGAAACCACATTGTTCCTCTGTCAGATGATTCTCAATGGTTCCCTGAATTCTCATGAGGACCATTCTACAGAAAACTTTTCCGGGTATGGAGAGTAGCGTTATAGCCCTGTAGTTGGATGGATCCAGCTTGTCTCCTTTCTTAAACACTGGAGTGATCAGACCCTTGCTCCAGTCTTCCGGGGTTTCTCATACCGACCATGCTGCATTTATTTTTTTGAGCAAGAGTTGTCTCATTGGTTGTCCACCAGCCTTTACAGTTTCGGCAGCTATTTTGTCCCAACCGCATGCCTTGATGGTCTTCAATAGTTTTATTGCCGGCCCTACTTATTCAATTGTTAAAGGTTCACTTGGGTTATCTGTAGGTTGTGGGTCAGGTATGGTCTGAAGAGCATTTTCATTCCTTGGAAATTGCGTGTTGAGGTGAACGCTAAAATGTACTTCCCAGCATTTCAACACATCCGCGGGAGCAGTTTTTAAGATACCATCCTTGTTTTTTTACGGCCGGTTGCATTTTGTCTCTTTCACCAGATAGTTTCCTCACCTTCTTGAAGAGCTCGTGGCCGTTGTTCTTTGCGTGAGCTAATTACAAAACTCCTCTGGGAGACCTTTAACTTGTTTCGCCCTTTTGAAGCCTACAATTTCCTCTGCGATATTATTGGTTGTATCTCTGAATTTCTTCCACAGCCCATCCACATCTGTGTCCTGGAGCTGAAGTAGTGGTTCAAAGGCACCTCCAATCCTAGCTTTGAATGCTTCTGCAATGTTAGAGTCATTAAATCTGCCAACATCATAGCTTTTGGGGAGGCTCTTCATTCGCTTGGTATTTGTAGGTGAGAACTTCACATTAGCCAGTACTAGATTGTGGTCTGACCCAATGTCAGCTGAGCAGTACGATCTGCAGTTCTGGAACGTCTTATATTTTCTAATTTGGTGATAATGAAGTCTATCTGGTTTCTGTAATGACCACCTGTCGATGTCCATGTTGCCCTCCTACATTCTTTGTGTTGGAAGTAGGTGTTACACACTGCCATTCCGTGTAACATGCAGAACTCCAGAAGCTTCTCCCCTCTACTGTTGATCTGACCTAATTCATACTTGCCCAAAGTTGGTGTCCATACTCCATGGTCTGCTCCTACTTTCGCGTTGAGGTCACCTATCACAATTATGTTCTCCTTCCTAGGGACCTTCTGGATCTGCAACTAGTGTGCATCATAGAAAAGGTCACTTTCTTATTCACTATGTGCAGATGTAGGGGCGTAAACCTGGATGATATTCATGATCCCATCGTTCATGTTAAATTTTGCTGTGATGATCCTCGGTGAGCTACGAACTGCTTCGTAGCTCGCCAGGCATTGCATGATTTGTTGGGAAATCATGATGCCGACTCCCTCCCGACTCGTGTTATCTGTCCTGTTTCATAAAAGGATTGAGTATTCCTCTTTGTTTATCTTCATCTAGTACCCCAAAATAAATATAGAATCAAAATCAAAAGGAAATAACCGAATTAGTATCCCAATTTAAAGCATTACATAAAAAAACAAAAACAATACCAAGCTTTATAAACAAACCTATTCCAAAATTGCTACATGACAACCACTTCACATGCCGATTTTTCCCACTTAGTCACGAGAAGCGCTAAGGAATTACGTAAAAGTGCTAACTTGTTTTCTTCTAATTTATCTAGTTCAATCTGGATTATAATATCATAGTCGGTTGGCGGTATATTCCTTTTCCTATTTAGAAACAGTAAATATTTTACTAATAAATTGTTCACTTACTGTCCTTTTCCTCTATCGGGTAAATCTATTTCGAATTGTGTCTCTTCCCAGTTTAACTTTCGCAAATTAACAAAATCAGAGAAAGTACTGCACCTTTCCCATACCTTCCGAGTAAATTCACACGTATAAGATATATGCTTATAAGTTTCTTCTTCTTTTTTACGTAATGAACATAAATTAGTATCAATAAACTTATATCTATATAAGTGAGATTTTTTATACTCAATTCCTTGCAATAATTTAATTTAAATTCCCTCAAAATAATGATCAGAATTTCTTCATCTTGGCCTACTGAATATAGATATAAGTTCTTTTTCAGAAAAATCGCAATTATGTATTTTTTTTTTAAATCTCTTACCAGCCTCTGATCACTTATTTCTTTTACTAATTCTTTGTACGTTTTTTAAAGAAAAAATGGTGTTTACAAATATTTTTATCCCATTATTTATAAAAGTCAATGCATTAAGACTTTTATCTTTATCTAAATCTGTACTTTCTATATTCCGCTTCCAACTTGGAGGAAGTGCTCCGTATATTTGCTAATTTTTAGTAGATCTACATTATTCAAACCTTTACTAAGACAGTAGGTCCCTAACTTTAATTGCCCATTACTATCAATAAAACAACAAAAATATTTGCACCTTTGTTCTTTCCCTCGTTGGAACGTAATTTATCGAATGTAATTACGATTATTTTGTTTTGTCCCATTTGATAGTGTAGTTCTAGAATAGTTACTGCATTAAGTATTTCACGTTAGCATATGTGCGGAATGTGAATCTCATGGTTTAAGGGTCGAGTCCCAACCGCGACACAAACGCTCTTAATATTAAAGTACAAGTCCACTCCAAAAATAACTTACTTTCAATAGAAGCAAACAAATGAGAAAAACCGATCAAAAAAGTTTGAGCAGAATCGGAAAACTAATAAGAAAGTTGTGAATTTTTGAAAAAGTATGTAAATCTATGGAACAATGGAAATTACTACACAAATTGCCAATTTGGTTATCAGTTTGCGACGTCATGTCCTCACTATCTATCAATTGCTTTATATAGTTTAATCCCATTAATTTCCCTTTTTATCCCCCAAAACTTGATTTCCCAAACCTTTGCCCAGGTTATATGATTTTTATCATATTGCGTGCATGACATTTCACAAAATATTTTATGAACTTTGAAGAATTGATACTATTTTCTGAATATTGTATATTCATAATTATTGATTTTTATATAAATAGTTTATCAAAATTCACATTTTTCATGATTTAAAGATAAAGTTAAGTTCTGGTCATGCGATTCCATTGTGAAAGAAACGTTGTGGAATCGATCAGAAAAGGTTGATCATCTAGCATATAAGTGTTGGTGTGTACTGCAAGGTTCTGGAATCATCAATATGATAAGAAATTTGGCCCAGTCTTGGTACAGTTACAAGCACTGTACACAGAAAGATGTATATGGGACCACACGAACATGTGGCGTAAAAATCCGTCCCGATTTTTATGCTGTTACATGCCATATTTAAAATATTAAGGCATCTGAAGAGCCATGCTTTTCAGGGAACATTTTTAATCTGTTGTTCTTTCACACTTGCATAATAACAGTGATAACGCTCTCAAATTATTTTTTACCTCTTCCCAGAACTTAACCTTCTCTTTAACTGGAAAAAATTACTCTATATTAGTGCATCCACACAAAAACATATTACTATCAATCTGACTTGGATGCTGGTGTGAAGAAATAAGATCCTTAGGGGGGAAATAGAAATTTTATATTATCAATATAAAGAAAATAATTAGTGGATAGTGAGGACATGACGTCACAGACTCATGAGTGAGTTGCCAATTCGTCTAGTGATTTTCAAAGTTTTTCATGTCATTAAAAATTCATAACTTTCTTATTAGTTATCCGATTTTGCTCAAACTTTTTTTGATTGGTTTGTCTGATTTTTTTGCTTCTATTGAAAGTAAGTTTTTTTTGCAGTTGACTTGCCCTTTAAGTGTACCCGTCATTGGTATTACTCGGTAAGTAAAGAGTGAGGGAATAAGGAGAGTGGGAGGGTGTGTGAGGTTGAGGGGGGTTAGAGGCGGGTATCCGTTGGAGAGGGGGGCTGGGGACACAAGGTATCCCACTTTTGCGTGTACCCCAAAGTGCCCCTTTTTACTTCAGATAAGGGCCTCTTTTTCTTTCTTATAAGTGCCACTTCCCCCTTTATCATAAATGCCCCTTTTACCTCTCATTGGTGCCCCTATTCTAATCTGGTAGGTGCCACTTTTATTTTGACAATTGTCCTCTTTCCTTGTTAATAAGTGTCATTTTCCCTTCTGATAAGTTCCTCCTTTACTTTGACACATACCACTTTTCCTTTCTATACGTGAACCTTTCCCTTCTAAATTACTGCCTTTTTTTCCTTCGTAATGTCTGCATTTCCCTTTTCCTATACATGCCCCCTTTCCACCTCTAATAAGTACCTTATCGAAATCTGATAGGTGTCCCTTTTACTTGACAATTATCAATTTTTCTCTGAATAAGTGAATTTTCCCTTATAAGAAGTGCACCTTTTCACCTCTGAGAAGTGCCCCTTTACTTTGAAAGGTGCCATTTTTCATTTTTAATTAGTACATTTTCCTCCTTCTGATAACAGCTCATTTGTTCCTCTTGTTACTTTTAATGTAACTGGACTTTGCTGTGTTTCACTTTTTAAACTACTTTTCCCACTGTCGCTTACAAATCGTGCCCTTTTGTGATCGTCTGAAGTGTCATATCTAGTTTCAAAGAATCGAAGAATCCGTGTGTAGTCACATGCATAAAATATCCGTAAAGTGCTAAGAGACGGCATTTCGGATTAAGCGCTTTATAAATTCAGATTATTATTATTATTATTATTATTATGAACCCTTTTTTCTACCACTACTATAAAAGGTAGTATAGCGGGGAGGAGGCAGGGGTCACAATAACCAAAATTTCATACAAACTAACTGTGCCCCTTTTAGAAATACAATCGTCCTCATTCTCCAAGCTATCGAACCTCCCTTTTGTAGGCCAAGGTAGTCAATAGCCCTTTGTTCAAGAATATGCAGATTCAGACAATGTATGAGTTTTTAAACTCAAGGCAACTGTATTTAAATTTTGTGTCATTTGTGTTAAAAAGACTTAGACATGCAATTACTTTTCGTGATATATCATAGCACCCCCCCCCCTAACATGTGCTGCTTATTCAAAGAATCTGAGAGCAATTTTCCTCTAATTTCCTCCGAAACTTGCTCGCTATGCTCGCTAATATTTATAGTGTATCTCATTAAGTAGCCTATGAAAGGTCTTATTCATTCTGTCATGCTGAGATTTTGATTGAAACCCCCATCACGATCGGTTATTCCATCTAATAATGAGAACTAATCGGTCGCAATGTGACCACGATTTTGTTTTGGAACAATTTCTCGTTCGTTTGGCTCGCTTGCAAATGAACATTCAGACCACCACTCGCAACAGCAAAACCACTATCTCGGCCCACGAAAAGATGAAAATACGAAGATCATTTCTGATTACGTATTATTAACAATTTAGTAACAATGTCAAAAAATTGTAATTTTACATTATTATATTACACTTTGTAGGTTTCCCCTTTTTTCCAGAAAGTGCCACTTTTTATTGATGCCCGCCCACTGTTAAAGACGCTCCGTCGCCCTGTATCATTATAATGTTCGCATATTTCAAAAGGCCATTGTAATCGCCTTAGATTGTTGTTTTTTCGACAATATTTTCGATTTTGTTAACTATTATCTTTATAACAATGAGCATGAGAGGATACAAATGAAAAAAATAATTAGAGGCGGTTGTTCTCGTTAATCGGATAATCGATAAAGAACCCCCTCCAATCTTGAGGTTTGAGGCTTGAGTTAGATGTAAGGATTCTTCTTACATTAATCGATATACAAATGTTCAAATTCAAACTTAATCTCACCAACCCGAATTGCATCTTGATTGGTAGCAGATAACCAAAAAATATATTAAATAATAAAAATGAGTTAACAAGATTTAATCCATGCAAAAATATTATTTGTGTAACTGAAAGGTAATTCAATTCACAATACAACATGATTACAAAAAATCAACCTAATAAATACATAGTCTTACAAAGTTAACACAATTTCCAATTCTTAAAATCAGGAATAGCAGAAGCATCGCAAGGGAACACAGATTCCACATTTCCAAGACCGTTGGCATCCACACCAGTCGATATTCCTCAAGGTGCAGCAGCAGCAGTCGGTGAAGTTTCTACTTCTAGTGCTAGGTTGGATTTTTGTTCTTAATCGCTAATGTGCATTTGAATGATTCTTGATTCAAATCTTAGTGAAGGGATAAGCCAAAACTTAGGGAACAGTATCGAATAGATATCAACTATATGCCAGCCTACATCAAAAAGGTATAAACGAGATTTGTTTGCGTTCTGGTACAACGGTTTTGCGTTGTCTCTATCAACGCCCATTGTGACTACAATTCTGATTTGTGTCGAAAGGTGTGAGGGCATATCCCCGTTATGACACAGGCGGGAAAAAAAACATAGAACATAATAAGATTAGAATTCGACGAAATTACATCGTCCACTTCCAGACGTAAATTCAACGTAGCTGATATTCTTAGCTCAGATGACGAAAATTTGAGCATCTCAGACTACTGAAATTATCCTGTTGCAATATAACTTGTATACGATATCATTCATAGTTTGGATTCCCTATCAGATTATAAGTTATTTTCACACAGTCACTATTTCGGAATATCAAGAATGTGTTATAAAGTAAGAGGGAGAGATAGTAGTGTTTATTAATTATGGTGTCATAAAATGAGAAACAATTGTAAGCTGGGCACACGTAGTGCGAAATACACTTTTGTCGTAATCTTAAACCAAGAGTTTAATCTACAAACTTCGAATTAAAGGTACATACCAATTCCTATAAACAATACAATATGGATTTGAAATTGCCCCTAAATATCCCTTTTTTCATAACGAAATAATAAATGGTAGTATTTTCCCAAAAGATACATAATTACAAATAACTGCATTGAAACTTAGTGCTGTAAACATAGGTAGGTAAACCTAGATGTAACAACGTTACTATCTTAATTTCTTTACTCATATATTTGTTTTGGTATATATCTAAATAGGAGAGTGAGCGACGAAATGCTAAATAACTTGGCAAAACACGTTCCAACATACGCTTACGACAGGTTCAGCGAAAAGCTTGGAATCGAGCAAAACCAGGCCAGGAACATCGTGGTAAAGTATAACAACGACTATGAGAAGGCAACGAGGGAATGCATTGCGAATTGGATGGATAGATCAACCCGTAGTGTGGCTGACTTACATGATGTTCTGAGAGCAGTTGATCTAGGGGGTTTAATTGTTTACTGTAATTAACATTGATAACAGGGAAACCATGTGGGAAACACAAATGTTGATCAACACACACATAAACACTCATGAATGCATATTAAAATGTGCGTATATTTAAGAGAAATTATGTTCGGCGACGGAGGAGATACGAATACGACCAAAACACTATAATAGATAACTACAATGACTAAATGTCCAGTTACTATCGTAGAGTTAAAATACCAAGATACTGGCCAAAAGTAGTCGATGGAATATCAAAACGAAAGAAAAGGACACTTTCGGCTTTTTTTAATGGAGAAGGTGTGCTTAGTTTGTGGAGTAGTGGCAGGCAAACCCTTCTTTTCGACTTTGGCCCTCTGCTAAATAATAGGTTAAATAATATTTCGCCCATCGGGCTTTTTCAGGTTATGGGTAATGATATATTGATGTATCCATGCATGAATGTCATCGGTGTATTCTCTTTTTCTTTGAGAAGGAGACGTGTTTTGAATGATTTTGATGAGGTTGTCATTCATGAAGTACAATACGCTGGTTTTGTATAGATGAAATGTGTTTGAATCGACTAATTAGAGAGATTGTAATTCAAAACTTAGTCCATCCTCCAAAACAAATGAATAATTCACTGATGACAATAACAATGCACTTGCAACATTTCACTTTTGACTTGGCCACATGTTCAGGTGTACTCTACATTCCATGATTACGTAATTGTTATAAATGGACCATCATTGTATAGGGGAATTAACAGGTATTTCAATTATACCACCGTAAAGTATAATAATATGTTAATTCTTAAAAAAGAAAGATATCAACGCTAAAAATTGAATTGCAGTCATTTTTTAGTGTTGATATCCATCCTTATTAATAGAATTATATTCGAAATCATAGTTGTACAACATTTTACGAGATTTTATATTATACATTTAATTTTATAATTTTACGTTTCATATCATGTTTTGAACTGTACTTAAGCCTCGTTCAAGTATGAAGCATTAAACAGCGGCAATATTTTTGATTAATTAAGTGTAAAACTCTTCACATATCCGTATGTTATAACACAGAGCTAGGACTTTTGTTACGCGCTCTAGATAGCTCTTCATTTACATAATTGTCATTAATCCGCGGTTTTTTCGGGGGCGGGGGTGGGTTGTTGCGCTTGTTTACATCGGCATATCTGAACAAGCCTTAAAGGTGTATAAATCTCCACAGTCCTGATTTTCATTTCGATCGTAAATTGAACGTTTGCCCTATCACAATCCAGCTTTTCGAGTTTCGTGAAAGTATAATTATGTAATTCCACATATCTATGCTAAATATTCAATCTAAATGTTATTGTGCAGGCCCAATAATATCCACAAAAATGGAATTGGATTTCATTGCAGAAAGTCTTCAAGGGACCCTGATGCATTTCATATGTATACGTTTCCATTATCATGAATATTTTTTAATAAACAATTAACTCTTTGGAATGTGTGTGCAATGGCTCAGTGGTAGATTAATTGTCTCTTTACCAGAAGATCCAACTTTCTAAACCAAGTCGACGCGCAAGCACCTTTTGATATTGCATTACTTCTAATTACCAAGTCCTTCGGAAAGGACTTTAGGGAGTCGGTCCCCTGGCTGGTTACTTACTCAAGCTTTCCTAGCAGCCAGGTTAAACCAGCCAACAAACCAATTGACATTAGTGATGTAATTTAGCGTTACTGGATTAATCGTAATCTTCATTACATCTACATCAACGTTAGCCTTGGTATTATAATGGAAACGTATATTTCGATGACATCACGTCGAACTGTAGAGATTATATGTATGTGCTTAAGATTTACACATTCCATGGTGTCTCTCCAGTGAATATGTCTTAAATATAACATCACTTTTTTATTTTAGATTAATATGCATAAGTCTGCAGATTATAATAGTGAATCTTTAATGAGTACACCATATGTATTTTGCACATATTTTGTCTGCAAATTATTGCACATAATGCGAAATAATTGTCATGTGTTCAACGGTCAATTACAGGAAGAATCGATACTTTGACATCAACTGTAAATAGTTTTTTTTTTTTCTAATAAGTAGATAAGGTTTTCATAAATGTTTAATATTTTGTTGTTCTAATTCAGAGGGTTTCTGTATTTATACCGGGAGAGGAGGGATAGTTCGATTAGAGTAGTCGTGATAGGTACAGTTGCTAGAGGAGGTGAAAATCTGTCTGATCTAGCAGAATGCATATCATACACACAGTGAGTCTTTTCACGGTTTGGTAGTATTATGTGTGCAAGTCCGTGTTCTGAGTTTTGCCCTAGTGTTGTGTTTCACCTGTTTATCTGGGGTAAAATAAGTTGTTTTCCTTGATTCTAGGAGTTTCAAGAAAAAAATCATGTATGAACTAAAGTTGAAGGTTTTGAATAAATTTTATAAAATGTTTTTTTAATGTCATTTGGAGAAAAAAAGATCTCATTGAGAAAATGAAGATAAGGATGATTTCTGGACACGATAGTATTCGATTTTTGAATGTGACTGCTGATGTTAAAGTAGTGTTTTTGTTTATGAATTACAACCAATTAGAATTTTAAAATGTGATATACCTCTGTGCTAACAGCCTAAATCTACAATAGTGGTACATTTCAAAATGTTGAGGTCATTTATGGGAATATTATACAAGGATGTGTGTATTAAGCTACATTGAGGTGAAGACTAAGGGTTTTTTCGGTTTTTATTACTGAATACTGTATATTTAGTGCACAATTTGGTGGAGGTATCGTTTGTATAATGATTTTGCAGTTTGGAAATACTTTACTGTTTGGATAAGGAATTCGATGAGTAATCCCTTAGATTGTATACATTGTAAGAATGTTTTAATGATTTATTATAGGTATTGATAGTGAAGTGAACTGTCGTGGACTTCTGGTCAGTCAATCAGTTGGTCAATCAGTCTGAGGTCAGCAGACTGTTCGTGTCAGGTCAGGTTTTGTGATCTGAGGATGTGTTTCTAGCTGTAAGGTTGTTGTAGTTGCATAGTAATTAGCTGAGCGTGACCGGATTAGAGTCCAATTTCAACTGCACCAATCGTTTAATTGGAGAGTTATCTAACGTAATGTTCATTAATATACTTTTGAAATTATTTAAGGATATAATATAATGTGGTATGAGAAAACCCTAAGATGATTATTATGATATGCATGTAATATGAAGATGTTAATGTAACAGTTTACATAATCTCACCTCTTCAAAGGGTCATTGTGTTTATGTCTCATGGCAGAAAAGGGCAAGACACGTCAACTCAGTGTTTTGGGGGTTGGGAGAATTTATTTAGTTTGCAACTGATATATTCATAATTAATCATTTACCCTGTGGTTACCTCGCCTATTTGTTAGTTGTCAATGATGAATGCGTTCCTGCAAAATGACTGCTTATACATGCTATTTGAGTCTATGTACTTGTATTTATGATTGTCATTTTTTCTAATTGATTTGCAGTGTTTTGACGTTTCCCTAAATTTGATTTGAATAAATAAACGAGTTCACCACCTACATTCAGGCAACGACCGGCTCATTGATGTGCTTCATTAGCGTCATAACCCTGATAACCCAAATGGTTTCTATAGCTAATATAGTTTGGAGGACTCAGAGATAGAAGAACTGCTGATTGATTCGTTACTCTTCTTTGCATTGTTCACTCTAACTGGCAAGGAAAGGGAAAATTAGTAGACATCTAGAAAGTATTTACATTTCTCTTATCCTGTAATGTATTTCTCTCGTCAATAAAAGCAAATGCGAGGGTTGTTCACATCACATCACACCTCGAGAACAGTTAAATTGAAATTAACATACATGTGTGTATTGAGGAATACATTGTTAAAATTTCAGATTTTTTTACATTATTATCCAGTTCATTCAATTTTCACCAACGGATTTGTTCAATATTTCTACTTTTCCTCAGATCATATGCTGTGAAGTTATGGATATTCATTGTCAGTTCCATCATGTCGTGTCAATAACCTTATGGATGTACATATCCTTTTTGCAATGTATTACCAAAAATGTTAACAATATTTTTAAAGCTAAATATATTACTCATTGCGGATGTAGTATCGAAAATAATATCGCTAGTGATATTCGTTTGTCTCGCAATGTGGTCAAAAAGGAATCTAAAAGATCTCGACGTTTCGTGCGCCGCTGCAACACTTCGTCAGGTGATAAAAACTAATGTAAGCAAGGGTGCTTTATACTCTACGGGAGGACCGGCGCGACGGTCTATAATTCGATCGATAATCGGAAACAATAATGCACGAGGCCTATTGGCCTATCGGCTGAATATGCAAATAGCCTAATGGTCGACGCACACGGTGCTCAACCAATCAGTAGGCCGCTGGTTCGGCTAATTATGCAAATAGCCTAATGGTCGACACACACGGTGCTCGACCAATCAGCAGGCCGCTGGTTCGGCTCGCCTGCTGGGCGGAAGCAATAGCGAGCTCAACCAATCAACGGGCCGCTGGCTCGGCCCCTCTGCCGGCCCCTCTGCTCGGCCCCTCTGCCGGCCGGCCAGCAACGGTCGATTCCTTTCAGCAGAGGGGCCGAGCCAGCGGCCCGTTGATTGGTTGAGCTCGCTATTGCTTCCGCCCAGCAGGCGAGCCGAACCAGCGGCCTGATTGGTCGAGCACCGTGTGTGTCGACCATTAGGCTATTTGCATAATTAGCCGAACCAGCGGCCTACTGATTGGTTGAGCACCGTGTGCGTCGACCATTTGCATATTCAGCCGATAGGCCAGGCCTCGTGCACCGATTATCGATCGAATTATAGACCGTCGCGCCGGTCCTCCCGTAGTATAAAGCACCCTTGCTTACATTAGTTTTATCACCTGACGAAGTGTTGCAGCGGCGCACGAAACGTCGAGATCTTTTAGATTCCTTTTTGACCACATTGCGAGACAAACGAATATCGCTAGCGATATTATTTTCGATAATATTTTTAAAGTTATAGAATATACAGTTAAGTGAATTTGTCATACTCCTTGCAAATGTGATGTTTTTTTGTGTGTGTGTGTGTGTGTTTTACGTAACTCAAGAGTGAAAGGTGGACTTGGTGAATTAGGGCCCTTTTTAAATACTTCTAGATGTAACTTTTGATGTGTCACATTTTCAAGAAAGACAATTGGGACAAGTCAAGTTTTTACATATTAAAAAAGTAGGAAACTTGGTAAGAGTGTGAATTATTTAGTTAAATGTAGATGTAGTGTAACGTTTTTAAATAAATGAAAATTTTACAGTGTAATTGTTGAAATTCAGAATTGTTTATCTTGTTTTCACAATAGTTGTGTTGAAATTGTTATAAGAACAGTTAAAACTTGTAAAACATGTGACTTTGAAAATGGTCCAGAGTGTATAATTGTGAATATGCAATATCCACAAAAAACATCAACTGCTTCAAAGTATGAACCACTACATTAATAACACTTTCCAATGGAATATGATTTGCATATGTAGGCCTATGTTATTAAATTTTATACTGAAAGCTAACTTTGGCCAAGAACACCAATTTCATTGCAAACTTTACTGTAAACAGATGAAGATAATGGTGATAATAGTGGTAGTAGTGATGATGCTAGTGATTATGGTAGTTAGTGATGATGATGGTGGTAATGGTGGTAGTAGTGATGCTGATGGTGGTGATGATGGTAGTAGTGGTGATGATGGTG
The DNA here is from genome assembly GCA_037976565.1 of Mesocentrotus franciscanus. NCBI lineage: Eukaryota > Metazoa > Echinodermata > Echinoidea > Camarodonta > Strongylocentrotidae > Mesocentrotus > Mesocentrotus franciscanus. Next base: position 20,891,166 of record CP137670.1, on the reverse strand, counting down.
GTGATGATGGTAGTAGTGATGATGGTAGTGATGGTGGTAGTAGTTATGATGATGGTGGTGATGGTGGTAGTAGTGATGATGGTAGTGATGATGGTAGTAGTTATGATGATGATGATGGTGATGATAGAAATGATGATGGTGGTGATGATGATGATAATGATAGTGATGTGATAGTAGTGATGATGATGGTGGTGATGATGGTAGTGATGATGATAGTAGTGATGATGGTCGTAGTGATGATGATGATAGTTATGATGGTTATGATGGTAGAAGAGCTGATGACAAAATTTGTGAAAATTAAGCTTTTTCGGGTATAGCAGCTTTTTTCCTTCTCCTTTCTTCCTTTTTTCTTCTTTCTCTTCTTCGTTTTCTTCTTCTTCTTCTTGTTCTTCAAGTTAAGACATCAAACATGCACTCTTTTATTTAAGATTATTTTGTGATCAAAGTTTGATATAGTAAATTTCTGCCGATGTTGCTGAGGACCGATTTATCTCTACACGTTGGATTGAAAATGTAAAATAACGCTTTTTATAGTAAACGAACCTGAATGAGACTATAAACTACTGTTCATAGTTCAATTCTTTATTTGCTTTACTGGCAAAAGATTTAATGGAGGTTTTTTTTCTCACTTTGAGCAGCGGTGCATAGTCTCATAATTCTGTCGCTGTAAAGTTGGAAGTGGAAATATACCAAAAAAACTTAGTCAGACCCCCATTTTTTCTTCAAATGTACCTTAATTTAGTTTTACAGATTAATATTTAGGGAATGGTCGCACATCATGATTGACAATAAATAACAACAGTATAGTGATATCAAACAGTGCATTTATATATCTTTTTATTCCCGTGTACTTTAACTTTGCCGCTTTTTCTTGTTATTTCCATGTACAAGAAAGGATTAAAACATGTAAATTTAATTCATTCGAAATATTTTTTTTTAATTCTTATATTTGTTGCATGGTGCTAAATCTGCACATTTTCAATATAATATTCATCCATTTAAAAACAATTTATAATTCCTTCTCATTTATTATTTGATCGTCGACTTCTTTTCTTCCTTTTCTCTGGCCAATATCATTGTTTTTCTATGAATCTTTTACCAAAAACATCGCATTAAAACTGAATCTAAACTCAGTCCGTAATTTTGACCCCAAACCTATGCCTAAATCTGTAACTTATTTAACCCTAGTCCTAACCCTTACCTAGCATACTCATAAACCTGAACTCTAAACCAGACTATAAACACACATATTTCTTAGCCCTCAACCCAATGATATAATCATCATTATCCTGTTCAAACTTAGTACTTAAACTTTATAGGTAACCGTATCACCGTAAACCCCCAAACTTTGAACTACATAGCCACTATCATGCTTCAGTTGTACATAAAGGAGTTGTCGGTATTGCATTTTATTAAGAACAGCAGGTAAAACTCTCATTGGGGTTAGAGTTAGGGTTAGGACTAGGATTATGGTAAGGACTAGGTTTAGGACTAGGGTAAGGTTAAGGGTTAGGTCTAGGGTTAGGGTTAAGACTAGGGTTAGGACTAGGGTTCGAATTGGGATTAGGGTTGGGGTTTGGATTAGGACTAGGGTTAGGACTAGGGTAAGGTTAAAGGTAATATGTCCCATTTGCAGGCCCAAAAATTGAAAAGGTTAAATTCCACCGGCATTTGAAAGATAATACTAATTTACAACTTCCCTCAAAACGAAAGGGCTTGAAAAATGTCATTTTGGGGGAAAATAACGACCGTTGTCGAATCGATTTTAGGGAATGCAATCCTTTTAGTAAATACTCTGATTTTCAGACCCTTGTACCGAATGGTCATACGTTTTGTACTGCGCAAAGATTCAATCACTTTAATTTTGGCCATTACAAGAAGTGGGTTATTTATGTAGACAATGGCCCATGTACCTTTTACAGCTCATTTTATTTATGATATTACCAAAGAAAAAAAGATGGCAGTCAGTCACTCAATAGTGTATGACAGTGAAGTCTAGAAAGTAAATGGGTTTCCTTGAATAATTTGAATACTAAAACACTGCTAAGGTTTAAATTTTCACAGATAGGACATACGTGACATATTCATAATTAATATATTTGATTTTATTTTATTTCTGCATTTTTCGAAATATAATAACTGAATAACAACGAACATATGAACGTAAAGTATATTACAAATACAAACAATAATAACTTCATGTCAAAACCTTTTTTTTTTAAACATATACATATAATAACGAAACTTAATATTTCTATAACATATTATTATAAATTTAAAGCATTATCCGATCTATCTAAGGAGAAAAGGTGCAGGAGACAGCAATCATAAGCAATGCTTGACGAGGATGGCGGCCCTAAAAACAATCTTCAGGTGAAATGTTAAATGAAAATGTGTTTAGACGATCAATGTGTAATTCCTGCAACGTTATACAGAATTTGATGTTGGCTGCAAATGGGACACAGTACTTTTAAGGGTTAGGTCTATGGTAAGGATTAGGGTTAGTGTTACGGTCAGGACTAGGGTTAGGTTTAAGATTAGGGTTGACATTATAATTAGAGTTTACAACTAGATGAAGTATACATGCAGCTTTTAAACAGATATAGCATGAAAAGGCAAATTTAAGAAGAAGTAATTTGCAAATCTTAATAGAAGAATATTGACCTTCTTATCTAATGTTTCCCTGATTATCAAATTTAACCATCTTTTAATTTAAGTGCAACTTTTGGTGAAAAATGCAAAAACATATTCATACTGCCCCCCATTAACACACATCTAACAAACATCATCGGCAATTATCCCCGCGTAAAATTACCCCGTGAGGACAATCCCCGAAAAAAAAAATCTGCTTTTATTAAATCCAAATTATTTTCAGGGTAGACTTCCCTTTTAAAGTGACTCGGTAACATTGTTAAAGGTTGATGAAAAAACAGTGTAATCTTTGTATAAAATGTTACTTATCATATTCCTTCTACTGTACTAACCCTCTAATACATGCCAATAATCCTGAAAAAATTCTCAAACCACAAAGATATTTATGGTTTTCTTTGAAGGCGTCACTGTGCGATACTAAAAGTAAATTCTCCCAACCATTTTTGAATTTCCCAACCGTTTTTCCATGAAAATAAGACATAAGACAGGCTTTTAAACATATTTCAACACTTAAATGTCCGGAATGGTATATACAGCCAAGTCATTGTTTTGTGACGATTTACAATCACCTAAACTGTAATTAAATTGTAATAATATAGTTGGCAGAATTGAGGAATCGATCAGATCAGTTTTTCCCAATTTTTATCTTTAATAATGGTCTGTTTCATTTAAACTTTCAGATTATCTTTAATTGTACATGTAGCATTGAAGTCACTAACTTCTCTCATCTGAACAATGTTACCCAGGACCTTTAATGAACAGAGGGGTAATTTTCGGGGGGTAAATGTCCTAGGGGATATTTTCAGGGGTGAGGGGTAATTGTCCTCGGAGGGTAATTGTCCACGGGGTGGGTAATTGTCCTAGGGGGTAATTTTCCGGGGGATAATTGTCCGGGTGGTAATTGTCCATGGGGTGGTTTTCTGCGAGGAATTTTCCGGGGTGATTTCCCAGGGGGTAATTGTCCATTATGTATACTATGTATAATACCTCCTACAAAATGTGAGGAAAAACTTGGGTTGTGTGACACATGCTCCTACAAAAATGGCTCCACTGTAATTCCCTACACTAACTGCTTTCCTTACTTCAATCCTGGACCCATACTATTTCTAACCCTAAATTTAACCTTAATACAAATCCAACCTTAACCCTAATCCTGCAATTTTCATAAAACAAAGCCCGGAGCAATTGTCACCAGAGCAAATGTCGAATCACTGCAAACCGACCATCATGTTCCTGAAATCATATTGACTACATGGTGATCATTTTTCATTACATTATTATTTTTCAGCGTGGCCTATGTCCAATAAGCTAATCTGATTGTATACTTTCAATGGGATGTATTGCACTATTATCCCCACATAAAAATAGCAAATCTTATTGAAAGAATGTATACATGTATAACAATATTCACACAGGTGATATGTCAATAGCCTCATTCAGAAGCTATGCCGTAAACATGTTTACAACTATAATGCTTTCATTTGTTACACATTTAATGTACAAAGAGCATAACTGCAGTGAGGTATAAACCACGGATATGGATGGGGCGTCATCTGAAATATAGCAAAAGAGGTAATAAGGCTAGGCAAAGTAAATAATAAGAATGAAGTAGGCACTTGGTCTCCGTTGAATACAGAAAACAAAAGCAAAAGTGGTAATAAGGCTAGGCAAAGTAAATAATAAGAATGAGGTAGGCACTTGGTCTCCGTTGAATACAGAAAACTTACATAGTATTTAATTAACTAGTTTGTGAAATGTGACATGGGTTAGAGAAAAGAAAGAAAGCCATTTAGGAATTTAAATGGGATTGATGGCAGGGGACTTATAATTGTCACCACTCATATGTTTAGTACAGTAATCAACTTTTGAGGGGATAATTTCAAGGAGCTTGTAGAATGGTGATCATCTTGCCACCTAGCAACACAATAGCAGAGAAACCTGAACAACTAGTTAGGCATGGGGGTTACCAACTTTAGCATGAGCTATGAGAAACTAGATGTATTTATAAGGGATCGCATGGGTTACAACTTTATAATGCCCACGGGTATGCATGAATGCTCAATATTTGTGTTTGTTTGGATAAATTTTTGGTGATGAAATCATCTTGTAATGAAAGCTTACGAGTGGTATTCCATAACCATTCTCATAATCTGTTATAATTATTATAACGCAAACTATTTATATCACATGTTAAGTATATTAGTTGCAATATGATTGTATAATTATTTTCGGACATGAAACTCCTATCAAACAGAGTAAAATATTTACATAGTTACACTTTGAATTTCAATATCCAGAAACATACGTGGAAATTAAGACGATTAATGCAAGAGGCAGCATCATCCAACCCCCCACTAAGTGTTATTTAGGGTACGCGTATGCATGTTGCCTCCCTTTGAAAGCACCCCCTAAGTCCGTGTGTGTAAAGTCAATATGGGCAGATTTTGTTGCGTATTACGAGTCGGACTTTGTTGCGTGAAAAGTACCCCTTTACTGGAGATTTTGGGAACATGAGTGCGGTCCCTCCGTTCCCGGAGTGTGGGGGGCGCTACTAAAGGATTGTAAGATTACTCTAACGATAAAGCGTATTATATCCCTTATCATAAGATTGTTGCATTAGGAGTGTACACAACAACAAAAAGAATAGTTTTACTAGGAAACACGTTTTGTATTGCTGACGTCACGAATAGTTCACTTTTTACCGGGGAAAAATGAATTATTCCTTTTCCCGCCACCCCCCACACACACACTGGCAATTTACGCTGAGCCGCAGTAACTGCACTACACTACTGCACTACCTGCATTATATAGCGTCAGCTAAACATATTTACATCCTTCAATGTTTCATTTGAGCTTTGCAAATTCTTTTTGTAATGTGATGTGAATGTAAGTACGGTACATGTTATCACGGCAGTGTCCAATGAATAATACAGGTGGAAGGAATATAAAACAAATATACAATGACTCATTCTCGGAGCAAGCTTAAACTATTCGCACTCAGGAACATCAATAGTATACTATTTGATGTTCCTTCGATGCGAATAGTTTTAGCTAGATCCTCGATATCATTGTATATTTGTAAAATGTCCCCCGCCATCCGTGTGTGTGTGTAATTGGGTTTTTACATATGTGTATCAATCAGGTATGATTATTTACGTCTGGGGACCGACCTTTAACGTCACCATCCGAAAGACCATCCTCTGTCTGTCTCTCTTTATATACATGTACCTACCGTGGCTCTACAAGAGGATTTTAAAATTACCTTAAATGTATGGCGTACCCTTGCTGGACGCTCTAAAGGCATGAATTAGAGGTGCCCTCTCTATCTTTCTCGCTCTCTCTCTCTCTCTCTCTCTCTAATTCTCTGTCTCTTTGTCTATCTTTCTCTCTCTCTCTCTATTCCTTTTCCGGGCTCTACAAGATGTTTTAGAATAAGCCTAAATGACTTAGTATTGCGTAGCCTTGCTTGGCGCTCTAATTGCATGAATGGGAGGTGTTCTCTCCTCTCTCTCTCTCTCTCTCTCCCTCGTTCAGGCCCCTTGGTGGCAATCTCCTATGGCATTGTAATATTAATCAGTCCGAGAAATGTATTGGTAAAATCAATATGTTTGTCAGGAATGTTGTCAGTTCATGGTGTTCAATTGCTTATGAAACAACTATTAACAATTCTCATGACAAGATTATTTGGAATAACTCCTCCATCAAAATAAATAAAAATACTCAGTATAAGCACAACTGGTAAAACAATGGTATTAAAAAAATAAAAAAATAAAAAAAATGGTATTAAACACTGTCATATTTTTCCTATTCGGGGAATTCTTTACGGAGCCCCTAAGGGGACATAAAACGATGTGAGAAATTATTTTTTATCTCGAGGCCACGACTTATTATCTCGAGGCCTCGACTTATTATCTCGAGGCCTCGACTTATTATCTCGAGGCCACGACTTATTATCTCGAGGCCTCGACGTATCATCTCGAAACTTGACTTATTATCTTGAGGCCTCGTGAATCCCGTGAGAAAGTGTATGTTATAAGTCTTCATTTTTAGGAAAAATACTCCCAAAAAGATAAGAAAATTGACACGAAACAGGTAAGAAACATAACGACTTTTAAATCATGGCCATTATTTGAAGAAAAGATGAATATTAACTTGAATGTTTGGTCTGTTTTAGTAGCGTATCTCTATACGCCGGAGTTAGGGGGTCAAAGTAGGGATATGCTTCTGAACAAGCGCCAAAATATAATTGCTTAATAAAAATAAAATAAAATAAAAACTACAATTTCTGATTGGCGTAGCCAAGGGAGGGAAGGGGGTCCGAGGGGTGTTTGCTTAATAACGTGAAAAGAAAAACAAACTCTCATTTGTGAATGGCGTAGCCAATGGGGAAGTGAATGGGGGGGGGGGTGGTTACTTGCTTAATACCGGTTCTATATTATAAAGAGAAAAGCAAACTATAATTATTTTATGTGTGGGGCTCGTGCTCCACTTTTTAAATCATAGCCAAACGTAAATGAAGAGTATCGGACGCCGTGGTGAAGTTCAGTAACGTTTATTCGTTGTCCGAATGATAAAACAAACGGAAACCCCTGCAATGTACAGAAGGTAGAACAAAAGCATCATGAGTACAATAATCACAGTATAAAGTCATGCAAGTCATCATTATTGATAGTGCCGGATCAGATTTCTGTAGACAAATGCAGATTTCATAAGTTCAACTTATATCAATTGAATTAAATGCCATTAATTAACCAAGAAATAAATACATAGTATGCAATATTATCTGTAAATACATGTATAGATATCAAATAGTCTCGACTCCGATCAATTGCATACATCAAATAAATAATCCTCGTAACTCACCCTAGACTAAGTGTCACACAAGTAAGGAAATACTACGTCATCAGTCTGTTGTACGTGTACGCATGCTTTGTCGCTCGCAAGGACACCTCACATCTCAGTGGCTACAGTAGACAAAATATGAAACATCAATTATCTACTACGGACTTTATTATCTAAATCAATATTATTTGTTGTAAAAATCCACATGCTACCTAAACTGAGTCTGATGCTTATAGACTAACTCATCAATCCATCGTACGGTGAATAAAACATCTCATTACATAATATACAATCATTAAACCGCCTCGCATATTACCACATCATAAACACTGGACTTCTCATTCCAGGTGGTTAAATATCACCAACAACATGCCGGATAAAAATATGAAACAAATTCCGCGTTATTATATAATAGCGGTAATTATCCAAACTGAATGTCTATACCAAGTCGTATTGTGGCTTAACCAATGCCACGCCCCAAAAATGTAAAGCCGTCTGTAAAGACTCAACACAATTCAAGTCAAGCTGCCAAACAAAACTTTCATGTATTGAGATAACTTTCGTACAACATCACTATTACTATAACTGCACTGATAGCAAAGTAAAAACTATATCAAGTTCAATTATCTCTACATACCTGTATAAAAGCTACAACATGCACAAACAGGCCACATTGACGGCTTCAATTAAACATGATGCGTGATGCATGAAACGACCAGCTTCGCTTAAAGCAAATGGACGAATGTCCGTAACATAAAATGCCAATCAGGGCCTTGCCTGAAATACTCCACGTCCGGAAGGACTACTTTTCGAGCATGAATGCCCATCCTTCTGGACAAGGTATAATAATCAATTTTAGCCAAAAAACAATAAAACAAACATGAGAAAATATCATACTTTCATTATGATACATTTTAACATTATCTACGGATAATACTTTACAAATAATCGACGGACTACTTAGTCCTTAGTAGGTACACCAAACCCACGTGACCATTAAAGTAATTAGACTGGTCTAACACGTATGTATAAATTAACCACACCCAAAATGCTGTAGGGTGTTCTTAAAGGAAAAATCAAGTTTTAAAAAGGTCAAAACGAATTTGCTCACTACATATGATTGGCACATATGGGGGCAGGCCCCCCTAAGCCCTAAGCCCCCGTCAGTACGCCAATGCCCCCTCCCCGATCTACACCTTGTTGGCGGGAAGAATTGCAACTGATCTCCCCTACCATTCTTCTTTCTCTTTTAGGTTTGCTGGGGGAGGCAAGGACCTTTTGGCCGATCCACACGTTGTTGGCGGGATTAATCGCAACTGATCTCCCTTTCTCTTCACCCTTTTCTTTTCTTCCTCTTTTTTGTGGGGGGGGCAAGGCCTCTTCGCCCCGATCTCCTTCTTTTATCCCCTTTTCTTTTCTTCTTCATCTTCTTTCTTTCCCTTTCTCTCCTCTTTCCCTTTCCCTTCTTTTCCTTCTCTCTCTATCTTTTTTTTGTGTTGCTGGGGGAGCCCTGCCCCCAAATAAAATTCAAAGGTGGTTTATTTCTCATTCGATACCGGTGATTTACAAATTTTGCTGAAATGACATAACTTTCCGAGATTTTTCCTCACTTTTTAGTAAATTATATTTTTGTATGCGTTTGTTGGAAAATGACAAATTCCTAAATTTACAGTCAGGCAAGAAATATGCTTATTTAGAGGAATACATGTCATGGCCGCGGAACGGCGTGGCTCGAGGGCCATGAGCTCCCCACACACACACACACTTTTGTGAAAAAGTACATTAGAGAGAAATAGAAAGAAAGAGAGAAAGAAAGACAGAATAGTGACCTGACAGTGTCACAAAATAATGAGGTATCAAAATATGTTCATCCCACCGTGATTAAATGCCTAAAACCCCTGAGCTTCTGGGGGCTCCGCCCCCTGGACCCCACACCAATTAGTGACCTACCAGTGTCACAAATAAGGTATCAAAATATGTTCATCTGACCGTAATTAAATGCCTAAAACCCCTGAGCTTTCCCCTGGACCCCACCTAGGGCCCTAAGGCGTGCCCCTAGATGCTCATCTTACGGTAATTTAATGCCCAAAACCCCTGAGCTTACGAGAGCTCCGCCCCCTGGACCCCATGACAATTAGTGACCTGCCAGTGTCATGAATAAGGTATCGAAATATGCTCATCTGACCGTACGGCGCATGTGTGCAGTCGCAAAAGTACTCCGAATTGTTCCCAGTCAATGATACAACTCATCCCATGCATCTCCGTACAAGCAGAAAGTACAAAAATGTTCATGCCAGGACCAAACGGTACCAGAACAGCCCCGTCGCATTCTTGACTTCTTGCCTTAATGAATAATGAATACAATCAGATGGTTGTGTGAAAGGGGTGAATACTGAATAATAAATGAATAATAATGAATAGTAATTAATTAATAACAATAATGAATAATACATGAGCCTACATTTATACATGTTCTGTATTTTTCAATATTTCACCCCCTTTTTTGTTTTCTTCTCCTGACCTTATTACAATACAACCAGATTAATATCTGTAGCCTGGAATCATAATATGAAATATGGAAAGATAAGTATGTAAATAGTTATAAAAATAAGTGGCTCTTGATTAAAGTTTTAAGTATTCCATCCACACTTTCTTTTCTTTCTTTTAATGAAATTAGTGAATTGTATTTGTTCTTACTGTTAAACACATACACAAATATATACTCCTTCAACTACAGACGAGCTATCCTAGGAAATCTTTCTGGAAATAGGTTAAGAAAACTAAGTATTAGTATTAATATTTTCTTAGATTAACTGATATTAATTATATTACATGTAAAGTATCTATTTTGTATATATCCTTTTTTTATATATATAAATGCATTGTATTATGAAATATGTTGTTTAGAAATGAAATGTGATGTTATTTTTAAATTGTAAATTGTCATGTAATTCAGCTAAGGCTGCGATATGATAATAAAAAAAAATGAACTGAACTAAACTGAACTAATTAATGCCCATACCTGGACTTCCAAGGGCTCCGCCCCTTGACCCCCGCCGGGGCTTTCCCCCTAGACCCCACGCAAATTTACGCTACGCTTTACCTGATCTTAAATACTTTAGCCTCCCCCACCCACTTTGAAAAACGTTCGGCGGGGCCTGCATGTAAGAGTGGGGTGATGCGGTTTTTTTTTTCTGCCCCCCAAACGTTTTTGCTCATGACGCCACTGCTGGTCACCGATACGTACCAATATTTGCCCCCCTAAGAAATCCTGGATCCGCGCCCCCTGCGGTGCTCCGCTCCCTCGCAGTTTTCCCACGCCCCCAATCCGTTGACCGTATACGTACCACTTCAAAATTCCTTCCGACGCGCCTGTTTACACCATAATACTTATTTAGATTTCTTCAATTGTATAATTGGTAAGTTTAATGAAGTTCCTGATGTAAATGCTGCCCGACCATCACTAAAATTTGACCTAACCGGGCATCATCTGCTAAGTCCGGCACACTACATAACAATAATGTATTTCGTTCATGCTTAGAGGGGGATCCCCAAAAGAAGGACGGAGCCCCCAGGCTTCTAGGGGGCCACCATAGAGTTGAACGGTGCCCCTATAAACTTCATTCATGCTCGGAAGGGGCTCCCAAAGAGATGGACAAATGGGCAGAAAGTGCAAGATTGCCCCTGAATTAATCATGCCCCACATTCCATCCCATTTATATAGAACCTGTCTTAAGCAAGCCCCTGGCTACGCCAATCATAAAATAATTATAGTTTGCTTTTCTCTTTCTAATATAGAACCGGTATCAAGCAAGTAACCCACCCCCCTCCCCACTCACTTCCCCATTGGCTACGCCATTCACAAATGAAAGTTTGTTTTTCTTTTCACGTTATTAAGCAAGCACCCCTCGGACCCCTTCCCTCCCTTGGCTACGCCAATCAGAAATTGTAGTTTGTTTTTATTTTATTTTTATTAAGCAATTATATTTTAGCGCTTGTTTAGAAGCATATCCCTACTTTGACCACGTAACTCCGGCGTATAGAGATACGCTACTAAAACAGACCTAAAATTCAAGTAAATATTCATCTTTTCTTCAAATAATGGCCATGATTTGAAAGACGTTATGTTTCTTACCTGTTTCGTGTCAATTTTCTTATCTTTTTGGAAGTATTTTTCCTAAAAATGAAGACTTATAATATACACTTTCTCACGGGATTCACGGCAGAAGTGCTGCACAATACGATTGGCGCTCCAGCATAAGCACCCCGGTCAAAGCTGGCGGCAAAATATGTTGCGTTCTAGCATATATCGGGTACCCGGAATTAAACCTGGGTGGAGAGTAGCAAAAGTGGATTAATGTCTTGTCATATGATGTTAGTGCCGGGCTTGGATTCGAACCCTCAACCCTTGGATTGGAGTCAAGTGAATGAGCCACTATACCATGTGACACCTATTTTTTGTAACGAGTATCCTTATTATCTTTTTCTCGTTCCTCACCATTTTCCTTGCATTTCTTAATGCGAGCGTCTCTTTTGTCGTTTATGATCCGGATTTCCTCTTCTAGGTTGATTACACGAATTTCCTCCCCCTGTGCTTCTTTCTCTTTTCTCAGTCGTTCCTCGATAGTGTCGTTCACATCACACTTGATTGCTTGCAAATAGCTAATAGCCCAAGTTTCGTCGGAGCTCTTTAGTTTCTTTAATCTCGGACGATTTATGTTCCAGCTCTACCTTCATCTCTAAAATTACGTCTTCAATATCCTCTAATGTACAGGCATGCTGACTGTGATCTTTGGTTGCACATGGATGACACATAGGTATCATGTGTCTCTTGCAATAGAATTTGATAGGCTCATCGTGCTTGTCACATGACCACGCCCTGTCATGACCCTTTCTTGGCCTAAGTTGAGCGTCATTTCTTTTTTCCATGAATTTGGACGCCATTTCATGCTATTATAGGTCGCTGATTAAACTGCAAATTAACAAAGGAGAAAATAAGAGATAGGAAACGGAAGAAGATGATAGGGAACCATTGATCATCAATTTTCAAGAGAAAAGGGAATGACAAATTACCAAAAAATGATGCAGTCTTACAAAGGAATCAATTTTGTTTTCTTTAAATGTTTTACAAATGAAATGAAATAGTGTTGGGTGAAAATTTTCGCTGAAACCGCTTGTATAATGGGCGGCTTAGGAATAAGTAAAACAAAAAACAAACAAAACTAACGACTGAAATTTTGTTTGCCTTTCATCTCCGAAGTTGAAAACTTTTCGCCTTTCTGAAAAGCTCATTCATTTATTCAACTATCAGTTCAATTTCGTCTTTATTTTATTTCTCGATAAAAACAACATACATAGAATATATAAACAACAGAACATCATCAATAGAAAACAATACAAAGCAATTAGACAATAACAATAATGAGAATGAGGGGTCGACAAAATCAGCGAATAAACTTATAATACTTTGACCCCAAAATGTACGATACATACATGTTTATACCAAAAGAAGAACAGACAAATAAATAGTAAGGAAACAAACATGCAAGATGAAAACTTAAAAGATGGGATTTATAACGGTGTTTCAAAGAATTAATTGATGGGCTCATTTTTAGTCTAATCTAATTCAATAAATTTCTATCAATAACTAATCAATAGCTCCACAGAAAGAGGACAGGAAGAAGCAAATGTTATACTAAAGAAGTATTGTGAACGCTCCAAACAACACATGACTCACACTAGATCAGTTTCCTTTCTTGTTTCTGTATTCAATGTTCAATCGAACTTACTTAGGCTAGTGTCATGGCAAATGACGTCAACATCCACTTTGTCATCAGCGTAGTGGCTTTGGCGTAGTCGTAGCGTAGCCTTTGCGGTCCACTAGAGAAAAAAATAATTAACGACAAATCATTGTCATAAATAATCTGCTCTAATTTGAACAAAGACTATTTGTATGTTCAGAGCAACACAAAACAAATATATGTGATCTATTGTAATCTGCATGGAGCATGTGTAATATAGTAAACTCCATGGACCATTGCATAAACCTGTCTATATCAGCATAATTAATTGTTTCTGTTCTACAAGCATAACTTGAGTATACTATTCTGTAGTTCTGTACATCATCCATTCTGAATACCATACATTAAGGCTATCACATCCTGGTTGCCTATTAATGAATTCTTTCCACAGATAACATCATAAACACCCTTCATGATAACGTTTAAATTACACGAGGACCTGGGCACCTTAAATTAGGTCTCCTTTTTCCCGCACTATAATACAATGTAGTATACAAATTAAACTGATCCATCACTGTGCATCTTGCACTTTCTCTAATAAAACATGAATAATTCAATCCAACAATACGGTCCTTAATCCGACCTAATAAACATGAATTATCATATTCAATTCAATTCAATTCAATTCAATCAAGGTTTATTAAAAACATGAATGGCAGTCATAGACTGAATTGTACATGATTTCACAGTGCAGGTAAAATACAATGCAAGTATAAAATAACAACATGAGATCAGTAAAAAGGGAATTAAATATAATGTGTACAAGCATAATTTATATTTGATAGGTAGTAAAATATATACGGAATTTAAAATGACTGATTAATATTGCCACACTGTTAAAAGTAACATAATATTTGCACAGTTCTTAAGGCAATTATAAGCTTGGATTTGCATAGTGAAAGTTTAACATACGTGTGATATTGGGAAGAGCACTGTTCTGGAATCTCTTAGTTTTACAAGAAAATCCTTGATACTTATTGACGCTTCGTAAATTGTATTTGTTGGTTTTCTGTGGCGGTAACCATGATTTGCACAATAAATTTGTTTCTAGTGCAATAGCCACATCTTTGGTGAGTTTTTCTCTTCGAGTCACAAGGGTTGGCAATTTCAGTCTGTCAAGAGCATTGTCATATGAAGTATAATTTGATCCTAATATTATCTTACAGGCTCTTTTGTGTATACTTTCTATAACATCAATCTGTTTACGAGTCAAACTACCGGAAAATAGAGGTACACAGTACTCCGTAATTGGTCTTACATACCCTATATACACTGTCATCAAATCACACTCGGGTAGGTTATAAGCTTTCAATCTGCGTAGCATAAATAATTTTCTATTACCTTTCTTCATCAATTCAGTAACATGAGCATTCCATTTGAGATCGTTTTGAATTATAACACCAAGGATTTTCACAGTATTTACACAAGGTAGTGGTGTATCATTAATACATAACAAAGGTGGTTGTAGGGGCGGCTTGGAAAATGAGACGGACATCGTAGAACATTTTGATGCATTCAACTTCATATCATTGCTAGAAGTCCACGATTCAAGTAGTTCAATTTGGTGTTGTAATTGAGAAATTTGGATATTATTCATTCTGCATTCTACTATTGTTAAATCATCTACATATTTAAAATATGACAACGAAGTATCTCTGCAGGCATCATTAATCATTATCAAAAATAAAATTGGGCCAAGTTTGGTACCTTGAGGCACGCCTACACCATTGTATTTTGATTATGATAACTGACCTCTATACTTGACGGTTTGTTGACGATTACTCAGAAAATCTATTACCAATGAAATTACACAAGGGCGAACATACATGTCACATAATTTAGCAATGATGATATTATGGTTAATCCGATCGAATGCTTTGGAAAAATCAGTCAGAATGAGTGTTGACAGTGACTTAGGTTTGTCAGCATTACTATACAAGGCATGCAACAGCCCAACCAGATAGCGACATGTAGACATGTTCTTTCTATTTCCAAATTGATTTGGATCAATTTTGGCTGAAATATCTTCCCACAGCCATTTTGCAATAAATGACTCTGCAATCTTCGCAAAATATGACTGCACATATTGACTGCAACTATGTACCCTTGACATTTTATCTTATCAACCGTGCAATGTATATTGTAAACAATATAAATGCTTCTTGAAGCATACTGACTCATTAACCATAACTGTCTGATCCTATGCACTCTGTTCAACCCCCTCTGCTTAATAGCACACATTTGTAATGTAACCCTGCTTTAATATGCAATGCATTGTAAACACATTGCCTTCTGTACATAACGTTTCGTTAACCATCCCAATCAGCTTTGCTGATTTTGCACATAATTTACTGGAAATAAACAAATCGTTTGAAACAACTACTTTTCTGTATTTGACAGTACATGAATTCTCAACAGGAATTATGTATCATAACTCACCAACTATTTGTTTATCCGGAGCAAAATCAATAATTCTGTGTTTACAAACATCAAGTCTGACGCCTTTGACCGGTAGGTCACATCTACAAAGAGGTCAATCAATATGCATGTTAATGACGTCGTATTTATTCATGAATAGTTATGTTCTTGACCGCGCGCGTACGTACGTGCAGATTGAGGTCATGTACGAAGGTGGAACCTGCAACACAGTGGCGCAGTTAAATCAGGGGAAAAATCTGACCGTTATACAGGTGTATTGTATGTGGTTATGCAGTAGTAGTATTTGAGTGTTAAGTATATTTATTGAGCTTCGATTTTAATAACATGTTTATAGAAATTTGGCGATTCTTTTGGTCGTTTTTAAACTCCAAAGAGCACGTGGTCAACTCGTCGCCGGTCAATCCACCTCCCTGCAGGCATGGGTGTGCCTTTACATGTGCCCGAGGAGAGGAGAGGGTAATAACCCATACAGCTGGTGTTGTCATATTGAATATCCGAGATGTAAAGGATGAAATAAAGCTTCCTAAGATATACAAATAAATTTCACAAGTATCAATTCAACTACTTATCATTGATTTTCTTTGGATTAAAAAAATTATGTGTTTTACGTGGTCAAAACATCACCTCCCTGCAGATTTGCCCGCCTATCTCTTCATGTGCCCGCCTATCCATAGGCGCCGGAAGTGGGGGACCGCCCCCCAAAAAAAAGCCCCTTCCCCGAAAAAACGGCCTAAGGAGGGCCCTTGGGGGGGGGGTGTTTCACTTAACCCTAAAATCGATCTTAAAATCGATCGGATCGAATTTAAAGGCCTTTAAAATTGATTTCGATTTTAGGAGCTGTTTCATGTAATAAATAAAATCGATTTTAGCCTTAAAATCGATTTTTAGTTAGAGTGTGATACATATCAGTTTTAAGATCAATTTTAGTCTTATTCATTCCATTATTGATATGCTATGTTCAGCATCCATTGGCTGTACAGGCGTAAGTGTCGGCTAACTTCAATTTTATCATGCATCGGGAAATGGAGAATCCTGTTCAAAATTAATGGCAATTTTTTCTTTTTTTCTTTTTTTTTTTTTTGGGAACAAATCTTTTTTGATAAGTTAGATAACCAATTCTTTTTTGTAATCATCAGAGTTCATACCAGCTAGGCATGATCAATACCAAATGCGGCACTCCATGTGGGGAATAATGGCCCACTTTTTTCTTCAAGGATACGTGTGCAGCCTGATTTTTCATTAAAGTACCCTTCTACATCCGATTAAAATTCCTTTTTATTTATTACAAGTGCACTTTTCCTTCATGTAATTTGTCCTGTTTTAACTTTTTTTTCAAGTTCCTCTTGTTATTTCTGATAACTGCTTATGTTTTCTTCGTAGAAGTGCCCCCTTTTCTATATTTTCCTTACCATATGTGATTACAATTATGTGCCCTTATTACGTGCATATACTCTCTCATTAACATAAAACGACACTCCCATCACAACGCTTTGCTTGCCGCCCCTGTCAAAGTGATTTTGTTCCTCCATGAACGCCCCCCCCCTTCCACCACAAACAATAAATAAGTAGAAAAATAAATAAATAAACACTAACTTATAACAATGGCAGGCACAGAGCATACTGAAGTAGATTTGGGCATCTACTTAGACACCGCACCAATCATTATACTCACCGGAAATGTAACAGTGTAATTCATCCTTATCATTGCATTGGGTACGTCTGTTCGGTTCAGGTGTCAGTGCAAAATAGACAGAGTGAAGGCTGGCTCTCTCGGACGGAGCCTTCCGTGTGGAATACCGCCCTCTGATGGTGAGGGCGGCTATTGTAGACTGCTGACGTCGTCTGCTAGCGTAGCCTGATATCCTAGTCTACTACACCCCCCGTTTTAAAAAAAGTCACCCCGGGGAAAATCTAACCCCACCAAAAAAAACTCGGGCGCCACAATCAGTGGCCCAAACCCGTTAACACCAGCTTTTGCAACAGCAAGGTCTATTTCACAATACACATAATTTATACCAAAAAAAAACACTTTCTTTTCTCCCTTGAACAAAACCCCCCTTCGCTTGTGAACTACAAAGGGCAACCCCATTATACATCCACTAATAAAAAAAACACTGCGCCCACAAAGGGCAATTTCATTAAAAACACAATATAATAGAAAGCATCATGCCGATCCCCTTTCTTTGTACTAAATTTAAAAAACAAGGGCGATCCAAACACTATAATTTTTTTCTTAAATAGAAAATCAGAAGCAAACGAAACCAAAGGGCGATACGAGTGCCAGCCATGTGCAATTAATTTAAACCGATGTAGTTTAAATCAAATGGCCTCGATGAAACCATACCCAGTTTGCTACATCTGTATAAATCATCAAAATATCCCGATAATAGTCACAAACAGGGGTCACTTACCCCGACATCCCAGAGGGAATTGTTCAAGGAATACCCTGAAAGCTAAAAGCAAAAGAGGGGTCACTTACCCCTACTTCCCAAAGGGAGCTGTTCAAGGAATCCCCTGATAGCTAAAAGATGCAGGAGTCAGTCATATCGACACCCCACTCGAATCATTGCGGGGGTCAGTCACATCGACACCCCCACTCAAATCATTGTAGGGGTCACTATCATTATCCCCTTAGGTACGCACCTACCTGATTTTATACAGGTCGAGGCAATTCCTGGTCGTAGCCTCGAGTACCCTGTGAAGGGGCTCCCCCCGCGCGGTAGCAACCATCGCTTCCACTTCCCTGATAAAGGCAGGGGGGGGGAATAGACCACCCCCTGAGGAGGTAAATGCGGGGAGTCCGTCTCCAACAGAAGCCTGTCCAATGGGACACCCTTCACAGCCGCATGCTAATCCGGGGAGAATTACAGCAGTGGAAATGAATCCGCTTATACCCGGTTACATACTTACGCAGCATGCGGCGACACTCCTGGGAGGGAATTGTTCCAAGTGGATCGGATTTTTTCCCCCGCTGGTGCAGGATGAGGACACGTCCCCGTACACCCGATCGCAAGCTACGCTGGGATTCCCAGAGACGACGATCGACTGAGAAATCCAATCCCATCTCGCCGATCGACTGAGAAATCCAATCCCATCTCGCCGATCGCCACCACTTGACCCCCACACACCAGGTTAGCGACCCGGTCCACCTCGCGCTCCCCAATCTTTCCCGTTCCCGCATACTTCGGGTGAATCCCGATGGACGACTCCCCCGGGCAATTAAGCTGTACTCCTATAGGATGATTACCCCCAAGCTAACTACGCCCTAGGGCAACCACCCTCTAGGACGACTACCCCCGGGGGATAATTACCCTCTAGGATGATTCCCCCAGCTAACTGCCCCCCTAGGACAACCACCATCCATGACAACTACCCCCGGACAACTACCCCCCAGACAACTACCCCCTTGGACAACCAACCTCTAGGACAACTACCCCCGGACAACCACCCCAGACAACTACCCCTACGACAAGCACCCTCTAGGACAAATACCCCCCGGACAACTACCTCAGGGGGTAGTTGTCCGGGGGTAGTTGTCATGGATGGTGGTTGTCCTGGAGGGGGGTTGTTGTCCACGGGGTATGTGTCCGGATACGGTGCCGCCTACCGCTAAATATGCCCGAGATAGGGGATTTTGTATATTGGATATCCGACATGTAAATGATGTATAAAGTTACTAATATACAAATGATTTTCACAAGTATCAATGTATCTTCTTTTAATTGATTTTCTTTGGATTATACGTGGAATACGTGGTCAAAATATCACCTCCGTGTAGATGTGACCGCCTACCGCTACATGTGCCCCGAGATAAGGGAAGTGTGGCAAGGCATACAGCTAGTGTTGTATATTGAATATCCGAGAGATAACGGATTTACTAAAGCTTCCTAAGTTATACAACTAAATTTCACAAATATCAATTCAACTACTAGTAGGCGGTCACATCTACAGGGAGGTGATGTTTTGTTTTGACAACGTAAAACACGTATAATCCAAATAAAATCAAAGATATAAGTTGACTTGATCTTTGTGAAACTAATGTTTATCTTAGCCTTTCTTAGGAAGATTTATAACATCCTTTACATCTAGAATATTCGATATATACGACACTAGCTGTATGGTTTATTACCCTCCACTCTCCTCGGGCACATGTAGAGGTAGGCGGGCACACCCAAGCCTGCAGGGGGATGGATTGACCGGCGACCGAGAGTTGATCACTTGCTCTTTTGAGTTCAAAAACGACCAGAAGAATCGCCAAATGTCTATAAACATGTTATTAAAATCGAAGGTCAAATACTACTACTGCATAACCACATACAATACACCTGTATAACGGTCAGATTTTGCCCCTGATTTAACTGCGCCACTGTGTTGCAGGTTCCACCTTCATACATGACCTCAATCTGCACGTACGTAGCCTACGTACGCGCGCGGTCAAGAATATAACTATTCATGATTGACACGACGTCATTAACATGCATATTCATTGACCTCTTTGACCAGGCTTTCTGCTGATTGGCACAATTGTCAAAATATGACATTCCACAGCTATGAGAGAGTTTATGACATACCGGTCACTTGGTCAAAGGTCAGTAACTCCTGCACTGCACCCATCCATGGGGCAGGCAGAGAGGTCGTCTCTTTAAGTTTTTGGGGTAACATTAGGTAAGAAGATTATTGAGATAATTAGTATTTTTGTAGATGTATTGTGACTAACGTTAGTTTAAAACTTTGGTATTGTTCTCAATGATAAGTTGTGATGAATTCATATGCATTCTGTAAAGTGCGGCATATTATCTGTTTAATTATCTGTAATGCACTACATATCTGGGATTCACTCGGAAACTGTAGTGGGCTTAAGATCAATATCCAAAAAACAAACGCAATCAGGATGGGGGCCTCAAAGTGTAATGAAGATATAAAATTAGAAGGAAGACAAGTAAATTTTGTACAAAGTGATTTTTTTTCTCGTTATCTTGGTTCTGACTTTCATGTTGTTATTGACAAAATACCAGATTATAACTATGACAGATTTTTGGACAAAGTAAAACGCCAGATGATTTCTTGGATCAAAAGGAACATTACGGTTCTTGGAAGAGTTACAGTTGCTAAATCATAACTGTTACCACAGTTTAATCATCTTTTTATGTCAATCCCAGATCCGTCAGCTAAGTTAATGAAAACCATAAAAGTTAAGTTCTTTAACTTTATATGGAAGAATAAGCCAGACAGAATTAGTAGGAAACAGGTTGTTGGCACATATAAAGAAGGGGGACTTAAAATGCCAGATATCGAGTTTTGTAACACGTCAATAAAATTAACATGATTTCGAAGAATGCTATTAGGAATATGTAATGATATTAATCATTTAATGCAATCATTTTTGACAAAACCATTTGTAGTAGGGTCTGGTGATGAATATATTTCGGAATTGTCTCATGAAGTTGCTAATCCTTTTTGGAGACATGTATTTCACGCTCTGTCTATGTTGAGTCGTGCAGAGGGAGATGATTGGTTAACTTATCCGTTGTGGAGAAACAGCTCAATACAAATTTGACAAAAATCTGTATTTTTTTAAATCTTGGTATGAAAAAAGGCATAACATGTATAAATGACTTGATTGATGATAAGGGAAAACTTCTGACTTGTGAGCAATGTAAACAAAAATTTTGCTTGAAACTACATTATTTGTCTTATTATTCTGTAACTCAAGCTATAAAGTAAAAGGGGGTTATTGTCCCACGGGATAATTGTCCTAGGGGGTATTTGTCCTAAGTGGATATTATCCTAGGGGGCAATTGTCCTAAAAGGTTAATTGTCGCTGGGGGGTAGTTGACCTGAAACGACCATCAATGTATATACATTTCGTATGATATCCTATCTCAATTTTGAGTTTAAATTTTGTATGTGCATTAGTTTGCACATAATGTTAAATGACCATCATGGTATTTTGGTTCGGTGTAATATCATATATAAATGTTAAGTTTAGATTTGTCTGCATAGATATGCACATGTGCTGTATTTACATCTCGTATAATATGATATCTCGATCTCGAGTTTATTAGATCTGGGTTCATGACAAAATGTCTAATGTTCAAAGTATATTTCATAAAATTACCTTAAAAAGGTCCATGGGTCTGCACATTGAAATGATGAATTTATATATAATATGATATCATATATTCTTTTAGATTTGATTTGTGAGTATAAGTCTGCACATTTTAATGGTGAATGCCCAATATATAGAGATTTCATCTTATATCATATCTCGATGTTGAGTTTATGTTAGAAATACATATATACATGTGTGTATAAATGTATACATATGGAGGGGTAATCCCCCAGCGAACCTTCCCCACCCACACATTCATATACATTCAGTCATCAATACAAATTTTTAAAAAAGATAAACTTTAGGGAAAGTGTGCCCGGTGCCATTTAGAATCACGTAGAACTTCTTTGAATGAAGTAAATCTTGAACTAAACTCTTAATGATCCCCAAGCGGTATTTTCAGCTCAATACAAATCTATATATAATAATTTAAGCTATGAAACGTCATGAACAAATACACCTCATGCATTATTTGTCATCAAAACTCTGTTGTGATAGTGTATACAATGATCGTTATGTAAATATATATATTTTTTAAAGTAAACTCCTCAAAAAGGTTATGCAATTAACGTTTTAGCGTCGATAACTCTCTTTTTACTACATGTATATTATTATATTTGACGTTGGTATCATTGGAAAGCCTGTTTATTCCCCTTCACGTTCGTGTCCCATTTATGATGATTATGTTATCATAGACTGTGCAGTACATCTGGATATGGACCAAGTAAAAAGTGAAATGTGGAAAAAACACTGTTATTCCTTCAAAACACAATCACGTGTACTGCACATTCCATGATTACATAATCATTACAAACGGGGCATCATTGTGAATGGGAATAAACAGGCTTTTCTAAGATACCAGCACCAAGTATGATAATATACTAACAAGAGAGATTTAGAAGCAACATTTATAACGAAAAATTGTTATTATGAAACAGTATTGGCTTCTCTCGCAGCCCTTGTTTAAGGTAGGCCTTGTCATTGAACGATTCAAAATGGACAGCGTATACCTAGGATGCTAACTTTTTTCTCAGGTAGGTATACTATAAATGTCATTGGTAGTTATCATCATGACTTTCATTTTTTCCACATTTACTGAATATTTGAGGTAAGTAAACCTACGAGTTCTCTTGTACTGTTCGAGACAAATACCTTATGTACCTTACGCACCTTCAGCATGTGAAATGTTGCAACAGAAAAGTGAGAAATGAATGTTTAGTTATCACGAGACAAGAAGGCACAAGGCTATTAGAAATCATTTAAGGTTACTCTGTGGATTGAAACAAGATCCCGTGAATGCTTAGACACATTCGATCACTTTAAACAATGAAGATCTGAAGCATGGAACAGAATTTACCTTATAAATGGATTTAAAGACCAAGGTAGCACATGCATACTGCCCACATTCGGTTCATCAACCCAGCTTGGTGGAATATTTTGACGACACTTTTACAAAAACACTGGTGGTCAGTCATCCGTTTCAGAAAAAATGCATATGGTATCATTAGACAGAAAACAAGGTACTCTTACGATGGACAAGTTTTCAAGGTCACATTGATTGTAATGTTTTAATTATAAGCTACCAAATTTGGGTATCCTTTATATTTGATTCGCACTGTCTAGAGAGATTTCACACTTTGAAGAAATGCCTTTTATGCCAACTTGCTAATTAGATATAAAAATATATGTTTTATACTTTACCCAAAATATATAAACTTGTTTTTACCGATGTCTGCAGATATATTAACCCAATTGTGGTGGTGGTGGTGGACAGGGTAAAAATGGAAATTACATGTTGTCAAATCACATTCCTTAGTAATTCTTACAACATATATTTAAGTAAAATGCCATAATGTTATAAACACAAAATAACAGGTAAGATAGAAAAGGGTCTAGAATGTTGGAAATCAAACGCACAGATCCTTAACGATTGCATTGTAAAAGAAACGTTGTGGAATCGATCAGAAAAGGTTGATCATCTAGCATATAAGTATTGGTGTGTACTGCAAGGTTCTTGAATGATCAAAATGATGAGAAATTTGGCCCAGTCTTGGTAAAGTTACAAGCACTGTACACAGAAATTAGATGTATATGGGACTAAGCGACACGTGCGCGATATCTATTTAATTGGTCCAAATAGATATAATAATTTACGACATATATCAAGTAGTAGGCGGTTTCCCGGCAAAATTTGTATCATCACGTATTAGTCAAAACATATTATTTCACATGATTGGTAATGAGAGCTTCCATTTATTTTTTTGAGAGGGGGCGTTTCCAAAACTGGTCTATACCTTTAAGGATGATATTCATAAAAGCAAATAAGACATATTATCGAAAAGATAGAAAGAATGAATGTTAGTTTCAGTGAAAGATGGGAAGTTACAAAAATTAGGTGTCGTGAATTTACACAAATGTATTGTGCAGGAAAGAAAAGTAAAACAATTGAATTGAAAAGAAGGTTGGAACAAATATTTACCAACCCTAGTAAAGAACTGGATAACCAAAATGAATTTCTGATGAGACTAAAAAGGATTATGCAAGAATCAAATGTAAACTGGATAACTTATATAAAAGAGAGTGTAAAGGAGCAAGTATCAGATCTCGAGTCAAATGGATTGGATGGCGCCTCACAGGCAGCACATCTTTATTTTGAGCTCTCTCCTTACATGAATTTGCACCTTATTTTCATCGTTTTTCCAACATCTTAAAGCCTTAGATGCTGAGTATTCTACTATGGTATATGAACTGATATTTCTGGACCATGTAAGTTATGTATAAGATTGTTTATCAACGTTTGTGAGTGTTTTTACTTTTTTAGCCTACGCCGTTGACTTTATACATTGTAGTCTACACGACCATCTTTGTATACCAGCACGGCACTGTACATTCAAATTTCCCGCTGGTCACTCAGCCTTGAACATGTTGAAGAGACAATGGACGTATGTGAATAGCGTGTGGTTGTGTTAACGCTATCATGTTGAATGCAACATTCTTTCGCCTATTTTCTATATGAACACAACGTAGCAGCACAAAATAATTTACCCTATCGCACACCTAGTAAAGTATACCTTCGCCATCTTAAGTACCTTAAGCACTCAATACTTTACTATACCAATAGCGAGTCTTCCTTACAGATTGAACTCCTTTCATGTGGTGATATCAACCCCAACCCGGGCCCTTCATTAGATTATCGTCATGACAACCACTGCAACAAGGACTCTATTTTCCGATATTCAATTTCCGAACCTTACAATTTGCGACCTTATTGTAACAGTAACAGAGTTTTTCTTCAAGCATGGAATGTCATCAAAGATCTGGGAATTCTTTTAAACATACACGTCATCGACGAAAACGGGGAGGGACCAGAAGGCAACGCTACCGTTCTTTTCCAATTTCAATTCCGGTTCGCATCCGACCTCGTCTACCACCACGACGTTGTAGGAAGAGATCATCATCTGCCTGCTTGATTAAAGTTGACGTATTACCACAGTCTTGCAATTCGCCTAAAAAGTATGATACTCCAGTCGTCCTTTTATCTAATTGCAGATCACTAAGGAATAATTATGATGATTTAGTTGTAGTGGCTGATGTCAATAAGGTTGATGCCATAGCTGTCACCGAAACGTGGTTCCTTCATGATATCCCACCGGAAATGTTTACAGTGCCCGGTTTTTCGCTCTTCTCCAAACCGAGGGGAAACCGTTCAGGTGGAGGAGTAGCCTTTTCCGCCAAATATTATCTTCAGGCAAGCATCCTTGACGTCCAAGTACCTGATGGAGTAGAAACATTATGGATACACACGAGACCACCACGGTTACCGCGAATTGTGTCTAGCCTGATCGTCTGTGTCATCTACATCCCTCCGAGAACCCCCAATGCAGAACTTTATACTGATCATCTAGTTACTGCAATTGACAGTCTGCTTGTTAGATACCCTGAAGCTGAATTTTAGGGGACTTTAACGATTTCAACACCCAGCCAATCCTAAACATTGGTGGCTTTAAACAAGTTCTTACTCAAGCTACAAGGGGTGAGAACATTCTAGACAAAATAATAACTAATAATAGTTATTTGTATAAAGAAGTTAATATTTTGTCTCATATTAGTACAAGTGATCATAACTGTGTTATTTACTGATATATATAAAGGATACATTCGTTCGATCTTAGATTATGGGAAACCAGTTTACAATGGTAATTTTACAAAAACTCATGTATCTACTTTAGAACGTATTCAGAAACGAGCTTGCAAAATCATTTTAGGATGTCAGTATGAATGTTATGAAGCAGCATTGGAAACGTGCAATCTACATTCAGTAGAAGCAAGACGTAAGCAGTTATGCATGGACTTTGCCAATGCTCTTGCCAAACACCCACAATTTGAGAATGTTTACCTCTTAGACAACAAAGCACTTATTCTCTAAGATCTCAAGCAAAGTTTAAACAATACCACTGTAAAACAAAACGCTTCCAGTGCAGCTCCCTTCCATACTTTATAAATCTTCTTAATAAAATGTAATACTAACATAAATTGTAATATTCATAATTTCAGTTCATGATTGCGCTATGTAAATGACTTTTAATCTCGTTTTGCCGCATTTCTGAATGTTTCTTGCCATCTCCCCTCATCTGTGATATAGGGACCCATTTGTCTGTCTCTTTTCCCCATCCTCTCTCTCTCTCTCTTTCTCTCTCTCTCTCTTTCGTCCCCTTCTCTCTCTCTCTCTCTTTCTCTCTCTCTCTTTCTTCCTTTCTCTTTCTCTCTTTCTCTTTCTTTCTCATCACTCTAACTCTCCCTCTCCTACACCTCTCACTATCTCTTTCTTTTTTAAATTAGAATTTGATCAATGAATTTTTATGAAATGTCTATACGTTTGATGTCATATTTTGTGTTATTTGAATTTGAATTGCAATTGTATTGTATCTTTGTGAAATGGATCGCAATTCGGCCGTTGGCCGCGATGATGTTTTTAATAAAAAACTTTTCTTTTCTGTTGTATAGAACACCAAATATTTTATGAGCTTAGAAAAGAAAAATGCTGAAAAGAAAACCATTGCCAGACTACGAAAAGGTAAAAAGATTGTAACGAAACGATTTGATGTTCTACACGAGGTCGTTTTTTTAATGAAAAATTAAGTACTAGTAAAAATGTACCAAAAGATTAGGTTAAAGGGTATTTTGAACGTACCGCGGTAAACAGGTTGACTGAGAAAGAGAAAAAATTATGCGAAGGTTTGTTAACTAATACAGAATGTCGAAAAGCGGCATTTAAGATGCCTAAAAATAAAAACTCCGGGAGGAAATGGTTTGACTACAGAATTCTACCAAGAATTCTGGAATGATATTGAGTTTATGCTTGTCAATGCATTGAATGACAATTTTGTTAATAAGATCATGTCAAAAACACAACGATTATGAGTTATTACATTGATCCACAAAAAAGGAGAGATGGAATATTTAAATAATTGGAGGCCAATAACTTTGTTGAATTATGATTACAAAATAATGGCATCACGCTGGCAAACAGGCTACATAAAGTAAAACCGACCATCATACATGAAAATCAATTAGGTTACATTAAGAGCAGAATGAGCGGTTGAATATTAGGCTCATACAAGATGTTCTGGAATATATGCAAAATTAATGTTTGAAAGGGGCACTAATGCTGATTGATTTTCGAAAAGCATTCGATACTGTAGAATTTCAATTTATTGAAGATTGTCTAATTTTAATTTTGGTGAAGATTTCCGTTGCTGGATTAAGTTGATGTATGAAAAAGTTGAAAGCTCAATACTTGTTAATGGATGGAGAACTAAAAATTTTGAGATAAGGAGAGGAATAAGATAAGGCTGCCCTCTTTCGGCCGTGTTGTTTATCTTAGCAGTAGAAAGTATGGCACACATAATAAGAAAGAATGACGGGATTAAAGGGATTCCCTTTGGAAATACTGGTATCCGAAAAGAGTTAAAAACTCTGCAATACGTAGATGATACTTCTATATTTTTCAGAGAAGAATCATCTGTGAAACATATTTTGGAATAATTAGACAGATTTGGAAGCGTTGCTGGCCCAGTGCTCAATACAGATAAAACAATTTTGAAATGGTTGGGTCCTACAAAGCATAAAAAGAAATTTTGAAGCCTTTGGCCTTCATTGGACAAATGGCTGTATCAAATACTTAGGAGTTTATATAGACACTGACCTAGATTTAGTGGTGAAATTAAATTGGGAAACGAAACTAGAAAAAATACAGAGAATAGTAGATAATTGGCGGAAGAGAAATCTTACAATTATAGGAAGAGTTCTCATAATTAAGACATTGCTTATTAGTCAAATAGTTCATCTGATTATGTTTTGCTCAGTACCTAATTATATTGTTTAAAAAAATAGAAAAGATTATATACAATTTTGTATGGAATTCAAAAGTTGACAAAGTGAAAAGAAGATAGTTAGAGATTATACTGATGGTGGAATAAGAATGATTGATTTTAACAGGTTAATACATAGTTTCAGATTGAAATGGCTTGGAAGTTGATGATACAGAAAGTTATTGGAAAGACTTTGCAATGTTATATTTCCAACCATTAGGAGGTCTCAAATTAATTTTGAATTGTACTATTGATCGAAACATGATAGAAAAATATTTTGTCGGCAAATTGCCAAGGTTTTACTTAGAAATTAGGAAAGCCTGGTCATATATAAATGATATTGTGAAACCGGATTATATTCATTTGGATGCTCGGATTTTAGGGTATAATAAATATATTACGCATGAAAAACAGCCACTCTTCTATAGAGAGTGGTACCTAAGTAACATAATCTTTGTAAAAGATATTTGTATTAAAGGAAACTTTATATCCATGACAAAATTGATAACAACCATTGAACAAAAAGCAAAAGCGACTGGTTTGTCTAAATTGAGAAATGCAATACCAAAAGTTTAGACTGATAACTTAAAAGAATCTATTTTGTTAGAAACTCCAACTATACCAAATGGTAAAAAAAGAAAAACAATTGGAATGTGAATGTTGTAGGGTATATTATCATATTCTAGCAAGGAATGAAATAGAAGATGAAAGTCCATCATACTGGACAAACTTAATTGATTATCATGTGAACTGGAAAAAGATCTTCCAAATAAATTTGATGAATGTAAAGGAAAATAAATTGAAACAATTTAATTTTAAGACAATTTATAATTTGATTCCTGTGAAAATAATGTTGTTTTTATGGGGATTTAGTAATTCCGATATATGTGAAACATGTAACTGTAGAAAGATTTATTTCATGCTTTTTAAAATGTGAAATGAACATTCCCTTCTTTGAGAAATTAATGGAAATGATAAAGCATGTCTATAATGTAGATATTGATTTTAATATTGGTCTTTTGTTAAAAAACAATCTGGAAATAAAGTATTGACGAAATTGTTACAATTGTCTTTTGGAGCTTATATAAAATTATAATTTTGAGAAACGAAAAGGAAAAGATGAAAGGAAAACAAAATTGTGTATTTTTTTGAAAGAAGTTAAGATACGTTTGGACATTAACACAGCTCTGTTAAAAAAACGAAAACAAAAAATGTATAATTTACCTGAATTGATAGAAATGTATGTGTAAAGTATTATAGTTGTTATGTTAAACAAACATGTATGTGAGTTTGATTATTTTGTTGTAACAAAAACACCTGTTAAGGGTGAAAGAAAATAATAAATAAACACAAAATACTTAAACCGTTATCGGCCATAACAAGGGATGAATGAAAAGCTTTTTCACCTCTGATTTTCTGGAAATATAACAATTATAGGTGTATATGTAAATTTCTGGGCCCAACCTTATAAATGTTAAATAATACAAAAAAAATCAATTTGGAAAATCATCCGTCACGGTTATAGAAATAATAATTAAAAAAGTTGAAATAAAAATCATTGAGAGTTTCAGTTCACTGTTACCGGTTTCAATCGACATGTTTTTCGTCTGCTCCAGAATAGCAGTCGAACCTTCCTTCCACATTGCGGTCTTACAGACTTTGTGCGCATAATCATGACAATTGTGACTACATTTCCCATAATAAATCTATGACATCATTTTAATCTGTAAACAACTGTACATGTAGCTGCTGGGTCTACAAGCGCCATTCCGAAAGACGAAGACTCAATAGTTAAGGTAGGCATAATTAGTTTGTGCTACAATAACGTTTAGGACAAATTTAGGTGGATACGTTTAAACACATTCTTGTTGATTTTCTTGTTGTTTTTCGTACATTTTGGTAATCACAACTCTATTGTCTCATTGCATCCTGCTTCGCAACGCGCGAAGTAGCCTTATACTCCGAGTGCAAGTAATAACACTGTGGGCCACAGTAGGCATGTTTCCGTGTATGTATATTGGTAGTCCAGATTCAGTCCGTTCTTTGTTTTTTTTTACCACATACACAGCGCGGTCTCTCCACTGATCGCGCGATCCCCCACATTTCCGTTAACAAGCACGTCCAGACGAATCTGCCAGTGTCGGGGGTCAAAAGTTCGCGCCAATGTATGCTGACGCAGGCCCGTACAAACTAGGGGTTCGGGGGGTTCGCGCGAACCCCCCTTTAAAAAAGGGTATTTTTTATTTATTCATTTTTGCTCAAGAAAGGGGGGGGGGAGGGTGTTGATTTAAAAAAAACGGTGTTCCATACCCCCAGTTGAGCAAAATAAATTGTTCTTACTACCCCCCTACCCCTCTGACTTGCAATTAACAGGCGCGGATCCAGGGCCAGGGCCTTGGCCCCGCCAAAAAAAAAGAGAGAGAGAGAAGGAAAAGAAGGAAAAGGGAAAGAGGAGAGAAAGGGAAAGAAAGAAGAGGAAGCAGAAAAGAAAAGGGGGAAAGAAGTAGATCTGGGGGCGAAAGGGCCTTGCCTCCCAGGCTGTTGCCCCAGCAAAAAAAAAAAGAGAGAAGGAAGGAAAGGGAAAGAAAAAAGGGAAGGAAATAAAGAGGAAGAAGAAAAGAAAAGAAGGGGATATCAGTTGCGATTTCCCGCCGAGAAGTTGTGGATCGGGGAGGGGGCAAAGTCCTTGCCTATCCCCCGCCAAGGGGAAAGGAAAGGGAAATAGGAGAGCTAAAAGGGAACAGAAAAGAGGAAGAAGAAAAGAAAATGATGTAAAGAAGGGAGATCAGTTACGATTAATTCGGCCAACAACGTCCGGATCGGGGACCGAAAGGCCCTTGCCTCCCCAGCAAACTTAAAGAGAGAGATGAAGGGAAGGAAAAGGCCCACGCCAATTAGTGACCTGCCAGTGTCACAAATAAGGTATTAAAAAAGCTCATCTGACCGTAATTAAATGCTTAAAACCCCTGAGCTTCCGGGGCTCTGCCCCCTGGACCCCACCTAGGGCCCTAAGGCGGGCCCCTGGATGCTCATCTAACGGTAATCTAATGCCTAAAACTCCTGAGCTTCTGGGGGCTCCGCCCCCTGGACCCCACGCCAATTAGTGTCATGCCAGTGTCACAAATAAGGTATAAAAATATGCTCATCTGACCGTAATTAAAAGCCCATACGCCTGAGCTGCAGGGCTCCGCCCCTTGACCCCGCCGGGGCTTTGCCCCTAGACCACACGCCAATTTACGCTACGCTCTGCCTGATCATAAATACTTTAGCCTCCCCACCCACTTTGAAAAACGTTCAGCAGGGCCTCCATGTAAGAGTGGTGGAGCTGCGTATTTTTTCTGCCCCCAACTTACGCTCATTACGCCACTGCTTTAGTGGTCACCATTACTTACCAATATTTGGCTCACACAATTTTAAACTTGGGCCCCTTAAGAAATCCTGGATCCGCGCCTGGCAATTAATGCCATTATTTCTCGTTTTAGTAAATCAGCGGTAAACTTAAAATGGTGGTCTCCTGCATTCAAATTGAAATGATTGGTTAACTATGTTTTTTGTTAAAGCCTTTTAAAGGTATTTAATTATTCAATTAATTTTATTATGATCATATGTATTTTGACTTTTGTTAATGTACCTAGTTTGTATACTACTTTTTATTATGTTAAACAATGCAGAAACGAAATATTAACAATATCAATACTACTACTACTACTACTAATAATAATAATAATAATGATATAAAGGTCGTTGGTTCAACATCAAAACGCTCAGGCATTGAAAACGGCATATAACTATGTTCTTACTATACAATTCTCTTTCGTTCATGGCTCGCAATCGTTGGAATGATGAGCCACAGCCAAATTTGATTTATATGTTTTTGTAATACAGGGCAAACTTTCATATTTTATTTGGGGCGTATTGAGGTATTATTAGGGAGTTTGACCACCAAGATTATTATCATTCTTCATCTTTTTCTTTCCCGAAGGACGGGAAAATGGGAAATCCTGTTTGGGAACATGATGATCTTAACAGGGGGTCGGAATACTTTAGGAGAAAGGAGGGGAAAATAAGAACGAATATCTGTGGACGAAAGACATACATGGTTTAAGAAGAAAATGAAAAGGCCTTTTCCCAATTCTTTTGGCTCATTATTTTATTTCCCTGTATAGAGAGTGAGCAAAGAGCGGCAATTAAAGAGAAAACAGCCATTATATCGCATACTCGTAATTTCTAGAAATTAAATTCCGAATCCTTCTTCAGACTTAAAATATTTCAAGTATTTAAAGTTTCATGTAATCGAATATACGATTAAAATTTGTAATGAAAGTAACTTCTGCAAATAAATCTTTTAGGACTTAAAACTTCTCGCAAAACTGAAATCTGATTGATCTTTAATAGACGATGTCACTTGCACGCGCGCACAGCCAAAAGTAAATCGTTTTGGACTATCCACTAGACTTGAATTTTGATAACAAATATTAAGTCTTATGACATTCTTTATTCAATCTGAAAGGTTTGTGCCCGGTACCGGTTAAAAAATATCTTGGACTTAAAATTAAAAAAACCCTCGCACTTAAAAATAAATCTCATAAATGAAGAGAGTATATGTGCATATTTATTTTGACGTTTGTAGAGCATTATTCATGTTAAAATTAAAACGGAAAAAACCTAGTCTGTGAACAGTGTTGTAAATGTGGCCTTGTATAATTTCATTCATTTAGTCTATTATGAGGCAATATATTGAGTGGGAAGTGGTGAAAATAAGAATGAACAGCGATCTGCGGACGAAAGAGACGGATGGGTAAAGGAGAAAATGTAAATTATACCTTAACATTTATCTTGGACATGTTTATTTTGACGTTCGTAGAGCATAATTCATGTTCCAATTAAAAGGCGGAATAAACCTAAATTGTGAGTAATAATAATAATAATGACATATTAATAATAATAATGACAACAAGAAAACGATACAAAAATAATGATAACAATAATAATAATGACTATAATAATAATGGACGTTATATTCTATATCATCTATCTAAATGGTATTATATTTTTCTTTATTTAATTAATGTTGATTTTTATGTTTTGATATGGGGATCAAGTATCCGTGAGTTTGTTGTAGTAAGCCAGTGAAACGAAACCAAAAAGCTCTTGCATGTACAAAGTGTAGGGAATGGGTTCACATTAAGTTTGACAGAATTCCATTACGATGTAAATATAACAATCCACTCGAGGATTTGTAGATTGGCAATGCCGTAAATATTTGGTACAGGCATGCCCCCCACCAAGAAAAAAAGAATCATGGAGGGAAATAAGAGGGCCAATATAAGAAAAGAAAGAGAGAGAGAGAGAGAAAAGACGTTTCCGGAATTCCCGCTGAACTCTTGAAATGATGATTTCACATTTTGGGAAACTGTGTGGTACGCTCGAAAAAGGAAGACCAGGCTAGATTTCTCCTTTGTTGTATATTAACCCAACGTTATGCCAGTTGAGTAATTATATTCAACCTGTAAGTAGAATAAAAATAAACATCCTCAATATACTTGTCTATAAAACATAAATGTACTTCACCAAATCTGTATGCATTTATTATGTTCATGTTTAATCAAAAGCCTTAATTTGCCATTCTTTAGAAGTCTTGTCTCTATGTCTAAAAGGCCAAAACCCTCATTAATCTCCATGTTACAGAAACACAGCTATCTTAGAAAAACCCATAACCAAGGTCCCAAGCCTAGATAAATTCCTAGTCAAGACTACCTTTAAATATATACTTAATAAATAAATCCCATCTTACTCAAAGTATGTCAATCTTGACTCTCTTATTTAGACTCATTGAACTTTCATTTTGCCTTCTTGGCTCTTAAAAACCCGACTGTATCTCAGTCTTATTCTATAAAAACTCTGATTTATCTGACACTTATTTCATATGTCAACACCAACCTTTGTCAACTAAACCACCTTAAAATAACCTCTGACAAATGTCATTATTACTCTTGAGTTTTCATAAACACAAAATCCCTCTCAATAAATGTGTGAATTGAACACAACTAATACAGTACCTACTTGTAATGTAACCGTACACACTACCTACACTACCTACCTACACTATACACATTAACATGCACATTCCTAACAGATCTTCTTACTTAAATGTGACATCAAATAATCCTTAACTTCCTCCAATTCATTATCATACACTTCATAATATCTTATCTAAACTTTACTCACTTCCTTTGCGGAAATTGCTACCTACTCTGAAAACACTGCCATTTTCAAAAACCCGGAAAACTGGATTCTAAATCAACCGTCTGAAAACATATGTCAGTTCACGTTCCGTAAAAAATGTGCTCTGCGACGTGTACACTAAAATGACCCAGTAAATAGGTCAAGGTCAATAGTTCAATGACGATATATTTAACATTACGGTATCTTTATGCATTGACGGCTTTGCGCCATATCTTACAGACTTTGTTAATAAGTCTCTTCGATGTTCTAGCTTTCCAGCTTCAATGCAACAGGCTCTCGTGAAGCCTCTCCTGAAAAAAACAAATCTTGACAGGCAAGACTTTGCGAGTTATCGACCTGTGGCAAATCTAAGCTTCCTATCGAAGGTTATCGAACGCATTGTATCCATTCGTCTTCAGTCCTTCTTGAATGACAATAACCTTCAAGACAACTTCCAATCAGCTTACAGAAAAAAACACAGTGTTGAGACTGCCCTCTTACGAGTGCAAAATGATATCCTCACCGGAATGGACAGTGGAAAAGTAACTGGGCTGATTTTATTCGATCTGAGTAGTGCGTTTGACACTGTTGACCATGTTATACTCCAGAGAGACTTCGGTATATGGGCATTGGTGGACAGGCTCACCAATGGTTAACATCTAATCTCTCAAACAGATCGCAGAGGGTTTGTGTACGCAGTGCTGTCTCTAAGACAGTTCATCTTGGGTTCTCTGTGCCCCAGGGATCGGTACTTGGGCCACAACTCTTCAACATTTACACTCTTCCCCTTCATGATATCATCAAGAGGCATAATCTCAATCACCATATGTATGCTGATGACACGCAGGTATACTTTTCGTGTTCTCCCACGCAAGGAGAAGTTGATGCGTGGATTGCTCGTGTTGAAGCCTGTATAGGTGACATTAGGAATTGGATGAAGGAGAATTACTTAAAGCTCAATGACGAAAAATCTCAGTTTGTTATGCTGGGTTCAAAGCAACAACTAACCCCCAATCTGAATATTGGTTCGTCATCAAATACTCCTGTGAAGAAAGTTCGAAATCTTGGAGTTATTTTTTACTCCAATATGACCATGGAGTCGCAAGTATCATCGTGTGTTAAACTCGCGATCCATAGTCTCCGCAATCTCCGTGCTATTCGCATTTGTAACATCCCGCATCGATTGTTGTAACTCTTTACTTGATGGCATCCCCATGTCTCAAGTTAAGAGACTCCAACTTGTTCAGAATGCTGCTGCCCGTCTAGTAACATATACACGCAAATCCTCCCACATCACACCAGTCCTTAAATCCCTGCATTGGCTTCCCGTTGAACATCGTCTCACCTACAAAATCCTTCTAATCACATACCGTGCCTTGAAGTTCTCCTCGCCACAGTACATCTCTTCTCTACTCAACTTTCGCAAGCCTGGTCGTTCTGGTCTCCGTTCTTCGAATACATCAACTCTGATCATCCCTAAAACCAGACGATCATGGGGAGATCAAGCATTTGCCTCAGCAGCTCCCCAATTGTGGAACAGTCTCCCAAACACACTAAAGGACTGTAAATCAGTAGACCATTTCAAGGCCAGTTTAAAAACTTATCTAATGGCCAACTTTAACTAATTACATCCTTTTCACCACGTAAAATGTAATGTAAGCATAATTGTATCTAAGTATAGTTTATATGTAGCTCATTGTAAGCGCCTTGAGCACCCTCTGGGTGGATATGTTGCGCATTATAAATGTCTTATTATTTAAACCTTCTAAAAGAAAAGGAAATAACGTTTCGTGTTTCACTGAAACACTGCGTAACACTTATCTTTGTGTTTTCTCCAAGTAATCTTATGCAGCGTGAGCTTTCGTGTATTATATTCTCGAATTAATTACTATATCCATACACTTGATGTTTTGTTCGACGGTGCCTTACTAACTAATTTGCTTGGGTGACAAATACGCATTTTCACTAGGTGACTCTAGGTATTGGTGCTAATGTATTTGTATACAAATTTCCTCATTCCATTGTGTTTTAAATTCCCCCTCTAAATTACGTCTTTCTCTACTGCTTCACAGTTTTTCATTTACAACACTGGCATAGGAACGGAGGGTGGAGAGAATATCGATCCCCCAACTTGTTATGGCTGAAAACCCCTTATGTTGTACTTTTTTTTTTAAATAAGTGTCCTTTTCCCTTTGGATATGTGCCCCCCTTTTCTTCTCACCATAAAATGTACTCCTAATTTAAAGCGACTAAGAACATTTTTTTCTTCGATTTTACCCAAATCTCAATCGCTACATACGCTCGCATTTTAAGTTATTATGATTTTGTTTCTTATATAAAGATCTTTTAAGTCTTTCATGATTAGGATTTGTTTTCCTCTTTATAAGATGTAATTTTTCGCATTGCGACTTCACAAATCTTAAAATGTTTGCTCGCTCGCTCGCTCACGAATATACATTCAGACCATTACACCCAACTGCAAAGTATGATGCTTAAGCAGTATCTTGGACCATGTAAAGAGAGAAACAAACGATGAAATCATCCCTGATAATCTAATTACAATGTAGGGGTATAATATGGCCTACCAATGTCTATAAATTGTATATTTTTGCCTTAGGATTTCCCTTTGTAGGTGCCCCTTTTTTCCAGAAAGGGCCCGTTTTGTTGGTGCCCCCCCCCCCAGTTTGAAAGTCGCTCCGCCAGGCACTTGTCCATTGCAAAAGGTGATTGTTAAATCTCGAGGAACAAAACCAAATCCTCATGGCTATACTCCCCATATATGTCCACAATTTCCATTTCGTATTTTTAATTCATGATGAATTGATTGTAAATTGCTCTGAAAAAAATGTCATAAAATGCACTAAAATGATATTGCACCAGACATAATCTAGAATCCCAGAGCTTCCAGGGCCATTGAGCGGGCCCTGGACCCCGGCCGAAAGGGAGTTCGCCACCGCACACATTCAGATTTTCAGGGTGAGAGCTTCAACCCCCCACTTTAAAAAAGCTTCCCACGCCTATGATCTACAATGTCTATTATATCAGGAACCTATAATCTACAAACACCGCTTTTCAATAGGTTCCTCACATTTTACTTAATCTGACATGTGACTTAAGTATCACTATAACGTGCTTATATACCATTAACATATATGATTTCTATTTCATATGTCTGTCTCTATTTACTGTAAAAATGTGGAGAAAAAAAAACGTGAAAACTTGAAATGTAGGAAAACCCCAGGTTTTTTAAAGCAAGGATATCGAAATTCACGACGTTGGATGGAAATAGTCCCTCCAACACCCTCTCCTGTTCGGTTGCTTCGCTACCTCGCGGGCTCACATTAATGATGCCATCCAATTTTAAAACAACCCCTTGAAAAAATCCAGCGTACGCCACTGGTTACAGGTACTACCATTTTGGGATAATGCTAAAAATGAAAATGATGAGTCATCTACATCTGCAGGAAACAATAATTGTGATAAATATGATCATAATATAGGTTAAGGAGAAACAAGGAATGGTGAATTTCCATATGGAAAATGGATGAAAATTGCCTAAGTTAATATCGGAAGCTTAAGAAATAAGGTGATCGATGTTCAGTATTTTTTGACAAGATAATACATACGATTTGTTCAGTTTGATCAAAACATGGTTAAACAATGACGTAATTATGTATGAATGAAATCAATTATGTGCCTGGATATAAATTTGTGGGTAAACATAGATGGTCAGTTGGAGGAGGAGTGGGTTGCCATATAAAGGAAAATATATCTTACTTTAGAAGAGAAGATTTGGAATGTGACAAGATTGAACTGATGTGTTTAGAAATACAAAGGCACCAAAGCAGTTCCTATTTTGTGGATATAGAAAACCATCCAGTGATGCAACTCTTAAATTTTCTTTAATATATACTTCAACAAAATTTTGATGTATTTTCTGTCACAAATAACATTATTATTTTTGGTGACTTTAATTGTCATAAGATGACCATAGTCTGTTATGCGACCTATTGTTTATAATGCTCGCCATACCATGCACCCGAAAACGTCAACAGATTACCATACCCTAAAACAGAATACCTAAAAAACGATCTTTTCATTCACCGGAAATTGCCATTGTCCGTCCAGAATTGCAAGTCACAATGTCAAGAAACAATGTAAATAGTTCTCTTACATGCTTTAAAAAAAAGACAATCTGATTACTGTGGGGGGTCTCGCCGTGCATCCCACCTGCGCTCCATGTATAGTTCTTCAAATGTATTTTTAAAAAAATTATATATTGAATTGTATTGATGTTTTCATCCATGTTTTGTTTTTATGTTTACTGTTTTTGTCTGTATCATGTGGAGGGCTCCGTTGGAAAGGAGTTTCTTTTAACTGAATCGGACTACCCTCCACTGTTTTATCCATTGTAATGAATAAAACATGAATACATGTTGTATTCAAAAGTCATTCAGTCCCAGTTTCGTAGCTCCATATTTCAAAGCTTCTGCTATCTTTTCCTCCGTAAAACGATGATGATTTCATCGTTTTACGGAGGAAAAGATGGCCACAGACATTCTTACAGATTATGGTAAACAAACGATGATAATAACAGTTCCTAAAAATCATGACTTGTACATGTAAAACTCAGAAAACCAACTCGATAACGCAAACTCAAAAAGCACAGTTTGTGTAAACTCGATATCAGGCGTCAGGACGTCAGTATTTATCGCTCAGTTCATTTTTTGCTCAATAATTTCCAAACTTTAATTTATTTTAATAAACAGATGATAATTTAACCAAATAAACAATTTAAATGCAATTAAGTAATACAAACTGCAACTTGAAAATTTAAAATAATTATGGAATCCTTATAATGAGAATAGTAGCTTCGTGACGGCGGCGGAGAATTACGTAATGCGCCGAAGGGATTGTCAGGTTACTCGTCCAATCAGCGTACATCGAACGTACATAGCTTTGTGGGCGGAGTTAATCTCCCCCGGAAAGTCGGGGGAGAATGGCAGATTCGTCTGGACCGTTATCGGGGTACAGAATGAGAGGAATGGCTAGGTCTACTTTCAACGTTGAGGGTGTGTTATTTTATCAGCTGATTGGGCGCGCGACACGAAAACGGTACAGAGGCTGGACTAGTATTTTGGCCGTGGGGAGAGCCTCTTTTTCGATCAATTTCGTTAACAGTTTGCCGTGGTTTTGTTTCCATATTTTCCAAAAATAGGCTAAATATATAAAGATTGACTTGTGCCCATATTCAAATGTTGCACATTAATAAACGGCGTAGTTTTAAGCGACATCCCCCGCCTTCGTACAACTCTACGAGCCGCATTGCAGCCACGTATTGATATACATCCGCGCTGAAAGCGATGCATGCGAGATACACGCACAACAACACCAAATTGAAGGAGCGCGATACCCTGGTTGGGACAGCAATAAATTACGGAGAATATCTGTATATCTACAATAACATAATCGTGTGAGTCACGTACCATCCGAAACAGTCCTAATAATGTATGAATATTTCAGAATATCCTCAAGATATCAAGGATTAAAGAAATACAGCGTTTTTGTCAATCTAAAAAAAAAACAAGCAGAATTGTGCTTTGCGTTTCCACCCTAGCTGTATACAAGGATCGTGCGTAGTATTACCGTACGGACGAATATTGCAATATCACCATTGATCTTCACGAATTGAAAGAACTTGAACCCTTCCGAAAGAAAATACGTGGTGTAACCGCGAACCTCACAATAAACTTGTTATCACTCAAAAAGCATTGTTTGTCCAGAATTGTTAGTTTTACACGAATGCTACATATAAGTATTGCAAAAAATAAAATTCCTAATGGTCTACTTGTAGATATCAAATTTGTTTAAAGCAGAATGTTTGTCATATGCCTATTTGCCGTAAGGTTGCATGGATTTGGCGATGAGGTTTATCAGGAACAAACAATTATGAGCGCTAGCTAGCTAAAGAAAAGTACTTTCATGTCATTGTTTTAACAGGTCTCTGATTCATTAGCAGTGGCGAAGGGGATGGGGTTGATATAAATAGTCCATGGCAATTTTTAAGCTCAAAGTGCCAGCTTAAGTATGAAATAAATATTTTTAAAAGTGAAAGGGCACAGCAGATAAGTGAGCAGAGAGAACTTAGATATCATGAGACTAGAAGTCAGTTGGCTGCTCAAAACAATTACAGGTTATTATATGGAATGAAACAAGATTTTGTGAAAGCCTAAATACAATGCATTATTTTAAACAATGAAGCACTGGAACACGAGGCATAGTTCAACTTGTATACGAACAAAGCAATCTGTATTTATACATTTAAGTTTCATGTTCTTCTTCTCTTTTTTCTTCTCTCTGTCTCTCCTTTTCTCCCATTTTTGTTTCAATTCGCCCCCTGATCCGCAACTGATTTATACATGTATGTACGCATTACGCAACGCTTGAGATGGGGTGGGGTTTCCATCCCATCCTATACGTTGCCGACCCGTTACTCGGGACAGCAGTGTATATATATATATATATATATATATATATTGCCTCTCTCTCTCTCTATATATATATATATATATATATATATATCCTTTTTCTGTCTTCTAATCTTTTAAGTTCATTTCTCTTTCTCTTTTTTTAGTTTTTCTTCCGTTGCTCTTTCTTTCCCTCGTTTTTTTAGGCCACCAACAAGAAAAGGGGGGATGGCCTATTCAGCCCGTCCTGGATCCGCCACTGATTTTCTAAGATATAAATTATTGTTAAGCATTTTATGTTATTACATAACGTTTCTTCCCGATAATGATCAAATCAAATGTTTCTAATGT
Organism: Mesocentrotus franciscanus; assembly: GCA_037976565.1. Lineage (NCBI taxonomy): Eukaryota > Metazoa > Echinodermata > Echinoidea > Camarodonta > Strongylocentrotidae > Mesocentrotus > Mesocentrotus franciscanus. The sequence goes on along the minus strand of CP137670.1, from coordinate 20,849,906 downwards.
AGGCACCATTTCATTGATTTGAAAGTTTTTAGTTTTATGTGATAAATGTAAAGCCATTGTGATGACAAAATAATGTCATAAAAGTAATGATGGATATAATGGTATTTGTTTAAATTATTATAATTGTATCTTGATATATGTTTATCATCTCATATTGAGAATTCTTATTCTGTTTTTTACTCTTTATTTTCCAGGATGCAGCCTGGTGGGGGGTGACATGCTTTCGAGTAATAGCAATTTCAATTGTTTTTGTCACCCCTTACCAGCAGATTTTACCTTATCTCTCTCCGCTCCACCTTCCTAAAACTGTTTGCATGTATTATGAAATTTCTATGTATTATCTGATTGTTATACTCATTGTATGATTTCCGATTGGTCAAATAAATAATAATAATAATGATAATAATAATAATGATAATAATAATAATAATAATAATACTCATTTATTTCAGGCTATAACATGTTTTTCCTTCTTAAATTATTTTTGAACGCTGCCTTTGTACATAGCCTAACAATATTTTTCCCTTTATCAACTGAACTTCACATCAATGTAGGCATGGCAGAAGAAGAAGACATGGAGATGAGCAGTAAAGGCAAGGAAATCCGCGGTTATTTCCTTTTTACTTAAACTACTAAAAATATGATTGGAAAATGATAGGATAAAGAAAAGAAAAAGAAAACATGGGGAAAAAAATTTAAATCAGCTAATCAAAACAAAAAGGAAAAAGAAGAAAACAAGGAGAAGAAGAAGAAGAGGAGTAATAGGAGGAGAAATAATGAAATGATAATAATGATACTAATGAAATAATTACTATCATCAATATCATCAACATCATCATCATTCAAATAATAATGTTAATGATAATAATGATATTAAAAGAAGAAAAAAATAATAAAAATAACAGTAATGATAATAACAAGGGCGCGATTTTCTAAAAACTTGTATGTACCCTTTTTCATAATTTTGTTTATTATATCTTATCGAATAGGTTATATGGTTCTAGATGATTGAATATTCGTCAGTGTTCATGCGATATAATAAATATTACAAAGTGTACACGTATTATATTCTAATCATTGTCCTCTTACTCTATTTTCAATGCCCAGAATCTTCGTTTATAGTATGCAAATTTATCCAATTATGCTTATTTCATATAATTATGTTGGTCATCCATCTGATATTTCTCTCCTTTTAATTAAATTTTTGTTTCATTGAAACTATGGACGAGGTTAAAATTCATGAATATATTAAATCGATAGCATTATCGTGAATGGGCAATGTAGAGAAACAAAAAATTATATTGCTATTTCATTTATCACCTCGTGTTTGCACTTTTATTTACATCCATCTTATCGTGTATTATAAGTATGAATATATGACCTCTTAAAGTGACTCCGTAACATTGCCTCATATTCTGAAACAAAATCTTGGATTTAGCTCATGCCGCAATCATAATTGTAAACCTTTAGGTCAGCCAGGAATCCCATGACTTTTACAAGCCGATCGCCTGTCTGATTATCGAGATATTTATGATTGGAAATCGAAATTTAATTTTTGTTTTCCTAACAGTTTTTATAACACTACAGTCTATTGGGAAAAATAAGTATGGTAAAACCGGTCACTCAAAGATTTTTACTTCTTTGAGGCACTTCATGATCATTTTGAAGTGCAATTTTGTTAGGGCTTCAATATTACACCATATCACATACACTGATAACACATATGGCCATGCATCTCAGATTTAACATTGTTAAACGATGCCTTTCATTTAATATGAGGGTCATGTTTTCTATAATATAAAGTATATGTATATAAAGTACATTGTAATATTTATCAATGGTAAAGATATGTTTGCTAAACCAGTGTAAACATAACTGCCAGGTAAAATTTAAAGGCGTGACAATTTACATTAAGGGTTCCAACTTATGAAATTCTTCTCCCCTACGAAGAAAGAGATAAATGAATGAGCATGATTTGGTTATATAGGTGATTCTAATATTTATCTTTAACTAATTTCTTTTGCCTTTGGTGTTCGTTCATAGATCGTAAGTATAAATTTTCAGCCAAAAATAACTTCTTTATATATTCTGGTCATCTTTTGAATCTTTTTCTGTGTATTGACATTTTATACTTCTTTGAAAAACAAGAAAGAGTTTATAATTCATGAATATATATATATAAACCGAAAGGTTTATCATAACAAAGAAATGTTGAATTGAAAACTACCTTAAATTGCTCATTTGATTTATAATCTCGATTTTTCAATTTGAATATATCTTCAAATTGATGATTATTAAGTGTACAGGATTGAATTATCTTACTTTGATGGATATGTCTTGTACTTCTTTAATTTGATGGGTGTCGGTGGTAATTTAAGGAGTATAGTTTGGAAACATGGAAGATCAATTCCTAGTGAATTCTAAAAATAAATGACTAATCATTTTTTTTTAATAAAAAATGAAGAGAAGCACCTGGCATAAAAGTAAAGAAATAGAAACATATTTTATCACGCATAAGTTTGTAGTTCTGCCCTTGCAGTCTAAAGCAATAGTCGATTAGTATAGTTACGTAGTTCACATGAAACATGTAAACGAGGTGTCCCTTTAATTTTCTTTGTCACGTATATCTCACATGTAATGTAAAGTAATAGTATTTTTTTAAATGTAAATGGGCTGTGAAAGAGGGTATTATCATTGTTCACAATTGTGACCGAAAGAGATTATTTGAAATGTCTTTATTTAATTGTTTTGATCTCTTCACTGCTTCCACCGATCTTCGTTCACAGGTGGTAAGTGTGCAAGTAATCTAATGATTAATATCTTTCATAAATGTGGGGAATTCTCTTCGGTTTTTTTGTTAATTAAATGTTGTGCCTTAGTACATACCTGAACTTAGTAACGTTCAAGAATGTATTCAAACTCACAGCTATACCACAGCTGAGGTTTTGTATAAACAGTACCTCATAATAACGTAAAGTACCATCAATCTGTTTTTAAATTTATATTTACATCTTTTGTGAGGTCTGGAAATGAAATTGGATTTGATTTATTTACCTAACTTTAACGATAAGAAGTTCTAGTGCTTCGGTAAGAATAGATATTCTTGCACAATGATAAAGATATGTTTGCTAAACCATTGGAAACATAAATACCAGGTAAAAATAAAGGCATGGACATTTTCATTAAGGCTTCCAACTGATGATTTTATTCTCCCCTACGAAGAAAGAGAAATGAAAAAGATGAGCATCATTTTTTTATATAGGTCATTCTAATATTTTTATCTGCTTTCTTCTGCCATTGTCTTCGTTGATAGAAAGTAAGTATAAATCATCAGCCAATTATAATTCTTCATAAAATCTCGTCATCTTTCTAAAAATAAATCCAAGCATTCACATTTCCTGATTCTTTTAAAAATAAGAAAGATTTTATAATTCATGAATATAGATATATGAACCGAAAAGTTTATAATAACAAGGAAATGTTGAATTGAAAAATACCGGGAAAATGCCCATTTAATTTATAATCTCGATTTTAGAATTCGAATATATCTTCCAATGGATGATTATTATGTGTATAGGATTGAATGTTTTTTTTACTGATATGGATATGTCTTGTAGTTCTTTAATTTGATGGGTGTCGGTGGTAAATAACGAGTATAGATGGAAAAATAGAACATGTCAATTACTAGCGAATGCATTAAAGTGAGAAAAAGATTCGATAAAAGTTAATGACTATATCTTACATAAAAATGAAAAAAGAAGAGAAGCACCTTGCATGAAAGTAAAGAAATAGAAACGTATTTTATCACACATAAGTTTGTAGTTCTGCCCTTGCAGTTTAAAGCTATAGTCGATTAGTATTGTCACGTAGCTCACAGTCAAAGTAAGTAAATACGGAAGTAAGATCTAATGATGAATGGGTTTCAGAAATGTTAGGGATTTCAATTCGGTTTTTCTGTTTTTTAATTATATTGTTTGTTTCAGTACAAACTTGGACAAAATAAAAGTTCTTGAATGTTTTCAAGCTCACAGCTTTACAATATAGGGGTATTGTATAAACAGTACCTCATATCGACGTCAACTAACAACCATCTGTTTCGAATTTAATATAATTTTTTACCTAACATTAATGGGCAGTAGGAGTTGTAATGCTTAGCTCAAAATAGATATTTGTGCACAATGATCAAGATATGTTTGCTAAACTATTAGAAACATTAATGCCAGGTAAAAATTAAAGCATAGACATTGTCATTAAGGCTTCAAAATGATGATTTCATACTCCCCCACGAAGAAAGAGAAATTAAAAAGATGAGCATCATTTGTTTTGATAGGTCATTCTAATATTTATCTTTATCTACTTTCTTCTGCCCTTGGTCTTCGTTCATAGCTGGTAAGTATCCAATTTCAGCCAATTAAACGTTTTTCATATATTCACATTTCCTGATTCTTTAAAAAATAAGAAGGAGTTTATATATCATGAATATATATATATGAACCGAAAGGTTTATAATAACAAGGATATGTAGAATTGAAAAATACCTTAAATTGCTCATTTATTTCATGAACTCGATATTACGAGTTGAACATATCTTCTAATGGATGATAATCATGTGTAACAGATTGACTTATTTTACTCAGACGGATATGTCTTGTAGTTCTTTAATTTGATGTGTGTCGGTGGTAAATAACGAGTGTAGATGGAAACATAGAACATGTCAATTACTAGCGGATGCATTAAAGTGAGTAAAAGATACGATAAAAGTTAATGACTATATATTAACATAAAACTTTTTTAAAAGCACCTTGCATGAAAGTAAAGAAATAGAAACTTATTTTATCACACATAAGTTTGTAGTTGTGCCCTTGCAGTTTAAAGCAATAGTCGATTAGTATTGTCACGTAGTTCACAGTCAAAGTGGGTAAATACGCAAGTAAGATCTAATGATGAATGGGTTTCAGAAATGTTAGGGATTTCAATTCGGTTTTTAGTTTTTAATTATATTGTTTGATTTAGTACAAACTTTGACTAAATACACGTTCTTGAATGTTTTCAAGCTCACAGCTTTACAATATAAGGGTATTGTATAAACAGTACCTCATATCGACGTCAACTACCAACCATCTGTTTCGAATTTAATATAATTTATTTACCTAACATTAATGGGCAGTAGGAGTTGTAATGCTTAGCTAAAAATAGATATTTGTGCACAATGATCAAGATATGTTTGCTAAGCTATTAGAAACATTAATGCCAGGTAAAAATAAAGCATAGACATTGTCATTGAGGCTTCAAACTGATGATTTCATACTTCCCCATGAAGAAAGAGAAATGAAAAAGATGAGCATCATTTGTTTGTATAGGTCATTCTAATATTTATCTTTTTCTACTTTCTTCTGCCCTTGGTCTTCGTTCATAGCTGGTAAGTATCCAATTTCAGCCAATTAAACGTTTTTCATATATTCACATTTCCTGATTCTTTAAAAAATAAGAAGGAGTTTATATATCATGAATATATATATATGAACCGAAAGGTTTATAATAACAAGGATATGTAGAATTGAAAAATACCTTAAATTGCTCATTTATTTCATGAACTCGATATTACGAGTTGAACATATCTTCTAATGGATGATAATCATGTGTAACAGATTGACTTATTTTACTCAGACGGATATGTCTTGTAGTTCTTTAATTTGATGTGTGTCGGTGGTAAATAACGAGTGTAGATGGAAACATAGAACATGTCAATTACTAGCGGATGCATTAAAGTGAGTAAAAGATACGATAAAAGTTAATGACTATATATTAACATAAAACTTTTTTTTAAAGCACCTTGCATGAAAGTAAAGAAATAGAAACTTATTTTATCACACATAAGTTTGTAGTTCTGCCCTTGCAGTTTAAAGCTATAGTCGATTAGTATTGTCACGTAGTTCACAGTCAAAGTGGGTAAATACGCAAGTAAGATCTAATGATGAATGGGTTTCAGAAATGTTAGGGATTTCAATTCGGTTTTTAGTTTTTTAATTATATTGTTTGATTTAGTACAAACTTTGACTAAATACACGTTCTTGAATGTTTTCAAGCTCACAGCCTTACAATATAAGGGTATTGTATAAACAGTACCTCATATCGACTTCAACTACCAACCATCTGTTTGGAATGTAATATAATTTATTTACCTAACATTAATGGGCAGTAGGAGTTGTAATGCTTAGCTAAAAATAGATATTTGTGCACAATGATCAAGATATGTTTGCTAAGCTATCAGAAACATTAATGCCAGGGGAAAAATAAAGCATAGACATTGCCATTGAGGCTTCAAACTGATGATCGCATACTTCCCCATGAAGAAAGAGAAATGAAAAAGATGAGCATCATTTGTTTATATAGGTCATTCTAATATTTATCTTTTTCTACTTTCTTCTGCCCTTGGTCTTCGTTCATAGCTGGTAAGTATCCAATTTCAGCCAATTAAACGTTTTTCATATATTCACATTTCCTGATTCTTTAAAAAATAAGAAGGAGTTTATATATCATGAATATATATATATGAACCGAAAGGTTTATAATAACAAGGATATGTAGAATTGAAAAATACCTTAAATTGCTCATTTATTTCATGAACTCGATATTACGAGTTGAACATATCTTCTAATGGATGATAATCATGTGTAACAGATTGACTTATTTTACTCAGACGGATATGTCTTGTAGTTCTTTAATTTGATGTGTGTCGGTGGTAAATAACGAGTGTAGATGGAAACATAGAACATGTCAATTACTAGCGGATGCATTAAAGTGAGTAAAAGATACGATAAAAGTTAATGACTATATATTAACATAAAACTTTTTTTTTTAAAAGCACCTTGCATGAAAGTAAAGAAATAGAAACTTATTTTATCACACATAAGTTTGTAGTTGTGCCCTTGCAGTTTAAAGCAATAGTCGATTAGTATTGTCACGTAGTTCACAGTCAAAGTGGGTAAATACGCAAGTAAGATCTAATGATGAATGGGTTTCAGAAATGTTAGGGATTTCAATTCGGTTTTTTAGTTTTTAGGTGGTCTGTCAACGACAGATCACCTATTGATTTCGTCAGAATTTTCTTTCTTTCTTTATTTTTATTTCTTCCGTACACTTTTTTGTGTAAACGTTTACTCGAAATCGACATGGTCAATTTCCTTCGAATTTCTGTCAGTCATCAGGCCCTATAATATCAAGTTCAAGTCACCTTTTTCAAGGTCATGGAGTCATCATGACGTCATCCAGGCGCCATTTTGTAAACATCAGGTCAATATCATATCTCGATAACGAGTCATCAAAAATCAACCATATTTGGTATACATCAATTTTAGGTCGAAGGTCAACAGAAAATGTCGACAAAATCCGCGTGCGCACCTCGACGCGCGCGTATGCGTGCATCAAAATTTCAAAATGCTCCAATTTGTCCCAAATTTTGTTTGCACACGTTTCAGGCCATTTTAAGCATTTTCAAAATTTACGCGCGCGTTTTCGCGCGTTCTGGCATTTTGCAACATCGAATCACCAAATTTTTCTGTCATCATATTTGGCACATTTTTCCAAGCATTGTGATACCTTGTTCACCTTTTTCTGACCAGTAATAACGCATTGAGCGTCCGTCAAAGTTGACAGCGCCCGCGGCCTGCGCTATCTCTATCCACAATACATGGGCAAAAACATGCCTATACAAAACTCATTGTAACTCTTCAGAATGGATGGATACCCGCAATTTTTTTTCATATTTGGATAGATTATGAGTCGGAGATATGATTTCATGTCTCATTTGACCCTCAATTAACTCATGACGTCATCATAATGGCCTCCGAACTCAAAATTTCAATTTGCATATTATGACGTCAGCATATTTTTGGAAAATTGATTGTATCTCTGTAAATATTGATCGATTTTCTTCCAAATTTTGATATGTTCTAGCTGAGACAATTTCTACAAATGCAGTTACCACGATTTTTCATTTTGACAAAGGCATCATGGCGTATTTTTGCGATTAAAGGAGGCATGTCAATTTTTCACATTTTGCGTGTATTCTCTATGGGACATGACTTTTTTCAAAACTGGATTCTACATTCCGTCTTTCGCGAGCAATATCTCCGTCGTTTTAGCTTTGTTTTCGCTGAGCTTCGAGTATGTTGTAGCTGAGACAATAAGCTATCACAAGTGTGCCCTTTATTTTTCGATCAGATGCCGGGATCATGCTCATATTTCACTTGCAAAGTGGGATTTGAGAATTCCATTTTCCGTTCACGTGTAATGTCTATGTGGATTATTTTGGTATAGTGGTCATAGCACTTGCCTCCCATTCCGGCGACCCAAGTTCGATTCCTGGTGGGTCATTTTTTTTTTTTTGCCGTCGTTTTAAATTTGATTTTATGATCTTCTTCGACTATTATAACATATTATCATATACAATCACAAACAATGTAATAAAATGCCTAATTTTGCGTGTTATATCTATGGGAGAAGAATGTCAATCGTTTGAGTACAACCCTATGGGAAATCTGATTCCTTGTCGTGTATTAAACCTATAGGGTTAATCTCCTAAGTCTGTTGGAATATATCAAATCATCCCATTTTTATGATGTTTAGTCTCCTTCCCAGACGTTTATACTTTAATTCCAGTTATTCAGCCCAGGTATATGCAATGTTTACGTCTCTCCCATGGATATAGAATTGTTTACATGTCTATAACTTCTCTCTTTCTCTATAATATAGTAAATATTCAATTCTATTTATGCTGGAAATATTAAAAGCATCGTTCTCCATTGCATCTCTTTCTCTTGCTCTCTCTCCTCTCTCTGTTGCTCTGTTTCCCTTCCCCTCTCTTGTTCTGCCCTCTATCCTTCTCTTGCTCTCTCACTCTCTCTCTCTCTCTCTACTCTTTCACTCTCTTCCTATCTCTGTCTCCCTCTCTTGCTCTGCCTCCCTCTGTCTCTGCCTCTCATTGTATACTCTCTCACCCTCTCCCTTTCCCGCCTCTGGTTCTCGTTCTCCCTCCGATATCTATTGTAATTTTCTTTAATTTCCTCTAGCTCTTCATTGTGCCTTTTGTATTCTTATTTCACCCCTACCATGTTTCCTTATACTATCCTCTCTCCTTCAAAGTGTATGCATTCTGGTTCCTCTTTCTTCCCTCGGTCCAGCTCATGTATTTGAACATGACAATAACTCGTCTCCCTCTCTCCTTCTCTATATCTATATTTTCATTAAATTTCATTATGATCATGATTTTGATCATAATCATTTCTCAATATTTTGTTCATCAGTTAAGTTATCACTTCAGTTCAGGTCACAGCTCAATCTATCAATTCATCAGTTTAGCTCATCAATTCAGTTCATTTCACATCAGTTCAATCTATCAGTTCATCAGTTCATCAGTACTTCATTCATCAATTCATATCTTAATACATCATTTTACATTAACATCATTATATTTGATCATTGAATTGAAGATGAGCATGATCATAAGAATTGAAGACAGACCACCTAATTCGTCCTCATGACGAATTAAAGTCTAGTTTAATTATATTGTTTGATTTAGTACAAACTTTGACTAAATACACGTTCTTGAATGTTTTCAAGCTCACAGCCTTACAATATAAGGGTATTGTATAAACAGTACCTCATATCGACTTCAACTACCAACCATCTGTTTGGAATGTAATATAATTTATTTACCTAACATTAATGGGCAGTAGGAGTTGTAATGCTTAGCTAAAAATAGATATTTGTGCACAATGATCAAGATATGTTTGCTAAGCTATCAGAAACATTAATGCCAGGGGAAAAATAAAGCATAGACATTGCCATTGAGGCTTCAAACTGATGATCGCATACTTCCCCATGAAGAAAGAGAAATGAAAAAGATGAGCATCATTTGTTTGTATAGGTCATTCTAATATTTATCTTTTTCTACTTTCTTCTGCTCTTGGTTTTCGTTCAAAGATCGTAAGTATCCAATTTCAGCCAATTAAACGTTTTTCATATATTCACATTTCCTGATTATATGAAAAATAAAAAGGAGTTTACATATCATGAATATATATATGAACCGAAAGGTTTTTAATAACAAGGATATGTAGAATTGAAAAAATACCTTAAATTGCTCATTTGTTTCTTGAACTCGATATTACGAGTTGAACATATCTTCTAATGGATGATAATCATGTGTAACAGATTGACTTATTTTACTCAGACGGATATGTCTTGTAGTTCTTTAATTTGATGTGTGTCGGTGGTAAATAACGAGTGTAGTTTGGAAACTTAGAACATGTCAATTACTAGCGAATGCATTAAAGTGAGAAAAAGATTCGATAAAAGTTAATGACTATATCTTACATAAAAATGAAAAAGAAGAGAAGCACCTTGCATGAAAGTAAAGAAATAGAAACGTATTTTATCACACATAAGTTTGTAGTTCTGCCCTTGCAGTTTAAAGCTATAGTCGATTAGTATTGTCACGTAGCTCACAGTCAAAGTAAGTAAATACGGAAGTAAGATCTAATGATGAATGGGTTTCAGAAATGTTAGGGATTTCAATTCGGTTTTTCTGTTTTTTAATTATATTGTTTGCTTCAGTACAAACTTGGACAAAATAAAAGTTCTTGAATGTTTTCAAGCTCACAGCTTTACAATATAAGGGTATTGTATAAACAGTACCTCATATCGACGTCAACTAACAACCATCTGTTTCGAATTTAATATAATTTTTTACCTAACATTAATGGGCAGTAGGAGTTGTAATGCTTAGCTCAAAATAGATATTTGTGCACAATGATAAAGATATGTTTGCTAAACTATTAGAAACATTAATGCCAGGTAAAAATTAAAGCATAGACATTGTCATTAAGGCTTCAAAATGATGATTTCATACTCCCCCACGAAGAAAGAGAAATTAAAAAGATGAGCATCATTTGTTTTGATAGGTCATTCTAATATTTATCTTTATCTACTTTCTTCTGCCCTTGGTCTTCGTTCATAGCTGGTAAGTATCCAATTTCAGCCAATTAAACGTTTTTCATATATTCACATTTCCTGATTCTTTAAAAAATAAGAAGGAGTTTATATATCATGAATATATATATATATATGAACCGAAAGGTTTATAATAACAAGGATATGTAGAATTGAAAAATACCTTAAATTGCTCATTTATTTCATGAACTCGATATTACGAGTTGAACATATCTTCTAATGGATGATAATCATGTGTAACAGATTGACTTATTTTACTCAGACGGATATGTCTTGTAGTTCTTTAATTTGATGTGTGTCGGTGGTAAATAACGAGTGTAGATGGAAACATAGAACATGTCAATTACTAGCGGATGCATTAAAGTGAGTAAAAGATACGATAAAAGTTAATGACTATATATTAACATAAAACTTTTAAAAAAGCACCTTGCATGAAAGTAAAGAAATAGAAACTTATTTTATTACACATAAGTTTGTAGTTGTGCCCTTGCAGTTTAAAGCAATAGTCGATTAGTATTGTCACGTAGTTCACAGTCAAAGTGGGTAAATACGCAAGTAAGATCTAATGATGAATGGGTTTCAGAAATGTTGGGGATTTCACTTCGGTTTTTCTTTTTTTAATTATATTGTTTGCTTTAGTACAAACTTGGACAAAATAAACGTTCTTGAATGTTTTCAAGCTCACAGCTTTACAATATAAGGGTATTGTATAAACAGTACCTCATATCGACGTCAACTACCAACCATCTGTTTCGAATTTGACATAATTTATTTACCTAATATTAATGGGCAGTAGGAGTTGTAATGCTTAGCTCAAAATAGATATTTGTGCACAATGATAAAGATATGTTTGCCAAACTATTAGAAACATTAATGCCAGGTAAAAATTAAAGCATATACATTGCCTTTAGGCTTCAAAATGATGATTTCATACTCCCCCACGAAGAAAGAGAAATTAAATACATGAGCATCATTTGTTTATATAGGTCATTCTAATATTTATCTTCATCTACTTTCTTTTGCTCTTGGTCTTCGTTCATAGTTAGTAAGTATCCAATTTCAGCCAATTAAACGTTTTTCATATATTCACATTTCCTGATTCTTTGAAAAATAAGGAGTTTATATATCATGAATATATATATATGAACCGAAAGATTTATAATAACAAGGATATGTAGAATTGAAAAATACCTTAAATTGCTCATTTGTTTAATGAACTCGATATTACGAGTTGAACATATTTTCTAATGGATGATTTTAATGTGTAACGAATTGAATTATTTTACTCAGATGGATATGTCTTGTAGTTCTTTAATTTGATGTGTGTCGGTGGTAAATAACGAGTGTAGTTTGGAAACATAGAACATGTCAATTACTAGCGGATGCATTAAAGTGAGAAAAGATACGATAAAAGTTAATGACTGTATATTACATACAAATGAAAAAAGAAGAGAAGCACCTTGCATGAAAGTAAAGAAATAGAAACATATTTTATCACACATATGTTTGTAGTTCTGCCCTTGCAGTTTAAAACAATAGTCGATTAGTATTGTCACGTAGTTCACAGTCAAAGTGGGTAAATACGCAAGTAAGATCTAATGATGAATGGGTTTCATAAATGTTGGGGATTTCACTTCGGTTTTTCTGTTTTTTAATTATATTGTTTGCTTTAGTACAAACTTGGACAAAATAAACGTTCTTGAATGTTTTCAAGCTCACAGCTTTACAATATAAGGGTATTGTATAAACAGTACCTCATATCGACGTCAACTACCAACCATCTGTTTCGAATTTGACATAATTTATTTACCTAATATTAATGGGCAGTAGGAGTTGTAATGCTTAGCTAAAAATAGATATTTGTGCACAATGATAAAGATATGTTTGCCAAACTATTAGAAACATTAATGCCAGGTAAAAATTAAAGCATATACATTGCCTTTTAGGCTTCAAAATGATGATTTCATACTCCCCCACGAAGAAAGAGAAATTAAATACATGAGCATCATTTGTTTATATAGGTCATTCTAATATTTATCTTCATCTACTTTCTTTTGCTCTTGGTCTTCGTTCATAGTTAGTAAGTATCCAATTTCAGCCAATTAAACGTTTTTCATATATTCACATTTCCTGATTCTTTGAAAAATAAGGAGTTTATATATCATGAATATATATATATGAACCGAAAGATTTATAATAACAAGGATATGTAGAATTGAAAAATACCTTAAATTGCTCATTTGTTTAATGAACTCGATATTACGAGTTGAACATATTTCCTAATGGATGATTTTAATGTGTAACGAATTGAATTATTTTACTCAGATGGATATGTCTTGTAGTTCTTTAATTTGATGTGTGTCGGTGGTAAATAACGAGTGTAGTTTGGAAACATAGAACATGTCAATTACTAGCGGATGCATTAAAGTGAGAAAAGATACGATAAAAGTTAATGACTGTATATTACATACAAATGAAAAAAGAAGAGAAGCACCTTGCATGAAAGTAAAGAAATAGAAACATATTTTATCACACATATGTTTGTAGTTCTGCCCTTGCAGTTTAAAACAATAGTCGATTAGTATTGTCACGTAGTTCACAGTCAAAGTGGGTAAATACGCAAGTAAGATCTAATGATGAATGGGTTTCAGAAATGTTAGGGATTTCACTTCGGTTTTTCTGTTTTTTAATTGTGAGAAGAAATACAACATGGATACATTGTTTGCCATTTTCTCAACATTTATTCCACTGGGGATTGAACTTCCCCTTTTCAAACGGTTCAACTGCCAACAATTAATGTCACAATCAAAATAACAGAAATGCAATGAAATTAAAAAGGGGCGATATCTGTACCCGCACTATTGTACAGGAAAGAGGGGAGCGGCTAAATAAAAATGAGATACTAAGTAGGGGAACCCGGGTCACGTGACCAGCCGGGAGGAAGACATCCAACCGAAGTCCCAGTTTCCTGGGATTACGGATTCCCCTAAACAACCTCTCGCACTGAGAGCCCCTCCTTGCCATTGGGCAAACCGCTCTCCCCTGTTATGAACAACAATTAACATAAATATCAATAGCAATAAGCAACCTTGACAATTTTCAACCCCAAACAGCCAATACAAGCCATTTTTTTGGCCTTCATTGTGTTTGTTTTGTTTTCTAATGTGCTACTTCCTGCCAAAAATGGACAAACGATAACAAGAAATTACGTTATCTGTTGTCTCTTGGACCCATTCAAACACAGCTACCTATAGTCATGATCTCTTTGAGGGCATTTATCTAAAATACTAACAAACTTGTTCTTATTATTTTTCTCCATCGGTTCCCAAACCTCAATACCAAGCCAGGCGCTTAAATTCTCTGCACCATTATCACATTTTATGTGACTTTGACTAGCAAAATTGAAATGAACAATTACAATTTATGAATCTACGTTAAATCAAAGAAACACGATCACTATGTTAAAGGCAATACTAACATGTTCGCCCGTGTACTGTCGAAATGCAGAGCCTCAAATAAGCTTCAGTGATTAGTCGACTGTCCTAAGTGATCTAATGTATATTTGCACCTTGTATTCATCTGTACAATCCATACCTTGTACTTATATTTGGCATTATTTCCTAAACTAGAATATATTGTAACGAAACCGGTGCTCTGTCAAATTCTGCCCAGCAGCTTATCTTGGCAGGTTTTCCAAGTCCGGTACAAATTTCGCCGTATATCCGTTTGGCAGAGATATACTGCCCCGTTGACGTTGACACCACTCTGATATCTTGCTCTGCACCACCTCTCGACCACTGTCCAGTCGACAATAACGGACCGTCACAGGTCTGCACTTCACCACCTCCAGACTACCAACCGTTGTACAGTCGTGTACCACCAGCTTGCTTGTACACCTCTAAACGACTATGCCAGTCTGCTTCTGCACCTTTCAGACGTCTATACCAGTCTGCTTTTGCATGCAACTCCAATTGGCCGCACCAGTTTGCTTTTGAATGCACCTTCAAACACCCAGACCGTCTGTCTTTGTGCAGTTGCCTCACCCGACCCTAGGCATCTACTTGTGTACACTCAGCTCACACGACCATGCCACTGGCTCTGCTACAGAGTAGTCCCTACCAGCCGTCTGCTCCAGACCACCGACCACTGGACCACCGAACCACCGAAAGAGCAACCCCTGGTATTGTCTAATAATGCTGGAAGCACAAGACCCAACAAACACAATTCTTACCATGGTCGTCACCTAAAACCAGAAATCAATCTTAGGTTTCCTCATGGAAAGACATGCAAACGATCATATAAATCATTTCGTTCGCACACATTCAACTTTATTGGGCAAACATGGTCAGATTACTTTACAATGTAATGTGCCCAGTGGGCGACAGTAATCATTTAGACCGCGGCCTCAAGCTCCTCACATGTGTGTGTATTGGGTTTTTACAGACGTGTATCAATCAGATATGATTATTTACGTCTGGGGACCGACCTTTAACGTCACATCCGAAAGACGTGATTCAGTTTCGAACCTGCGTCCTCGGCTGAATCAGTTTGTAACTTCCACTGTTAGCTGGATTACAGGCGCACGCCACAACGCCTAACATGCGAAACACTTGATCTAAGTACACATTACTTTAACATTTGTTGTTCTCGTTAGGTTAATTCCCAAGAATTACACAAACATTAAGTATAATTTCACTTTCCGATATCGGATCTAAATGAACCATATACCAAACGAAAACACTTATTCTAATCTATAAAACTAAATGAGAAAGACCAAGTAAATGTCCATGGTAGAATAGTCATTAGACCAAAACTGTCTAAAACGTGCACGATCAAACAATGTCTTAAAACGTAATTTACACGATGCATTAGATCAACTAATTACGCCATCTACGCCGAAGATATGAGGAACACGAATTAAGACAAGTGATTTTCTTGATTCCAAACATAACTACCTACGAAATAAAACCAATTTCGTGACACAACTCCCTTCTTTTTCTTAGCTTGGCACCCGAGCGTTATCTAACAACCCTTTACAAACTGGACTATAACACATTTACAGCAAATACCGTCCATGGGCATCTAGGTATCATTCCCTTAGTATTTGCCTTAGGAACATAATGACGTATATGCAAAGAACACTCTTAAATACGACATAAAGAATAATGTCAGGTACATAAAGATGTACCTTCTTACTTGTCCTTAAACTTAACAAAAAAATTGCAAAGAACAGTTTGAAGTGAGAAAACAGTTCAAGACAACTCTTTCTTTTTTAGTTCCTCGGTCACTACTTCCAACAGTTCTCCCTCCTTGGTAACATATCGCTCAGTGGTGCGAACAAAGATGACGTCTGGGGGGATCTGGAATGTGTCAGTAGATTTGTTCAAGGGCACCTTCCCACCGGGACCAGCGGTTCTAAGTTCATGCAGTACTGACTGACTTCTTTGACGAGAACTATCAGTGTCGTTTGAGTTCCAGCATTCTTACTAGTATATTCAGTCCACTCACTAGCTTATGCAGTCTCCGACGCCATTTTACTAGGCGAATATCGCAATTAAGTGGTGAAGGGGCCCTTTCGTCGTAATCCAACTCTTCTTCCTCATCCATACAAACTCACTCTGCGTCATCGGGTGTCTTCTCTGCGCTTGGCGCATTGGTTTTGCGGTACCACTGTCAATACCATGTTGAACCAGATTCGTCTGGCCCAGATCCGATGGTCCTTTCGAGCAAACATCTGCATTTTCCACCAGCAGTTCCTTGATTGCATCATGGCATTGGGCTGGGACTTCACTGATACTGCGAGCCAAACGATCTTGTAAATGGTCCGGAATGTTTCTGCTTCTACTGTTTTCAGTGGGCATCGTCTGGTTGGACATTTCTGTGCCCACTTCTTCCAGCGCTGACAATGAAGCAATGTCAGTGCCTGCCTTTATGAAGTTCTGTTCCCTTGTTGGATTGAACACCCTGACAGGCAACACATCTTCACCTGTCTTCACGGCAGATCTTGCAACGATGAGTTCCTTTCTCAATAATTCTGTTGGGTTCGCAGGGGGTTCTACCAATACTTCACTTAGTGCTACCTGTTTGCCTGTTTCTCTGCCTGCTATCACCATTTCGTGTCCTGGAGGAATCGAGTATTCCTCTCCAGCTACTATCCTTCTGCAGAATGATTTTCCTTCACTATCTAGGCATGGAATTATGCCCCTCTGGGTCCTCAATTCCATCTTCTGGCAGTCAAGTACGGCATTAATTTGAACTAGGAAATCTAGCCCAAGAATGCCTTCGTTCTTGAGGCTGGCCACAGTAGCCATGGTAGTGACAAGTAAATCTCCGATCTGCACTTCCAGCCTTGATTTACCTCTGGTCCTCAACGGGGTCCCATCTGCTTGTAGTACCACGCTGGTCACTGGTAATAACTCAGGTCTTTTAACCTCCTCTATCCGGTCAAACACATTCTCTGAAATCAGAGTGTTGGTGGCTCCGGTGTCGTCCAGCCATTTCAAGGACTGTCCATTGACTTTCCCTTCCAGGAAAAGTCCTTTCATTTTAGAATCCTGAGACGAATCAACTCTGGTCTGCTCCTCTTCCTCTGTGCTCTCATTTGCAGTTGCCTTCTGCGAGCTCGTATGTACTTTCTCTGCTGCTGGAGTTACTATTCCTCCCTTAACTTTCTTAGGATAAGGACAATGGTTCCTCCAGTGTCCCAATTCATGACAGTTAAAACACCGTTTATCTTCCTGGTCAACAACTTTGGTTGGAATGGTTTGTTCCGGTCTTCTATCTGGTACATCCATGCCACCTGGTTCAGTCTTAGTCGTGTTCCTCCTATCTCTCATGTCTAAGACGTCTGATACCGCCTTCACTATCTGGTCGATAGTAAGATTCCTTGGTTGCTGTTCACGCATGACTGCAACCTCACACTCTTCCAGTGCTCGACTATAGCTGGTTGAACGCCTCACTTCATTTCTCTGACCCTCCATCCACAGAAAGGCCTCTGTATTTAAAGCTGCTTCCACAGCATCATCAAGCGTGCGAGGTTGAGCACGGAACAACCCCTCTCTTATGTGTGGTGTTACTACTGCATCCAGAAAATGCCCACGAGCTAGTCGGTCTTGTCCTTTTTTATCGTACTCGGGGTAGGACAAAGCACACAGCTCCCGTATCTTCTGTCCTAGTTCCTGGAGACTTTCCTTTGGTTGGCGACGACGCTGTCTCAACTCTGCCAGGTATACATCAGCTTTGCCTCCAAAGCCAAACCGGTTCCTGAGTCTATATACCAACTCGTCGTACGTCAACTCCACTCCAGGCTGTTGGGTTAACAACTTCACAGCAGATCCTCTCAAACTTGCAGCAAGAAACTGCACTGCTTCTACTTTGGTCCATCTGTTTACTCCAGCACATGCCTCAAAATGGTGCAAGTAATCCTCGACAGGGTCGCGACCGTCAAATCTGTCTGGTACCATATGGGGTCGTCTGCCGATTAACGCATCATTTGCCATCCCCACATCATGTATATGTGGAGAGAAATGCGGTGGTGTAATATGAACACCAGTTCCTGCAGTGGGCAGCCGCCTACTTCGTTCTCGGGGCGTTGAACTAAATCTAACCCACTGGGCCGCTGGCATCTGTGAATCTGCAGTTGGTCCTGATGCAGTTTGTCCACTCACGGTTGGGGGAAACGCCTCCTGACGACGTGGTTCTGAGTCTGCAACAAGTGCCTGACTCATTGAAGCACCTAGTTGCTCCATCATTTCATCTATTTCTGTCATACTCCTTTCTTAGTGTGCCATCATTTCTCCTGGCGTTGGTTGATTCTGCATATATCTTCCTTGTGCCATTGTCACTGGATCCCACTTCTGACACCACATGTAACGAAACCGGTGCTCTGTCAAATTCTACCCAGCAGCTTATCTTGGCAGGTTTTCCAAGTCCGGTACAAATTTCGCCGTAGATCCGTTTGGCAGAGATATACTGCCCCGTTGACGTTGACACCACTCTGATATCTTGCGCTGCACCACCTCTCGACCACTGTCCAGTCGACAATAACGGACCGTCACAGGTCTGCACTTCACCACCTCCAGACTACCAACCGTTGTACAGTCGTGTACCACCAGCTTGCTTGTACACCTCTAAACGACTATGCCAGTCTGCTTCTGCACCTTTCAGACGTCTATACCAGTCTGCTTTTGCATGCAACTCCAATTGGCCGCACCAGTTTGCTTTTGAATGCACCTTCAAACACCCAGACCGTCTGTCTTTGTGCAGTTGCCTCACCCGACCCTAGGCATCTACTTGTGTACACTCAGCTCACACGACCATGCCACTGGCTCTGCTACAGAGTAGTCCCTACCAGCCGTCTGCTCCAGACCACCGACCACTGGACCACCGAACCACCGAAAGAGCAACCCCTGGTATTGTCTAATAATGCTGGAAGCACAAGACCCAACAAACACAATTCTTACCATGGTCGTCACCTAAAACCAGAAATCAATCTTAGGTTTCCTCATGGAAAGACATGCAAACGATCATATAAATCATTTCGTTCGCACACATTCAACTTTATTGGGCAAACATGGTCAGATTACTTTACAATGTAATGTGCCCAGTGGGCGACAGTAATCATTTAGACCGCGGCCTCAAGCTCCTCACATGTGTGTGTATTGGGATTTTACAGACGTGTATCAATCAGATATGATTATTTACGTCTGGGGACCGACCTTTAACGTCACCATCCGAAAGACGTGACTCAGTTTCGAACCTGCGTCCTCGGCTGAATCAGTTTGTAACTTCCACTGTTAGCTGGATTACAGGCGCACATGCGAAACACTTGATCTAAATACACATTACTTTAACATTTGTTGTTCTCGTTAGGTTAATTCCCAAGAATTACACAAACATTAAGTATAATTTCACTTTCCGATATCGGATCTAAATGAACCATATACCAAACGAAAACACTTATTCTAATCTATAAAACTAAATGAGAAAGACCAAGTAAATGTCCATGGTAGAATAGTCATTAGACCAAAACTGTCTAAAACATGCACGATCAAACAATGTCTTAAAACGTAATTTGCACTATGCATTAGATCAACTAATTACGCCATCTACGCCGAAGATATGAGGAACACGAATTAAGACAAGTAATTTTCTTGATTCCAAACATAACTACCTACGAAATAAAACCAATTTCGTGACAAAATACACTGTACAAGTAGGTATACTTGATGAGCTGCCATACCAAAACCAACAACAAAACAACTATGGTAGCAGCATCAACGAGCCATATCATGGGCCAAAGCAAATTCTGCCTTGTTCCATTTACATGTACATGTATATACACTTTATAATAATCTTTATTCAGCTTAAAGTGTCGAGTTGCAAGACTCAAGTGCATTATTCATTAAAATTATGAGGTACTTCGGAATGCTTTAATGTATTCGCACGTTTAACTACAAATATTATCGTAAATAATCATAACCAAACGTGACTTTATAAGCTAACCTTCATACACTCTTCTGACATGGAAATCGTGATTAAAACATGTGTGCATCTATTATCCACTTCAGCTGGCTATCGACATATTCGTTCAAATATTTGATGTGCCGATACTGATATTTTTTGTAGTACGTAAACAAGTATCTGATTTCAGGATTCACCCACTCTGACATATTCATAATTTTTAATGTAATTATAAAAATCTAAGGAACCCGAATAACAACATTTGTGAATATATAAATCTATATTAAAACCATGCTAATAATAATTGTTAATAGCGAGTTGGATTCCCCCTGATTTCTCAAACAGTCAAGTGTTAAAATCATTCTTCTGCTACGGTCTTAATCCATTTGACTGATATCATCCTCATTTACCGTTATTGAGGGGGGGGGGTCGGCGTTTTCTCAGAGATTTCAAAGCTCAAGTTAAAGACACATAGAAGTCAGCTCTCATGGGGAATTCGACACCGTTCGGGTGTTTACCCAATAACAGGTGTTGTCAATCACCAGGGTTAGCCTTCAGTTTTATAACCATTCGACCTTATGTAATGCTTTGCTTTTCCCTCACCCGATCCGAAGCGGGATCCGAAGC
Source organism: Mesocentrotus franciscanus (assembly GCA_037976565.1). Classification (NCBI taxonomy): domain Eukaryota; kingdom Metazoa; phylum Echinodermata; class Echinoidea; order Camarodonta; family Strongylocentrotidae; genus Mesocentrotus; species Mesocentrotus franciscanus. The sequence goes on along the minus strand of CP137670.1, from coordinate 20,828,804 downwards.
TAGACTCTCCGAGAGATACTTGACTGGCCTACGGATTTGCTGTGTGCAGAATTGTACTCTCATTTCCACCAAGTCTGGTGTCAGCGAATTATGGCCTTCTGCACATGGAAACTGACGATCCACTCACTTTAACCCAGCCATTCGAGCCGCCATTGCGAAACTCTGTATCAAAATGTCACACCCGCTATCCGATAGGTGTATCCGGTCCCTGTTGAAGTATTGGTGTTCTTGCGCGATGAAGTTGTGCATGATGAACGATGCATTGTGCATGCGCCTGATCTTTCTCCTACCATATTTGTTCAGGGATTTTCTCAACTTATCAATTGCTGATCGCGAGTGCACTGTACGGCCATATCCATAGTAGAACAAACGAGGTATGATGCTTGAGAAGGAAATGTGGCACCCCGGTAATAGTTCCCGGGCTGTGGTGAGGGCATCATCTAATGCTTCATAGCGGCCGAGGTCGTTAGAACCCACGTGAATGATCATGATGGTAGGAGCTGGGTTGTACCTTAAGAAGGCCTGGAGAGCTCTCGGAAATTCGTGTAGGGTTAGGCCGCCTCTGCCAAGCCATTTAATTTAAGCTTGCCTGCATTTACTCCCAGGTTGTGGTTGCCTGTCCAGGATGCCCTCTCGCCGGCTCTCCTGACGAAGCTATTCCCCAATAGCCACCACTGTTGGGCTCGAGTACCTGTGGTGTAAACAAAAGAGTTCTCCGGGGAAGTACATGTACATAATTCTTATAACGATCATATGTTTATACATAGTCCACCCTATTCGATTTGTTTGTAGTAAGGTTAACACGAGCATCATTGTGCCCATGCTATTACTGCATCTAATTTGGCGAGCATGATAATCGTTAATCGGATTCTAATTATTTGTATATTATTTATTTTGTTCACTGTATATACATGACTTTTTGAAAACTTATGATCAACTTACAATAATTTGCCTCATGTGAGATATGAGGAAGAGCACTCTCAATTGTATATGTAAACTACGACATTTCACGCTATGATATAACCTTTGGAAGGAGGATATCTCTTTCTAATATGACTATAGGGTCTCACATAAGACTTTTAGGCCCCGCTGCGCCATCGCCCCATCTATTTTATTTTTTCTGTGGGCAATTCATTCAAGGCAGCGGTTGTGGCAGCACCAATACGAAATGAGTGCCATATTGGGCTGATTGTATCCCTGAGAAGATCTCATTATACCTGATCTGCTTTATGCGGTTTGGCTGGTGATCGCCTCCCGGGCCTGCGGGCAGGTAACTTTCCCGTGGCCGGTATTGCCGCATGCCAAGCAGTTGTGCAGGAATTCGCACTGCTGACGCTCACATTTACCCTGTCCGAAGTTAAAGAGAAGGTTGAGTTCTGGGAAGAGGTGAAAAATAATTTGTGAGCGTTATCATTGTATTATGCAAGTGTGGAAGAACATCAGATAAAAATGTTCCCGAAAAGCATGGCTCTTCAAATGCCTTAATATTCTAAATATGGCATGTAACATCATAAAAATCGGGACGGATTTTTATGCCACATGTTCGTGTAGTCCCATATACATCTTTCTGTGTACAGTGCTTGTAACTTTACCAAGACTGGGCCAAATTTCTTATCATTTTGATGATTCCAGAACCTTGCAGTATACACCAATACTAATATGCTAGATGATCAACCTTTTCTGGTCGATTCCACAACGTTTCTTTCACAATGCGATCGCATGACCAGAACTCAACTTTATCTTTAAGTGCATAGCATACCCCGGGACCGGACTGGCGAGCTCCGAGCTGTCGGGCCCCGCAGCCGGCGGGCTGGTTGACTCCAGTAAGCCTGACCTTCGGTGCCCGATGTTCTGGGAAATTGGGACTGAAATGGTCTGGGCCCGCCCGGCCTCCCCACGCTTGGAGGCTTAGCTGTAGGGGGGGGGCTACTGTTACTCTAGGCGCGCCACCCCCTACAACGTGCATGAGCCACAACTACCCATCGATACTAGCCCACGATCTATTGGATATTGCTTTACGGGAGCGAAACTCAACATCATAGTCCCGCCATCCGTAGCCCATGTATTTGCTCGATGCCGACCGTATGAGGTGGCAATATTTTAAGATCTCTTGTGCACGGTTAGGATGTGCCTGCAAATAGACACTCGCAAATGTCAAAAGGGCGTTTGTCCACTCCTCAATGTTGTAGATCTTGTTTCGTGCTGGTACTGTTGGTTTAGGCTAAGCATGAGTTGTTGTCCCGTTTGAACTAGATCTACAGTAAAACCCGATTGATATTGTTCCATTGGTACGTATCCCTGCCCTCGAGTCGTCATCCCCTGGTTGCCTAGTAACCCGTTAAAATTGACGTATTCTCCCTTCCATATTTTTGCTTTCAAATTGTGGGAACCGTGATGCCCAGAGTGTCTGTTTGCGGCAACATTGGAGATGGCATCGGGACTTTTTGAGACTGAGGTTGATATGGGGATTGAGATTGAGACGGGATCGGATCGTTTGGTTTCGGGTTCAGATCTACTAGATCTAGATCTAAGTCTACATCCCCCAGGTCTAGATTTAGACCTCCGTCCCGCCCTGGTACTATGGAAGGGAACGATACGGTAGGGACCAGGGCTGAATTGGTTTCTATTGTGCTTTCATTAGATCTAATGGCAAGCTGACGGCCGTTTGTCGAAAACTCACCCGTTTGTGTCACGACCGAAGGTCGTCCCGACGAATGACTGGGTGTTGCTGCCTGGGCTGCAGGCGCCTGCTCAACCGTCCCTGGGCCGGTCACTGGCTGATCTTGCGACACCGACTCCCTTGGCATTGACCTTGACGTGTCCCTCCCTCTCCTGGGCCTTGTCACCCTCGTGCTGGGCCCTGTGGTAAAGTTCCGTGTTGATGCTCTGGTCTCGCGATATTTGCGTTTAGTCGTCTGTCCGCCTCTTTTCTTCCCCATTGTCACTGTCAAGTTCGGGCTTGAGCGCGATAGTCCGGATTAGATTGTAGAGTAGACCCCCTTTATGTATCCAGAATAATCACTTCCAGAGTTATAGACAGGCGATAGTGAGGGCTAAGCCATCCTCGACGAGCCAGCACGGTAAACGTTGTCTTGGTAATAAAATTGTTCCAGTTTAGACATCTACACAAATGTAGGTCTACACGTGTACATGTATTTTCCTGTTCCTAAAATCTATACGGAACTGAGAGAAGTAAAAGAAAAACTTCCAACCCCAGTGGAATATGTTGAGCGTGTGAAGCGAATTCAATTGTTGTGCCGCGCATGCTAAACTTGGAATGCGCGCACTTTACCGGTATCGCGCGCGTTCGATCTCTTTTGACCTTTTTGCACTTTGCTAGCGTAAACAACTATATTGCTTACGTTGCATTCTCTCACAAATGCGCCGATTCTAAAACTCGAATAATCGAATTATATTGTTTGCTTTAGTACAAACTTGGACTAAATGAACGTTCTTGAATGTTTTCAAGCTCACAGCTTTACAATATAAGGGTATTGTATAAACAGTACCTCATATCGACGTCAACTAACAACCATCTGTACCGAATTTAATATAATTTATTTACTTAACATTAATGGACAGTAGGAGTTGTAATGCTTAGCTAAAAATAGATATTTGTGTACAATGATAAAGATATGTTTGCCAAACTATTAGAAACATTAATGCCAGGTAAAAATTAAAGCATATACATTGTCATTAAGACTTCAAAATGATGATTTCATACTCCCCCACGGAGAAATAGAAATTAAAAACATGAGCATCATTTGTTTATATAGGTCATTCTAATATTTATCTTTATCTCTCATGCTTTAGTACAAACTTTGACTAAATACACGTTCTTGAATGTTTTCAAGCTCACAGCCTTACAATATAAGGGTATTGTATAAACAGTACCTCATATCAACTTCAAGTACCTACCATCTGTTTCGAATGTAATATAATTTATTTACCTAACATTAATGGGCAGTAGGAGTTGTAATGCTTAGCTAAAAATAGATATTTGTGCACAATGATCAAGATATGTTTGCTAAGCTATCAAAAACATTAATGCCAGGGGAAAAATAAAGCATAGACATTGCCATTGAGGCTTCAAACTGATGATCGCATACTCCCCACGAAGAAAGAGAAATTAAAAAGATGAGCATCATTTGTTTTATAGGTCATTCTAATATTTATCTTTATCTACTTTCTTCTGCCCTTGGTCTTCGTTCATAGCTGGTAAGTTTCCAATTTCAGCCAATTAAACGTTTTTCATGTATTCACATTTCCTGATTCTTTAAAAAATAAGAAGGAGTTTATATATCATGAATATATATATATGAACCGAAAGGTTTATAATAACAAGGATATGTAGAATTAAAAAATACCTTCAATTGCTCATTTATTTCATGAACTCGATATTACGAGTTGAACATATCTTCTAATGGATGATAATCATGTATAACAGATTGACTTATTTTACTCAGATGGATATGTCTTGTAGTTCTTTAATTTGATGTGTGTCGGTGGTAAATAACGAGTGTAGTTTGAAAACATAGAACATGTCAATTACTAGCGGATGCATTAAAGTGAGAAAAGATACGATAAAAGTTAATGATTATATATTAACATAAAACTGAAAAAAAAGAAAAGCACCTTGCATGAAAGTAAAGAAATAGAAACATATTTTATCACACATAAGTTTGTAGTTGTGCCCTTGCAGTTTAAAGCAATAGTCGATTAGTATTGTCACGTAGTTCACAGTCAAAGTGGGTAAATATGCAAGTAAGATCTAATGATGAATGGGTTTCAGAAATGTTAGGTATTTCACTTCGGTTTTTCTGTTTTTTATTATATTGTTTGCTTTAGTACAAACTTGGACTAAATAAACAGTCTTGAATGTTTTCAAGCTCACAGCTTTACAATATAAGGGTATTGTATAAACAGTACCTTATATCGACGTCAACTTCAAACCATCTGTTTCGAATTTAATATAATTTATTTACCTAACATTAATGGGCAGTAGGAGTTGTAATGCTTAGCTAAAAATAGATATTTGTGAACAATGATCAAGATATGTTTGCTAAACTATTAAAAACATTAATGCCAGGTAAAAATTAAGCATAGACATTGCCATTTAGGCTTCAAACTGATGATTGCATACTCCCCAAGAAGAAAGAGAAATGAAAAAAGATAAGCATCATTTGTTTATATATGTCATTCTAATATTTATCTTTATCTACTTTCTTCTGCTCTTGGTTTTCGTTCATAGGTTGTAAGTATCCAATATCAGCCGAATAAACGTTTATCATATATTTACATTTCCTGATTCTTTGAAAAATAAAAAGGAGTTTATATATCATGAAAATATATATAAACCGAAAGTTTTCTAATAACAAGGATATGTAGAATTAAAAAAATACCTTAAACTGCTCATTTATTTCATGAACTCGATATTACGAGTTGAACATATCTTCTAATGGATGATAATCATGTATAACAGATTGACTTATTTTACTCAGACGGATATGTCTTGTAGTTCCTTAATTTGATGTGTGTCGGTGGTAAATAACGAGTGTAGTTTGAAAACTTAGAACATGTCAATTACTAGCGGATGCATTAAAGTGAGAAAAAGATACGATAAAAGTTAATGATTATATATTAACATAAAACTGAAAAAAAAGAAAAGCACCTTGCATGAAAGTAAAGAAATAGAAACATATTTTATCACACATAAGTTTGTAGTTGTGCCCTTGCAGTTTAAAGCAATAGTCGATTAGTATTGTCACGTAGTTCACAGTCAAAGTGGGTAAATATGCAAGTAAGATCTAATGATGAATGGGTTTCAGAAATGTTAGGTATTTCACTTCGGTTTTTCTGTTTTTTATTATATTGTTTGCTTTAGTACAAACTTGGACTAAATAAACAGTCTTGAATGTTTTCAAGCTCACAGCTTTACAATATAAGGGTATTGTATAAACAGTACCTCATATCGACGTCAACTTCAAACCATCTGTTTCGAATTTAATATAATTTATTTACCTAACATTAATGGGCAGTAGGAGTTGTAATGCTTAGCTAAAAATAGATATTTGTGAACAATGATCAAGATATGTTTGCTAAACTATTAAAAACATTAATGCCAGGTAAAAATTAAGCATAGACATTGCCATTTAGGCATCAAACTGATGATTGCATACTCCCCCAAGAAGAAAGAGAAATGAAAAGATGAGCATCATTTGTTTATATATGTCATTCTAATATTTATCTTTATCTACTTTCTTCTGCTCTTGGTTTTCGTTCATAGGTTGTAAGTATCCAATATCAGCCAATTAAACGTTTTTCATATATTTACATTTCCTGATTCTTTGAAAAATAAAAAGGAGTTTATATATCATGAAAATATATATGAACCGAAAGTTTTCTAATAACAAGGATATGTCGAATTAAAAAAATACCTTAAATTGCTCATTTGTTTCATGAACTCGATTTTACGAGTAGAACATATCTTCTAATAGATGATTTATATGTGTATAGGATTGACTTATTTTACTCAGATGGATATGTCTTGTAGTTCTTTAATTTGATGTGTGTCGGTGGTAAATAACGAGTGTAGTTTGGAAACTTAGAACATGTCAATTACTAGCGGATGCATTAAAGTGAGAAAAGATACGATAAAAGTTAATGACTAAATATTAACATAAAATTGAAAAAAGAAAAGCACCTTGCATGAAAGTAAAGAAATAGAAACGTATTTTATCACACATAAGTTTGTAGTTCTGCCCTTGCAGTTTAAAGCAATAGTCGATTAGTATTGTCACGTAGTTCACAGTCAAAGTGGGTAAATACGCAAGTAAGATCTAATGATGAATGGGTTTCAGAAATGTTAGGGATTTCAATTCGGTTTTTCTGTTTTTAATTATATTGTTTGCTTTAGTACAAACTTTGACTAAATAAACGTTCTTGAATGTTTTCAAGCTCACAGCTTTACAATATAAGGGTATTGTATAAACAGTACCTCATATCGACGTCAACTACCAACCATCTGTTTCGAATTTAATATAATTTATTTACCTAACATTAATGGGCAGTAGGAGTTGTAATGCTTAGCTAAAAATAGATATTTGTGCACAATGATCAAGATATGTTTGCTAAACTATTAAAAACATTAATGCCAGGTAAAAATAAAGCATAGACATTGCCATTTAGGCTTCAAACTGATGATTGCATACTCCCCAAGAAGAAAGAGAAATAAAAAGATGAGCATCATTTGTTTATATAGGTCATTCTAATATTTATCTTTATCTACTTTCTTCTGCTCTTGGTTTTCGTTCATAGGTTGTAAGTATCCAATTTCAGCCAATTAAACGTTTTTCATATATTCACATTTCCTGATTATTTGAAAAATAAAAAGGAGTTTACATATCATGAATATATATATGAACCGAAAGGTTTATAATAACAAGGATATGTAGAATTGAAAAATACCTTAAATTGCTCATTTGTTTCATGAACTCGATTTTACGAGTAGAACATATCTTCTAATGAATAATTTATATGTCTATAGGATTGAATTATTTTACTCAGATGGATATGTCTTGTAGTTCTTTAATTTGATGTGTGTCGGTGGTAAATAACGAGTGTAGTTTGGAAACTTAGAACATGTCAATTACTTGCGGATGCATTAAAGGGAGAAAAAGATTCGATAAAAGTTAATGACTATATCTTACATAAAAATGAAAAAAGAAGAAAGCACCTTGCATGAAAGTAAAGAAATAGAAACGTATTTTATCACACATAAGTTTGTAGTTCTGCCCTTGCAGTTTAAAGCAATAGTCGATTAGTATTGTCACGTAGTTCACAGTCAAAGTGGGTAAATACGCAAGTAAGATCTAATGATGAATGGGTTTCAGAAATGTTAGGGATTTCAATTCGGTTTTTTGTTTTTTAATTATATTGTTTGCTTTAGTACAAACTTGGACTAAATAAACGTTCTTGAATATTTTCAAGCTCACAGCTTTACAATATAAGGGTATTGTATAAACAGTACCTCATATCGACGTCAACTACCAACCATCTGTTTCGAATTGAATATAATTTTTTTACCTAACATTAATGGGCAGTAGGAGTTGTAATGCTTAGCTAAAAATAGATATTTGTGCACAATGATGAAGATATGTTTGCTAAACTATTAGAAACATTAATGCCAGGTAAAAATTAAAGCATAGACATTGTCATTAAGGCTTCAAACTGATGATTTCATACTCCCCACGAAGAAAGAGAAATTAAAAGATGAGCATCATTTGTTTTATAGGTCATTCTAATATTTATCTTTATCTACTTTCTTCTGCCCTTGGTCTTCGTTCATAGCTGGTAAGTATCCAATTTCAGCCAATTAAACGTTTTTCATATATTCACATTTCCTGATTCTTTAAAAAATAAGAAGGAGTTTATATATCATGAATATATATATATGAACCGAAAGGTTTATAATAACAAGGATATGTAGAATTGAAAAATACCTTAAATTGCTCATTTATTTCATGAACTCGATATTACGAGTTGAACATATCTTCTAATGGATGATAATCATGTGTATAGATTGACTTATTTTACTCAGATGGATATGTCTTGTAGTTCTTTAATTTGATGTGTGTCGGTGGTAAATAACGAGTGTAGATGGAAACATAGAACATGTCAATTACTAGCGGATGCATTAAAGTGAGAAAAAGATACGATAAAAGTTAATGACTATATATTAACATAAAACTGAAAAAAGAAAAGCACCTTGCATGAAAGTAAAGAAATAGAAACGTATTTTATCACACATAAGTTTGTAGTTCTGCCCTTGCAGTTTAAAGCAATAGTCGATTAGTATTGTCACGTAGTTCACAGTCAAAGTGGGTAAATACGCAAGTAAGATCTAATGATGAATGGGTTTCAGAAATGTTAGGGATTTCAATTCGGTTTTTCTGTTTTTATTATATTGTTTGCTTTAGTACAAACTTGGACTAAATAAACGTTCTTGAATGTTTTCAAGCTCACAGCTTTACAATATAATGGGTATTGTATAAACAGTACCTCATATCGACGTCAACTACAAACCATCTGTTTCGAATTTAATATAATTTATTTACCTAACATTAATGGGCAGTAGGAGTTGTAATGCTTAGCTAAAAATAGATATTTGTGCACAATGATAAAGATATGTTTGCTAAACTATTAAAACATTAATGCCAGGTAAAAATTAAGCATAGACATTGTCATTAAGGCTTCAAACTGATGATTGCATACTCCCCACGAAGAAAGAGAAATTAAAAGATGAGCATCATTTGTTTATATAGGTCATTCTAATATTTATCTTTATCTACTTTCTTCTGCTCTTGGTCTTCGTTCATAGGTTGTAAGTATCCAATTTCAGCCAATTAAACGTTTTTCATATATTCACATTTCCTGATTCTTTGAAAAATAAGAAGGAGTTTATATATCATGAATATATATATGAACCGAAAGGTTTATAATAACAAGGATATGTCGAATTGAAAAATACCTTAAATTGCTCATTTGTCGCATGAACTCGATTTTACGAGTAGAACATATCTTCTAATGGATAATTTATATGTGTATAGGATTGAATTATTTTACTCAGATGGATATGTCTTGTAGTTCTTTAATTTGATGTGTTCGGTGGTAAATAACGAGTGTAGTTGGAAACATAGAACATGTCAATTACTAGCGGATGCATTAAAGTGAGAAAAAGATACGATAAAAGTTAATGACTATATATTAACATAAAACTGAAAAAAAAGAAAAGCACCTTGCATGAAAGTAAAGAAATAGAAACGTATTTTATCACACATAAGTTTGTAGTTCTGCCCTTGCAGTTTAAAGCAATAGTCGATTAGTATTGCCACGTAGTTCACTGTCAAAGTGGGTAAATACGCAAGTAAGATCTAATGATGAATGGGTTTCAGAAATGTTAGGGATTTCAATTCGGTTTTTTTGTTTTTTAATTATATTGTTTGCTTTAGTACAAACTTTGACTAAATACACGTTCTTGAATGTTTTCAAGCTCACAGCCTTACAATATAAGGGTATTGTATAAACAGTACCTCATATCGACTTCAACTACCAACCATCTGTTTCGAATGTAATATAATTTATTTACCTAACATTAATGGGCAGTAGGAGTTGTAATGCTTAGCTAAAAATAGATATTTGTGCACAATGATCAAGATATGTTTGCTAAACTATTAAAAACATTAATGCCAGGTAAAAATAAAGCATAGACATTGCCATTAAGGCTTCAAACTGATGATTGCATACTCCCCACGAAGAAAGAGAAATTAAAAGATGAGCATCATTTGTTTATATAGGTCATTCTAATATTTATCTTTATCTACTTTCTTCTGCTCTTGGTTTTCGTTCATAGATCGTAAGTATCCAATTTCAGCCAATTAAACGTTTTTCATATATTCACATTTCCTGATTATTTGAAAAATAAAAAGGAGTTTACATATCATGAATATATATATGAACCGAAAGGTTTATAATAACAAGGATATGTAGAATTGAAAAATACCTTAAATTGCTCATTTGTTTCATGAACTCGATTTTACGAGTAGAACATATCTTCTAATGAATAATTTATATGTCTATAGGATTGAATTATTTTACTCAGATGGATATGTCTTGTAGTTCTTTAATTTGATGTGTGTCGGTGGTAAATAACGAGTGTAGTTTGGAAACTTAGAACATGTCAATTACTTGCGGATGCATTAAAGGGAGAAAAAGATACGATAAAAGTTAATGACTATATATTACATAAAAATGAAAAAGAAGAGCACCTTGCATGAAAGTAAAGAAATAGAAACGTATTTTATCACACATAAGTTTGTAGTTCTGCCCTTGCAGTTTAAAGCAATAGTCGATTAGTATTGTCACGTAGTTCACAGTCAAAGTGGGTAAATACGCAAGTAAGATCTAATGATGAATGGGTTTCAGAAATGTTAGGGATTTCAATTCGTTTTTCTGTTTTTAATTATATTGTTTGCTTTAGTACAAACTTGGACTAAATAAACGTTCTTGAATGTTTTCAAGCTCACAGCTTTACAATATAAGGGTATTGTATAAACAGTACCTCATATCGACGTCAACTAACAACCATCTGTTTCGAATTTAATATAATTTTTTACCTAATATTAATGGGCAGTAGGAGTTGTAATGCTTAGCTAAAAATAGATATTTGTGCACAATGATAAAGATATGTTTGCTAAACTATTAGAAACATTAATGCCAGGTAAAAATTAAAGCATAGACATTGTCATTAAGGCTTCAAAATGATGATTTCATACTCCCCACGAAGAAAGAGAATTAAAAGATGAGCATCATTTGTTTTATAGGTCATTCTAATATTTATCTTTATCTACTTTCTTCTGCCCTTGGTCTTCGTTCATAGCTGGTAAGTATCCAATTTCAGCCAATTAAACGTTTTTCATATATTCACATTTCCTGATTCTTTAAAAATAAGAAGGAGTTTATATCATGAATATATATATATATGAACCGAAAGGTTTATAATAACAAGGATATGTAGAATTGAAAAATACCTTAAATTGCTCATTTGTTTCATGAACTCGATATTACGAGTTGAACATATCTTCTAATGGATGATAATCATGTGTAACAGATTGACTTATTTTACTCAGATGGATATGTCTTGTAGTTCTTTAATTTGATGTGTGTCGGTGGTAAATAACGAGTGTAGATGGAAACATAGAACATGTCAATTACTAGCGGATGCATTAAAGTGAGAAAAGATACGATAAAAGTTAATGACTATATATTAACATAAAACTGAAAAAAGAAAAGCACCTTGCATGAAAGTAAAGAAATAGAAACGTATTTTATCACACATAAGTTTGTAGTTGTGCCCTTGCAGTTTAAAGCAATAGTCGATTAGTATTGTCACGTAGTTCACAGTCAAAGTGGGTAAATATGCAAGTAAGATCTAATGATGAATGGGTTTCAGAAATGTTAGGGATTTCAATTCGGTTTTTCTGTTTTTTATTATATTGTTTGCTTTAGTACAAACTTGGACTAAATAAACGTTCTTGAATGTTTTCAAGCTCACAGCCTTACAATATAAGGGTATTGTATAAACAGTACCTCATATCGACTTCAACTACCAACCATCTGTTTCGAATGTAATATAATTTATTTACCTAACATTAATGGGCAGTAGGAGTTGTAATGCTTAGCTAAAAATAGATATTTGTGCACAATGATGAAGATATGTTTGCTAAACTATTAGAAACATTAATGCCAGGTAAAGATAAAAGCATAGGCATTGTCATTAAGGCTTCCAACTGATGATTGTATACTCCCCCACGAAGAAAAATTAAAAAGATGAGCATTATTTGTTTATATAGGTCATTCTAATATTTATCTTTATCTACTTTCTTCTGCCCTTGGTCTTCGTTCATAGTCCGTAAGTATCCAATTTCAGCCAATTAAACGTTTTTCATATATTCTGATCATCTTTCTACATCGTTTTCCTTCTTTCACATTTCCTGATTGGTTGATAAATAAGAAGGAGTTTATATTTTATGAATATATATATGAACCGAAAGGGTTATAATAACAAGGATATGTAAAATTGAAAAATACCTTAAATTGCTCATTTGTTTCATGAACTCGATATTACGAGTTGAACATATCTTCTAATGGATGATTATTATGTGTATAGGATTGAATTTTTTACTAGATGGATAGGTCTTGTAGTTCTTTAATTTGATGGGTGTCGGTGGTGAATAACGAGTGTAGATGGAAACATAGAACATGTCAATTACTCGTGAAGTCTTTAAAGTGAGAAAAAGATACGATAAAAGTTAATGACTATATATTAACATAAAACTGAAAAAGAAGAGAAGCAACTTGCATGAAAGTAAAGAAAAAGAAACGTATTTTATCATGCATAAGTTTGTAGTTCTGCCCTTGCAGTTTAAAGCAATAGTCGATTAGTATTGTCACGTAGTTCACATTCAAAGTGGGTAAATATGCAAGTAAGATCTAATGATGAATGGGTTTCATAAATGTTGGGGATTTAAGTTCGGCTTTTCTGTTTTTGATTATATTGTTATCAACCATCTGTTTCGAATTTAATATAAATTTTTACCTAACATTAATGGGCAGTAGGAGTTGTAATGCTTAGCTAAAAATAGATATTTGTGCACAATGATAAACATATGTTTGCTAAACTATTAGAAACATTAATGCCAGGTAAAAATTAAAGCATAGACATTGTCATTAAGGCTTCAAACTGATGATTGCATACTCCCCCACGAAGAAAGAGAAATTAAAAAGATGAGCATCATTTGTTTATATAGGTCATTCTAATATTTATCTTTATCTACTTTCTTCTGCTCTTGGTCTTCGTTCATAGTTGGTAAGTATCCAACTTCAGCCAATTAAACGTTTTTCATATATTCACATTTCCTGATTCTTTGAAAAATCAGAAGGAGTTTATATATGATGAATATATATATATATAAACCGAAAGGTTTATAATAACAAGGGTATGTTGAATTGAAAAATACCTTAAATTGCTTATTTGTTTCATGAACTCGATTTTACGAGTTAAACATATCTTCTAATGGATATTTTATATGTGTATAGGATTGACTTATTTTACTCAGATGGATATGTCTTGTAGTTCTTTAATTTGATGTGAGTCGGTGGTACTAACGAGTGTAGATAGAAACATAGAACATGTCAATTACTAGTGAAGTATTTAAAGTGAGAAAAGATACGATAAAAGTTAATGACTATATCTTAACATAAAACTGAAAAAAGAGAAGCACCTTGCATGAAAGTAAAGAAATAGAAACGTCATTTTCACACATAAGTTTGTAGTGCTGCCCTTGCACTTTAAAGCAATAGTCGATTAGTATTGTCACGTAGTTCACAATCAAAGTGGGTAAATATGCAAGTAAGATCTAATGATGAATGGGTTTCATAAATGTTGGGGATTTAAGTTCGGCTTTTCTGTTTTTGATTATATTGTTATCTTTAGTACAAACTTGGACTAAAATAAATGTTCTTGAATGTATTCAAGCTCACAGCTTTACAATATATGGGTAATGTATTTGCAGTACCTCATATCGACGTCAACTACCAACCATCTGTTTCGAATGTAATATCATTTATTTACTTAACATTAATGGGCAGTAGGAGTTGTAATGCTTAGCTAAAAATAAATATTTGTACACAATGATAAAGATATGTTTGCTAAACTATTAAATACATTAATGCCAGGTAAAAATTAAAGCATAGACATTGTCATTAAGGCTTCAAACTGATGATTGCATACTCCCCCACGAAGAAAGAGAAATTAAAAGATGAGCATCATTTGTTTTAAGTCATTCTAATATTTATCTTTATCTACTTTCTTCTGCTCTTGGTTTTCGTTCATAGGTCGTAAGTATCCAATTTCAGCCAATTAAACGTTTTTCATATATTCACATTTCCTGATTCTTTGAAAAATCAGAAGGAGTTTATATATCATGAATATATATATGAACCGAAAGGTTTATAATAACAAGGATATGTTGAATTGAAAAATACCTTAAATTGCTCATTTGTTTCATGAACTCGATTTTACGAGTTAAACATATCTTCTAATGGATATTTTATATGTGTATAGGATTGACTTATTTTACTCAGATAGATATGTCTTGTAGTTCTTTAATTTGATGTGAGTCGGTGGTAATAACGAGTGTAGATGGAAACATAGAACATGTCAATTACTAGTGAAGTCTTTAAAGTGAGAAAAAGATACGATAAAAGTTAATGACTATATCTTAACATAAAACTGAAAAAAGCAGAGAAGCACCTTGCATGAAAGTAAAGAAATAGAAACGTATTTTATCACACATAAGTTTGTAGTTCTGCCCTTGCAGTTTAAAGTAATAGTCGATTAGTATTGTCACGTAGTTCACATTCAAAATGGGTAAATATGCAAGTAAGATCTAATGATGAATGGCTTTTATAAATGTTGGGGATTTAAGTTCGGCTTTTCCAGTTTTTAATTATATTGTTTGCTTTAGTACAAACTTAGACTAAATAAACGTTCTTGAATGTTTTCAAGCTCACAGCTATACAATATATGGGTATTGTATATGGTATCGTACAAACAGTACCTCATATCGACGTTGACTACCCAAAAACTGCTTTTAAATTAACATTTACATCTTTTTTTTTTAGGTTTCGGAATGGAATTTGATTTATTTCATTTAGATAACTTTAATAAGCAGTACTTGTAGTCCTTCGCTATGAACAGATATTCTTCCACAATGATAAAGATATATTTGCTAAACCATTGGAAACATAAACGGCAGGTAAAGATAAAAGCATAGGCATTGTCATTAAGGCTTCCAACTGATGATTTTATACTCCCCACGAAGAAAGAGAAATGAAAAAGATGAGCATTATTTGTATATATAGGTAATTTCAATTTTCATCTTTATCTGCTTTCTTCTGCCCTTGGTCGTCATTCATAGAGCGTAAGTATAAATCTTCAGCCAATTATGACTTCTTCATATATTCTGGTCATATTTCTGAGTCGTTTTCCTTGTATTCACATTTCCTGATTCTTTGAAAAAGAAGAAAGAGTTTATAATTCATCTATATCTATATATATACATATGAACCGAAAGGTTTATAATAACAAGGAAATGTTGAATTGAAAAATACCGAAAAAATTCCCATTAAATCTATAATCTCAATTTTACAATTCGAATATATCTTCTAATGGATGATTATTATGTGTATAGGATTGAATTATTTTACTCAGATGGATATGTCTTGTAGTTCTTTAATTTGATGGGTGTCGGTGGTGAATAACGAGTGTAGTTTGGAAACATAGAACATGTCAATCACTAGTAAAGTCTTTAAAGTGAGAAAAGATACGATAAAAGTTAATGACTATATATTAACATAAAACTGAAAAAAGAAGAGAAGCACCTTGCATGAAAGTAAAGAAATAGAAACGTCATTTTCACACATAAGTTTGTAGTGCTGCCCTTGCACTTTAAAGCAATAGTCGATTAGTATTGTCACGTAGTTCACAATCAAAGTGGGTAAATATGCAAGTAAGATCTAATGATGAATGGGTTTCATAAATGTTGGGGATTTAAGTTCGGCTTTTCTGTTTTTGATTATATTGTTATCTTTAGTACAAACTTGGACTAAAATAAATGTTCTTGAATGTATTCAAGCTCACAGCTTTACAATAAATGGGTAATGTATTTGCAGTACCTCATATCGACGTCAACTAACAACCATCTGTTTCGAATGTAATATCATTTATTTACCTAACATTAATGGGCAGTAGGAGTTGTAATGCTTAGCTAAAAATAAATATTTGTACACAATGATAAAGATATGTTTGCTAAACTATTAAATACATTAATGCCAGGTAAAAATTAAAGCATAGACATTGTCATTAAGGCTTCAAACTGATGATTGCATACTCCCCCACGAAGAAAGAGAAATTAAAAAGATGAGCATCATTTGTTTTAAGTCATTCTAATATTTATCTTTATCTACTTTCTTCTGCTCTTGGTTTTCGTTCATAGGTCGTAAGTATCCAATTTCAGCCAATTAAACGTTTTGCATATATTCACATTTCATGATTCTTTGAAAAATAAGAAGGAGTTTATATATCATAAATATGTATATGAACCGAAAGGTTCATAATAACAAAGATATGTTGAATTGAAAAATACCTTAAATTGCTCATTTGTTTCATGAACTCGATTGTACGAGTTAAACATATCTTCTAATGGATATTTTATATGTGTATAGGATTGACTTATTTTACTCAGATAGATATGTCTTGTAGTTCTTTAATTTGATGTGAGTCGGTGGTAATAACGAGTGTAGATGGAAACATAGAACATGTCAATTACTAGTGAAGTCTTTAAAGTGAGAAAAAGATACGATAAAAGTAAATGACTATATCTTAACATAAAACTGAAAAAAGCAGAGAAGCACCTTGCATGAAAGTAAAGAAATAGAAACGTATTTTATCACACATAAGTTTGTAGTTCTGCCCTTGCAGTTTAAAGTAATAGTCGATTAGTATTGTCACGTAGTTCACAATCAAAGTGGGTAAATATGCAAGTAAGATCTAATGATGAATGGGTTTCATAAATGTTGGGGATTCAAGTTCGGCTTTTCTGTTTTTGATTATATTGTTATCTTTAGTACAAACTTGGACTAAAATAAATGTTCTTGAATGTATTCAAGCTCACAGCTTTACAATAAATGGGTAATGTATTTGCAGTACCTCATATCGACGTCAACTAACAACCATCTGTTTCGAATGTAATATCATTTATTTACCTAACATTAATGGGCAGTAGGAGTTGTAATGCTTAGCTAAAAATAAATATTTGTACACAATGATAAAGATATGTTTGCTAAACTATTAAATACATTAATGCCAGGTAAAAATTAAAGCATAGACATTGTCATTAAGGCTTCAAACTGATGATTGCATACTCCCCCACGAAGAAAGAGAAATTAAAAAGATGAGCATCATTTGTTTTAAGTCATTCTAATATTTATCTTTATCTACTTTCTTCTGCTCTTGGTTTTCGTTCATAGGTCGTAAGTATCCAATTTCAGCCAATTAAACGTTTTGCATATATTCACATTTCATGATTCTTTGAAAAATAAGAAGGAGTTTATATATCATAAATATATATATGAACCGAAAGGTTCATAATAACAAAGATATGTTGAATTGAAAAATACCTTAAATTGCTCATTTGTTTCATGAACTCGATTTTACGAGTTAAACATATCTTCTAATGGATATTTTATATGTGTATAGGATTGACTTATTTTACTCAGATAGATATGTCTTGTAGTTCTTTAATTTGATGTGAGTCGGTGGTAATAACGAGTGTAGATGGAAACATAGAACATGTCAATTACTAGTGAAGTCTTTAAAGTGAGAAAAAGATACGATAAAAGTAAATGACTATATCTTAACATAAAACTGAAAAAAGAAGAGAAGCACCTTGCATGAAAGTAAAGAAATAGAAACGTCATTTTCACACATAAGTTTGTAGTGCTGCCCTTGCACTTTAAAGCAATAGTCGATTAGTATTGTCACGTAGTTCACAATCAAAGTGGGTAAATATGCAAGTAAGATCTAATGATGAATGGGTTTCATAAATGTTGGGGATTTAAGTTCGGCTTTTCTGTTTTTTATTACATTGTTATCTTTAGTACAAACTTGGACTAAAATAAATGTTCTTGAATGTATTCAAGCTCACAGCTTTACAATAAATGGGTAATGTATTTGCAGTACCTCATATCGACGTCAACTACCAACCATCTGTTTCGAATGTAATATCATTTATTTACCTAACATTAATGGGCAGTAGGAGTTGTAATGCTTAGCTAAAAATAAATATTTGTACACAATGATAAAGATATGTTTGCTAAACTATTAAATACATTAATGCCAGGTAAAAATTAAAGCATAGACATTGTCATTAAGGCTTCAAACTGATGATTGCATACTCCCCCACGAAGAAAGAGAAATTAAAAAGATGAGCATCATTTGTTTTAAGTCATTCTAATATTTATCTTTATCTACTTTCTTCTGCTCTTGGTTTTCGTTCATAGGTCGTAAGTATCCAATTTCAGCCAATTAAACGTTTTGCATATATTCACATTTCATGATTCTTTGAAAAATAAGAAGGAGTTTATATATCATAAATATGTATATGAACCGAAAGGTTCATAATAACAAAGATATGTTGAATTGAAAAATACCTTAAATTGCTCATTTGTTTCATGAACTCGATTCTACGAGTTAAACATATCTTCTAATGGATATTTTATATGTGTATAGGATTGACTTATTTTACTCAGATAGATATGTCTTGTAGTTCTTTAATTTGATGTGAGTCGGTGGTAATAACGAGTGTAGATGGAAACATAGAACATGTCAATTACTAGTGAAGTCTTTAAAGTGAGAAAAGATACGATAAAAGTAAATGACTATATCTTAACATAAAACTGAAAAAGCAGAGAAGCACCTTGCATGAAAGTAAAGAAATAGAAACGTATTTTATCACACATAAGTTTGTAGTTCTGCCCTTGCAGTTTAAAGTAATAGTCGATTAGTATTGTCACGTAGTTCACATTCAAAATGGGTAAATATGCAAGTAAGATCTAATGATGAATGGGTTTCATAAATGTTGGGGATTTAAGTTCGGCTTTTCCAGTTTTTTAATAATATTGTTTGCTTTAGTACAAACTTAGACTAAATAAACGTTCTTAAATGTTTTCAAGCTCACAGCTATACAATATATGGGTATTGTATATGGTATCGTACAAACAGTACCTCATATCGACGTTGACTACCCAAAACTGCTTTTAAATTAACATTTACATCTTTTTTTTTTAGGTTTCGGAATGGAATTTGATTTATTTCATTTAGATAACTTTAATAAGCAGTACTTGTAGTCCTTCGCTATGAACAGATATTCTTCCACAATGATAAAGATATATTTGCTAAACCATTGGAAACATAAACGGCAGGTAAAGATAAAAGCATAGGCATTGTCATTAAGGCTTCCAACTGATGATTTTATACTCCCCACGAAGAAAGAGAAATGAAAAAAGATGAGCATTATTTGTATATATAGGTAATTTCAATTTTCATCTTTATCTGCTTTCTTCTGCCCTTGGTCGTCGTTCATAGAGCGTAAGTATAAATCTTCAGCCAATTATGACTTCTTCATATATTCTGGTCATATTTCTGAGTCGTTTTCCTTGTATTCACATTTCCTGATTCTTTGAAAAGAAGAAAGAGTTTATAATTCATCTATATCTATATATATACATATGAACCGAAAGGTTTATAATAACAAGGAAATGTTGAATTGAAAAATACCGAAAAAATTCCCATTAAATCTATAATCTCAATTTTACAATTCGAATATATCTTCTAATGGATGATTATTATGTGTATAGGATTGAATTATTTTACTCAGATGGATATGTCTTGTAGTTCTTTAATTTGATGGGTGTCGGTGGTGAATAACGAGTGTAGTTTGGAAACATAGAACATGTCAATCACTAGTAAAGTCTTTAAAGTGAAAAAAGATACGATAAAAGTTAATGACTATATATTAACATAAAACTGAAGAAAAAAAGAGAAGCACCTTGCATGAAAGTAAAGAAATAGAAACGTCATTTTCACACATAAGTTTGTAGTGCTGCCCTTGCACTTTAAAGCAATAGTCGATTAGTATTGTCACGTAGTTCACAATCAAAGTGGGTAAATATGCAAGTAAGATCTAATGATGAATGGGTTTCATAAATGTTGGGGATTTAAGTTCGGCTTTTCTGTTTTTGATTATATTGTTATCTTTAGTACAAACTTGGACTAAAATAAATGTTCTTGAATGTATTCAAGCTCACAGCTTTACAATATATGGGTAATGTATTTGCAGTACCTCATATCGACGTCAACTAACAACCATCTGTTTCGAATGTAATATCATTTATTTACCTAACATTAATGGGCAGTAGGAGTTGTAATGCTTAGCTAAAAATAAATATTTGTACACAATGATAAAGATATGTTTGCTAAACTATTAAATACATTAATGCCAGGTAAAAATTAAAGCATAGACATTGTCATTAAGGCTTCAAACTGATGATTGCATACTCCCCCACGAAGAAAGAGAAATTAAAAAGATGAGCATCATTTGTTTTAAGTCATTCTAATATTTATCTTTATCTACTTTCTTCTGCTCTTGGTTTTCGTTCATAGGTCGTAAGTATCCAATTTCAGCCAATTAAACGTTTTGCATATATTCACATTTCATGATTCTTTGAAAAATCAGAAGGAGTTTATATATCATAAATATGTATATGAACCGAAAGGTCTATAATAACAAAGATATGTTGAATTGAAAAATACCTTAAATTGCTCATTTGTTTCATGAACTCGATTCTACGAGTTAAACATATCTTCTAATGGATATTTTATATGTGTATAGGATTGACTTATTTTACTCAGATAGATATGTCTTGTAGTTCTTTAATTTGATGTGAGTCGGTGGTAATAACGAGTGTAGATGGAAACATAGAACATGTCAATTACTAGTGAAGTCTTTAAAGTGAGAAAAAGATACGATAAAAGTAAATGACTATATCTTAACATAAAACTGAAAAAAGCAGAGAAGCACCTTGCATGAAAGTAAAGAAATAGAAACGTATTTTATCACACATAAGTTTGTAGTTCTGCCCTTGCAGTTTAAAGTAATAGTCGATTAGTATTGTCACGTAGTTCACATTCAAAATGGGTAAATATGCAAGTAAGATCTAATGATGAATGGCTTTTATAAATGTTGGGGATTTAAGTTCGGCTTTTCCAGTTTTTTAATTATATTGTTTGCTTTAGTACAAACTTAGACTAAATAAACGTTCTTGAATGTTTTCAAGCTCACAGCTATACAATATATGGGTATTGTATATGGTATCGTACAAACAGTACCTCATATCGACGTTGACTACCCAAAAACTGCTTTTAAATTAACATTTACATCTTTTTTTTTTAGGTTTCGGAATGGAATTTGATTTATTTCATTTAGATAACTTTAATAAGCAGTACTTTAGTCCTTCGCTATGAACAGATATTCTTCCACAATGATAAAGATATATTTGCTAAACCATTGGAAACATAAACGGCAGGTAAAGATAAAAGCATAGGCATTGTCATTAAGGCTTCCAACTGATGATTTTATACTCCCCCACGAAGAAAGAGAAATGAAAAAAGATGAGCATTATTTGTATATATAGGTAATTTCAATTTTCATCTTTATCTGCTTTCTTCTGCCCTTGGTCGTCGTTCATAGAGCGTAAGTATAAATCTTCAGCCAATTATGACTTCTTCATATATTCTGGTCATATTTCTGAGTCGTTTTCCTTGTATTCACATTTCCTGATTCTTTGAAAAAGAAGAAAGAGTTTATAATTCATCTATATCTATATATATACATATGAACCGAAAGGTTTATAATAACAAGGAAATGTTGAATTGAAAATACCGAAAAAATTCCCATTAAATCTATAATCTCAATTTTACAATTCGAATATATCTTCTAATGGATGATTATTATGTGTATAGGATTGAATTATTTTACTCAGATGGATATGTCTTGTAGTTCTTTAATTTGATGGGTGTCGGTGGTGAATAACGAGTGTAGTTTGGAAACATAGAACATGTCAATCACTAGTAAAGTCTTTAAAGTGAGAAAAAGATACGATAAAAGTTAATGACTATATATTAACATAAAACTGAAAAAAGAAGAGAAGCACCTTGCATGAAAGTAAAGAAATAGAAACGTCATTTTCACACATAAGTTTGTAGTGCTGCCCTTGCACTTTAAAGCAATAGTCGATTAGTATTGTCACGTAGTTCACAATCAAAGTGGGTAAATATGCAAGTAAGATCTAATGATGAATGGGTTTCATAAATGTTGGGGATTTAAGTTCGGCTTTTCTGTTTTTTGATTATATTGTTATCTTTAGTACAAACTTGGACTAAAATAAATGTTCTTGAATGTATTCAAGCTCACAGCTTTACAATATATGGGTAATGTATTTGCAGTACCTCATATCGACGTCAACTAACAACCATCTGTTTCGAATGTAATATCATTTATTTACCTAACATTAATGGGCAGTAGGAGTTGTAATGCTTAGCTAAAAATAAATATTTGTACACAATGATAAAGATATGTTTGCTAAACTATTAAATACATTAATGCCAGGTAAAAATTAAAGCATAGACATTGTCATTAAGGCTTCAAACTGATGATTGCATACTCCCCCACGAAGAAAGAGAAATTAAAAAGATGAGCATCATTTGTTTTAAGTCATTCTAATATTTATCTTTATCTACTTTCTTCTGCTCTTGGTTTTCGTTCATAGGTCGTAAGTATCCAATTTCAGCCAATTAAACGTTTTGCATATATTCACATTTCATGATTCTTTGAAAAATAAGAAGGAGTTTATATATCATAAATATGTATATGAACCGAAAGGTTCATAATAACAAAGATATGTTGAATTGAAAAATACCTTAAATTGCTCATTTGTTTCATGAACTCGATTCTACGAGTTAAACATATCTTCTAATGGATATTTTATATGTGTATAGGATTGACTTATTTTACTCAGATAGATATGTCTTGTAGTTCTTTAATTTGATGTGAGTCGGTGGTAATAACGAGTGTAGATGGAAACATAGAACATGTCAATTACTAGTGAAGTCTTTAAAGTGAGAAAAGATACGATAAAAGTAAATGACTATATCTTAACATAAAACTGAAAAAGCAGAGAAGCACCTTGCATGAAAGTAAAGAAATAGAAACGTATTTTATCACACATAAGTTTGTAGTTCTGCCCTTGCAGTTTAAAGTAATAGTCGATTAGTATTGTCACGTAGTTCACATTCAAAATGGGTAAATATGCAAGTAAGATCTAATGATGAATGGCTTTTATAAATGTTGGGGATTTAAGTTCGGCTTTTCCAGTTTTTTAATTATATTGTTTGCTTTAGTACAAACTTAGACTAAATAAACGTTCTTGAATGTTTTCAAGCTCACAGCTATACAATATATGGGTATTGTATATGGTATCGTACAAACAGTACCTCATATCGACGTTGACTACCCAAAACTGCTTTTAAATTAACATTTACATCTTTTTTTTTTAGGTTTCGGAATGGAATTTGATTTATTTCATTTAGATAACTTTAATAAGCAGTACTTGTAGTCCTTCGCTATGAACAGATATTCTTCCACAATGATAAAGATATATTTGCTAAACCATTGGAAACATAAACGGCAGGTAAAGATAAAAGCATAGGCATTGTCATTAAGGCTTCCAACTGATGATTTTATACTCCCCCACGAAGAAAGAGAAATGAAAAAGATGAGCATTATTTGTATATATAGGTAATTTCAATTTTCATCTTTATCTGCTTTCTTCTGCCCTTGGTCGTCATTCATAGAGCGTAAGTATAAATCTTCAGCCAATTATGACTTCTTCATATATTCTGGTCATATTTCTGAGTCGTTTTCCTTGTATTCACATTTCCTGATTCTTTGAAAAAGAAGAAAGAGTTTATAATTCATCTATATCTATATATATACATATGAACCGAAAGGTTTATAATAACAAGGAAATGTTGAATTGAAAAATACCGAAAAAATTCCCATTAAATCTATAATCTCAATTTTACAATTCGAATATATCTTCTAATGGATGATTATTATGTGTATAGGATTGAATTATTTTACTCAGATGGATATGTCTTGTAGTTCTTTAATTTGATGGGTGTCGGTGGTGAATAACGAGTGTAGTTTGGAAACATAGAACATGTCAATCACTAGTAAAGTCTTTAAAGTGAGAAAAAGATACGATAAAAGTTAATGACTATATATTAACATAAAACTGAAAAAAGAAGAGAAGCACCTTGCATGAAAGTAAAGAAATAGAAACGTCATTTTCACACATAAGTTTGTAGTGCTGCCCTTGCACTTTAAAGCAATAGTCGATTAGTATTGTCACGTAGTTCACAATCAAAGTGGGTAAATATGCAAGTAAGATCTAATGATGAATGGGTTTCATAAATGTTGGGGATTTAAGTTCGGCTTTTCTGTTTTTTGATTATATTGTTATCTTTAGTACAAACTTGGACTAAAATAAATGTTCTTGAATGTATTCAAGCTCACAGCTTTACAATAAATGGGTAATGTATTTGCAGTACCTCATATCGACGTCAACTAACAACCATCTGTTTCGAATGTAATATCATTTATTTACCTAACATTAATGGGCAGTAGGAGTTGTAATGCTTAGCTAAAAATAAATATTTGTACACAATGATAAAGATATGTTTGCTAAACTATTAAAAACATTAATGCCAGGTAAAAATTAAAGCATAGACATTGTCATTAAGGCTTCAAACTGATGATTGCATACTCCCCCACGAAGAAAGAGAAATTAAAAAGATGAGCATCATTTGTTTTAAGTCATTCTAATATTTATCTTTATCTACTTTCTTCTGCTCTTGGTTTTCGTTCATAGGTCGTAAGTATCCAATTTCAGCCAATTAAACGTTTTGCATATATTCACATTTCATGATTCTTTGAAAAATCAGAAGGAGTTTATATATCATAAATATATATATGAACCGAAAGGTTCATAATAACAAAGATATGTTGAATTGAAAAATACCTTAAATTGTTCATTTGTTTCATGAACTCGATTGTACGAGTTAAACATATCTTCTAATGGATATTTTATATGTGTATAGGATTGACTTATTTTACTCAGATAGATATGTCTTGTAGTTCTTTAATTTGATGTGAGTCGGTGGTAATAACGAGTGTAGATGGAAACATAGAACATGTCAATTACTAGTGAAGTCTTTAAAGTGAGAAAAAGATACGATAAAAGTAAATGACTATATCTTAACATAAAACTGAAAAAGCAGAGAAGCACCTTGCATGAAAGTAAAGAAATAGAAACTTTTTTATCACACATAAGTTTGTAGTTCTGCCCTTGCAGTTTAAAGTAATAGTCGATTAGTATTGTCACGTAGTTCACATTCAAAATGGGTAAATATGCAAGTAAGATCTAATGATGAATGGCTTTTATAAATGTTGGGGATTTAAGTTCGGCTTTTCCAGTTTTTTAATTATATTGTTTGCTTTAGTACAAACTTAGACTAAATAAACGTTCTTGAATGTTTTCAAGCTCACAGCTATACAATATATGGGTATTGTATATGGTATCGTACAAACAGTACCTCATATCGACGTTGACTACCCAAAACTGCTTTTAAATTAACATTTACATCTTTTTTTTAGGTTTCGGAATGGAATTTGATTTATTTCATTTAGCTAACTTTAATAAGCAGTACTTTTAGTCCTTCGCTATGAACAGATATTCTTCCACAATGATAAAGATATATTTGCTAAACCATTGGAAACATAAACGGCAGGTAAAGATAAAAGCATAGGCATTGTCATTAAGGCTTCCAACTGATGATTTTATACTCCCCCACGAAGAAAGAGAAATGAAAAAAGATGAGCATTATTTGTATATATAGGTAATTTCAATTTTCATCTTTATCTGCTTTCTTCTGCCCTTGGTCGTCGTTCATAGAGCGTAAGTATAAATCTTCAGCCAATTATGACTTCTTCATATATTCTGGTCATATTTCTGAGTCGTTTTCCTTGTATTCACATTTCCTGATTCTTTGAAAAAGAAGAAAGAGTTTATAATTCATCTATATCTATATATATACATATGAACCGAAAGGTTTATAATAACAAGGAAATGTTGAATTGAAAAATACCGAAAAAATTCCCATTTAATCTATAATCTCGATTTTACAATTCGAATATATCTTCTAATGGATGATTATTATGTGTATAGGATTGAATTATTTTACTCAGATGGATATGTCTTGTAGTTCTTTAATTTGATGGGTGTCGGTGGTAAATAACGAGTGTAGTTGGAAACATAGAACATGTCAATTACTAGTTAAGTCTTTAAAGTGAGCAAAAGATACGATAAAAGTAAATGACTATATATTAACATAAAACTGAAAAAAGAAGAGAAGCACCTTGCATGAAAGTAAAGAAATAGAAACGTCATTTTCACACATAAGTTTGTAGTGCTGCCCTTGCAGTTTAAAGCAATAGTCGATTAGTATTGTCACGTAGTTCACAATCAAAGTGGGTAAATATGCAAGTAAGATCTAATGATGAATGGGTTTCATAAATGTTGGGGATTTAAGTTCGGCTTTTCTGTTTTTTGATTATATTGTTATCTTTAGTACAAACTTGGACTAAAATAAATGTTCTTGAATGTATTCAAGCTCACAGCTTTACAATATATGGGTAATGTATTTGCAGTACCTCATATTGACGTCAACTACCAATCATCTGTTTCGAATGTAATATCATTTATTTACCTAACATTAATGGGCAGTAGGAGTTGTAATGCTTAGCTAAAAATAAATATTTGTAAACAATGATAAAGATATGTTTGCCAAACTATTAAAACATTAATGCCAGGTAAAAATTAAAGCATAGACATTGTCATTAAGGCTTCAAACTGATGATTGCATACTCCCCCACGAAGAAAGAGAAATTAAAAAGATGAGCATCATTTGTTTATATAGGTCATTCTAATATTTATCTTTATCTACTTTCTTCTGCTCTTGGTTTTCGTTCATAGGTCGTAAGTATCCAATTTCAGCCAATTAAACGTTTTGCATATATTCACATTTCATGATTCTTTGAAAAATAAGAAGGAGTTTATATATCATAAATATATATATGAACCGAAAGGTTCATAATAACAAAGATATGTTGAATTGAAAATACCTTAAATTGCTCATTTGTTTCATGAACTCGATTTTACGAGTTAAACATATCTTCTGATGGATAATTTAAATGTGTATAGGATTGAATTGTTTTACTCAGATGGATATGTCTTGTAGTTCTTTAATTTGATGTGAGTCGGTGGTAATATCGAGTGTAGATGGAAACATAGAACATGTCAATTACTAGTGAAGTCTTTAAAGTGAGAAAAAGATACGATAAAAGTTAATGACTATATATTAACATAAAACTGAAAAAAGCAAGAAGCACCTTGCATGAAAATGAAGAAATAGAAACGTATTTTATCACACATAAGTTTGTAGTTCTGCCCTTCCAGTTTAAAGCAATAGTCGATTAGTATTGTCACGTAGTTCACATTCAAAATGGGTAAATATGCAAGTAAGATCTAATGATGAATGGCTTTCATAAATGTTGGGGATTTAAGTTCGGCTTTTCCAGTTTTTTAATTATATTGTTTGCTTTAGTACAAACTTAGAATAAATAAACGTTCTTGAATGTTTTCAAGCTCACAGCTATACAATATATGGGTATTGTATATGGTATCGTACAAACAGTACCTCATATCGACGTTGACTACCAAAAAACTACCTAACATAAAACTGAAAAAAGAAGAGAAGCACCTTGCATGAAAGTAAAGAGATAGAAACATATTTTATCACGCATAATAATAGTTTGGAAACATGGAAGATATCAATTACTAGTGAAGTCATCAAAGTGAGAAAAAGGTACGATATCCAGAAATTATTCATCGTAACACAATACTGTAAAAGGAAAGAAGCATCGTACATGCAAATAAAACAAATAGAAACGTATTTTTCACGCATGCATTCTCAGTTCTGCCGTTGCATTTTAAAGTCTTATTCTATTTGTATTGTTACGTAGTTCACATGATGTTACTGAATGAGGTGACATTTCATTTGGATTTGATTTATTTAGCCTACTTTAATGAACAGTAATGGTAGTGCTTCGCTTAGAATAGAGCTTCGTGCACAATGATAAAGATATGTATGCTAAACCATTGGAAACATAAATGCCATGTAAAATAATAACATGGACATTGTCATTTAAGCTTCCAATTGATGATTTCGTACTCCCTCACGAAGAAAGAGAAATGAAAAAGATGAGCATCATTTGTTTATATTGGTCATTCAAATATTTATGTTTTTCTACTTTCTTCTGCCCTTGGTCTTTTTTCATTTACATCTTTTGTGAAGTCTCCGAGTGGAATTTGATCTATGTATTGATCTTACTTTAATAAACGGGTGTTGTAGTGCTTTTTGTAAGACGGGATATTCGTGCACAGTGGTATAGATATATGTTTGCTAAACCATTGGAAACATCAATGCCAGGTAAAAATGTCATAAATATATTACATGAACTGTAAACTAAAAGTGTTTTTAAAAATATGTAAATTGGCTGTGTAATAGGGCATTACCATTATTCACAATTGTGACTGGAAGAGACTATTTCTACTTTCTTTTTTGATCTCTTCACTGCTTCCACCGATCTTCGTTCACAGATGGTATGTATGCAAGTTAGCTATTATGAATATGTTATATAAATGTTGGAGATTTCTCTTCGGTTTTTCTTTTAATTATATTTTGTGCCTTAGTCCATACCTGGACTAAGTAAACGTTCAAAAATGTATTCAAACGCACAGCTCTACCATGCCTGGGTATTGTAAAACAGTACCATATATCGACGTAAACACCCATCCATCTGTTTTGAAATTTACATTTACATCTTTCGTGATGTCTCGGAATGGAATTTGATTCAAATTATTTACCTAACATTAATGGGCAGTAGGAGTTGTAATGCTTAGCTAAAAATAAATATTTGTACACAATGATAAAGAAATGTTTGCTAAACCATCGAAAACATAAATGCCATGTAAAAATAACAACATGGACATTGTCATTGAGGCTTCCAATTGATTATTTCATACTCCCCCACGAAGAAAGAGAAATGAAAAAGATGAGCATCGTTTGTTTATATAGGTCATTCCAATATTAATCTTTATCTGCGTTGATAGAACGTAAGTATAAATATTCAGCCAATTAATACTTCTTCATATATCCTGCTCATCTTTCTGAATCGTTTTCCTCATATTCACATTTCCTGATTCTTTGAAAAATAAGAAAGAGTTTATAATTCATGAATATATATATGAACTTAAAGGTTTATAATAAGAAGGAAATGTTGAATTGAAAAATACCTTAAATTGCTCATTTAATTTATAATCTCGATTTTACATTTTGGATATATCTTTTAATGGATGATTATTGAGTGTAATGGATTGAATTAGTTTACTTAGATGGATATGTCTTGTAGTTCTTTAATTTGATGGGTGTCGGTTTTAAATAACAAGTGTACTTTGGAAACATAGAACATGTCAATTACAAGTGAAGCCATTAGAAAAAGGTACGATAAATAGAAAATTCTTCATAACACAATACTGAAAAAGAAAAGAAGCTTCGTACTTGCAAATTAATAAAAATAGAAACGTATTTTTTCACACATAAATTCTCAGTTCTGCCGTTGCATTTTAAAGTCTTAGTCTATTTGTATTGTTACGTAGTTCACATGACATTTCTCAATGAGGTGACATTTTAATTTTATATGTCTTTAATATATATATTACATGTTATGTAAAGTAACAGTGTTTTAAAGGAAAAATATGTAAGTGGGCTGTGTAATAGGGCATTTTTCATTATTCACAATTGTGACCGAATGAGACTATTTGTACTGTCTTTTGATGTTATTTTCTTGATCTCTTTACTGCTTCCACCGATCTTCGTTCACAGAGGGTAAGTACGCTATTTAGATCTTATGATGAATATGATTCATACATTTGGGGGAATTCTCTCTCTTTTTTTGCTCTTTCCGTAAATTATATTTTGTGCCATAGTTCAAACTTTGAACTAAATACACGTTCATGAATTAATTTACGCTCATAGCTTTACATCGCTTTGGTATTGTATAAATAGTACCAAATACTGATGTTAACTACCAACCATCGTTGTTTTAATTTTTCATTTACATCTTTTGTGAAGCCTCGGAGTGGAATTTGATCTATCTATTGATCTTACCTTAATGAACAGGTGTTGTAGTGCTTTTGGTAAGGCGGGATATTCGTGCAAAATGATAAAGATATGTTTACTAAACCATTGGAAACATAAATGCCAGGTACAAATAAAAGCATAGACATTGTCATTAAGTCTTCCAACTGATGATTTCATATTTCCCACGAAGAAAGAGAAATGAAAAAGATGGGAATCATTTGTTTATATAGGTCATTCTAATATTTATCTTTATCTGCTTTCTTCTGCCCTTGGTCTTCGTTGATAGAACGTGAGTATAAATCTTCAGCCAATTATGACTTCATCATACATTCTGGTCAACTTTCTGAATCGTTTTCCTTGTATTCACATTTCCTGATTCTTTGAAAAATAAGAAAGAGTTTATAATTCATGAATATAGTTATGAACCGAAAGGTTTATCCTAACAAGGAAATGTTGAATTGAAAAATACCTTAAATTGCTTATTTGATTTGTAATCTCGATTAACAATTTTAATATATCTTTTTAATGGATGAATATTATGTGTACAGGATTGAATTATTTTACTTTGATGGAAGTGTCTTGTACTTCTTCAATTTGATGGGTGTCGGTGGTAAATAATGATAATAGTTTGGAAACATGGAAGATATCAATTACTAGTGAAGTCATCAAAGTGAGAAAAAGTAACGATAAACAGAAATAATTAATTGTAACACAATACTGTAAAATGAAAGAAGCAACGAATATGCAAATAAAACAAATAGAAACGTATTTTTTCACGCATGATTTCTCAGTTCTGCCGTTGCATTTTAAAGTCTTAGTCTATTTGTATTGTTACGTAGTTCACATGATGTTACTGAATGAGGTGACATTTCAATTTCTTTGTCATGAATATATTACATGTAGGGTGAAGAAATAGTGTGTCGAAAAATGTAAATGGGCTGTGTAATAGGGCATTCTCATTATTCACAATTGTGACCGAAAGAGACTATTTGTAATGTGTATTTGTAAATTTCTTGATCTCTTCACTGCTTCCACCGATCTTCGTTCACAGGTGGTAAGTATTCAAGTAAAACTATTGACGAATGTGTTTTTATAAATGTGAGGATTTCTCTTCGGTTTTTCTTTTGTATTAAGTGTTGTGCCTTAGTACATACCTGGACAAAGTAAATCTTCAAAATTGTATTCAAGCTCACAGCTATACCGTGCTTGGGTATTGTATAAACAGTACCACATATCGACGTAAGCTACCATCCATCTGTTTTTCAATTTATATTTACATCTATTGTGAGGTCTCGGAATGAAATTGGATTTGATTTATTTACCTTAAAAACCTGATGTTGTTGAAATATAATTGGTAATGGTCAGCATCCACCAGAATCTGATGCATGTTCAAAAAATGTTGTAGGTTCTTTGCCGCTACAGAAATGGCTACTCTACGCACGCGCAATTGACCACGTGACGTCACGGG
This sequence comes from Mesocentrotus franciscanus, assembly GCA_037976565.1. Lineage (NCBI taxonomy): Eukaryota > Metazoa > Echinodermata > Echinoidea > Camarodonta > Strongylocentrotidae > Mesocentrotus > Mesocentrotus franciscanus. The sequence goes on along the minus strand of CP137670.1, from coordinate 20,796,774 downwards.
TATGACGTCGAGATGCTCTCGAGATAGAATGGTATTTACTCGGTTGCTTGGACTTATGAAACCACTTATATACCCGTAAATATACTCTTCTGTATTAATCAAACTATCAGTTGTCTTCAATTTGTAAAATACATATCTCCTGTACGGTTTTAGCACCATTGATAATAAATATAATTACCCTCCGGAATTGATTTAGTCCCGTTAGTTCAAAACGGTGTCAGTGAGGTGACCTGACACATGCCCGGCGACGCTCCGGTGACAAATGCTCCTCCAACAGTTGCTTCCCGACAATTGCTCCGCCGACATTTGCTCCGCCAAAAAGTGCCCCGTGGAAGACATTTGCTCCGACGATTGCTCCGCCGTCAATTGGTCCTCAAACAAAGATAATTGCCCCGTGAAAGACAAAATAATGCTCCTCCGACAATATTTCTTTCATGTGTTATTTTCTTTGAGTTTTTATTTTGACTTGTTTTGTTGTTGTTATTTAGGGCCGTAGCCAGCATTTTGAGAAGGGGATGAGTTTTATTTCCCTTATTAGGAGACACTGATGGAAAAAAAGTGATAAACCTTTGCGAAAGACGCAATCCTCTTTTTCGGGAGCAGGTGCAGAAGCTGTTAAGTAATAGATAAACTTTTCTCAACGTTGAGTCGACCTTCTTTCAACAAATAGTGATTTTTTTTTCTTTTCTTGGGCAAAATATTATTCAAGGTAAGATGTATCCCCTTTGGTAAGCGATGGTATATAGCGAGAGAGAGAGAGAGAGTTTCCAGCTTTGGATCAGCCACTGAGCAATACATGAAACAGATTTTGAGCGGAGTAATTATCTTTCGGTGGAGAACTTAATGCATTAGGAGCTATAACTTTTTTTATTATCAAACATTATGGGGAAGAGCAATAATCGGCTGAGCATTTGTCTTCTGTAAGGCACTTTTTGGGCAGAAAAAATGACGGCAGAGCAATTGCATTAATTGCCAGAGGAGCATTCATGTCTTCCACGGGGCTTCGGGGGGCTAGTCCGGATCTTCGACCGGGAGTATGGTTACTGTAGTCGAGTGAATTTGGGCTCCGCGCCGGCGCCAAAGCTACGTCACAGCGCCTGCGCCAGCTATAGGCTTAACAAAAAAAGGAGAATATATTTTTTCTAAATAGTGAAATGGGTTTTGGTCAAAAGAGGAACGCATATATTTTCGTGAAGAAGAATAAATAACCAGTACGGAGTGCCATTCATATATTTATTTTTCAAGGAAAATTATATATATATATATTTTCGTGAAGAAGAATAAATAACCAGTACGGAGTGCCATTCATATATTTATTTTTAAAGGAAAATTATTTTCGTTAAAATAAAAGCGGTTGAAAGTGAATTGTATTTTGTTTATCAAAAGCGGAATATCCTTATTTTATATGTGAAATAAATATGTATTAATGAATGAAATAATTTTCTTCTGTATTCTTTATATTAATTTTGTTTTGTGCATTATTGAAAACTTTAGACTTACTAAACGTTCACGAGGGTATTCAGGCTCACAGCGATATATATATATATATATATATATATATATATATATATTGGGTATTGTCGAAACGGCCATGTAGGGCTTTGATTAGGAGAGATATTCAAAACAACTTTTAAAAAATGAGTTTTCTAAGTTATTGAAAACCTAATTATTGCCACACTCAACCCAGGTGATGTAAATGGGTACCTGGCAGGAATTAAATCCTTGAAATGCTAGAGCGCCGTTATGACAGCCATGCTTAAGCCAGGAAATAATCAGGAGCGCCGGGTGTCAAGTCTGAGATACGAGCACTATACAAGAACCCAATATTTATATTATAAGTGCCAGTTACAAATAAAGACATGAGAATTTTAATTATTGCTTCCAACTAATGCTTCCAACTAATGATCTCCTGCGCCCCCACGACGAAAAAGAGATACAGGAGCATCATTTGTATATATAGTGTATTCTAATATTTATATTTATCTATTTTCTTCTGCCCTTGGCCTTCGTTCATAGCTCGTAAGTATCCATTTTCATCCAATTGTAAGTTCTCCATATATTCTGGTCATCTATCTGAACATTTTCCCTTTTATTCACATTTAGGCTTTATTAAAACTCCATGTGTTGTAATACTTTTATTTGATTGTGTCGGTGGTCAATATTGTATATTTTGGAAACATTGAACCTGTCAATTACTTTTGAAGTCATAAAAATGATATTTAAAAAGTACGATTTAAAGATACGGCCCATTGTCACACAAAACTAAAAATGAAGAGAAGAACCCTACATGCCAATTAAGAGATAGAAACGTATTTTCTCACGCATAAGTTCTTAGTTCTGTTGATGTATTTTAAAGTAAAAGTCCATCAGTAATGTCTGGTAGTTCACGTGATATTTCAAAATGAGGTGACATTTTTAAAAATTCTTTCTCATTAATTTATAACAAGTAATTCAAAGTCGTAACGTGAATTGAAGAAGAAAAAATGCGCCATGTAATTTGGCATTAGTATTTTTCACTGCTATTTCTATGGCATTACATTTGTAATGTTGTTGAACTCCTCTCTGCTTCCCTGCTCTTCGTTTACAGCCGGTATGCAACTTGAAACTTAAACTTACATAAAGTCAGTGTATTATTTCGCCTTTAATTCAATCCAATTTATTGAAATATCTACAATTTCGAATTATCTTCAATTAACAATTACATTAAAAGAAAATCAAAATAAGGTAATTTGGAAATCACTTGGAATACAATCGATTTATGAAAACAAACAATTTTCGAAACAAACACCTTCAAATGTATTTTTCGTGGAGCTATAACGTATAAAATCAACCAAAAATACCTCACCTGACATTTCATGGGTTAATGGATCAAAATTATGAAGAAGATAAAATATTGCATACAAAATAACAAGTCGGAAATGCGTGCCATATTAGTATTCTAAGGGGAGCAGGTACAAGTGCGTCACTAGTCTACTCACGAGCCGTTTTGTGCATAATGCATGATAGTGTCTAGGAACTTTTGTTATCTCTTTACAGAATAAAAGGTTGAAGCTCACCTCTTTGATTATAATTTCGGACATGAAACTTCTTTCAAACAGAGCAAAATATTTTATGGTGATTGTTACACTTTGAATTTTAATATCCAGGCGCAGGCGTGGCAAGTGAGACGATTTCTGAAAGAGGGGGCATCATCCAACTACGGCACTATGGAATCAGCCTCTGCATACCCGTCTTTGCGCTACAACAGAGTTGTGAGATTACGCTAAAGGTAAATATAAAGATTCTCTTAGGGAGGGGTTCCCTTCCTTTCTCGCTCTCTCTCTCTGTCTATCTGTGTGTGTGTGTGTGTGTGTGTCTCTCTCTCTCTCTCTTCATACCTATCCGGGCTCTACAAGATGATTTTAAAATTACAACAAGGTGAGGTGTAGCCTGGATTCTCGTATGGAAGAGGTCACCCCTCTCTCTCTCTCTCTCTTTCTATTTTTGGGTTTATCACTTGAATGTAAGAAGAAAAAAGAAGGAGAAGAAATAGTTCGTTACAGAAAGAGATCGTAAGCACCCTCTGTTATTCTAGCTAGCTTTGCTACAGCCCCTTGTCACTAAACGGCTTGTGTTACGTTTGATTTTACGGCAGCGAGTAACAGCCCTGTTTTCGCCCGTTTTGTACCTTTACCTTTCCCGTTATATTGTCTTCTTTCGGCTTTGAAGTTAATAAAACGATTTATAATGAGTGAGAAAAACCCGGAAATGAAAACAAAAAGTTATAACAATATTTTAAAGTTAGAAATTAAAAAGGCAAAAATTATGCGAAAATGACAATATTGCACTACTAATGATGAGTAAACTAATACGTTAAAACCCCCTTTGCACGTCGCAGAAAACAGGTAAACCCACGACAAGAACCGGATTTTTGATGCCGAAAGAAACAGAAATTAAAAGATTATAAGGACTCATCTTGATGCAATTATTATGGAAAGTTTGCGGCGCAAATTTATAAAGATTGAAGAGCGCCATCTAAATTTCAACAACAACGTTATTTCTGTTCATTCTTGCAGTTTACCCGAAGAGGGCAAACGAAAATCGATATCTGCTTTCGTTCGGTTTTGTAATACCAATTATCTGTTTTGTTTTGTTTAAGTTTTACTTGTTTTAAGCTCTTCATATTTTGATTAGCCTATTAAAGAACAGTATAAGATTTGATAAAAAATACTAGTGATACCTTATCTCATGCACCCAATTTATTGTCATTTCTCTCAGGTTCTGCGTCAGCCGTCAAGTGTCCTTTTCGCCGAGAATGAAGCTATTGTCTCCTGGTGTAGTGTGTGAACCTTCGGGGACCACGTTTAAGAAGCCTTTAAAGTTCATCATCCTCACTGTGCAGTGTTAACAGACCCCTCCAAAGCCAAAGTCATCATGCACATCACTAATGGCGATACGACAGGTGAGTGTAATACCTTAACTGTAAAATGTGAAAACTATTTAAACATATTGTGCAGAAACAATGATAATTTAGTGTGAAGACGGTATGGACAATGGGCAAACACAGTGTGGAAACTTTGTGAAGACAATGCAATGTAGTATGGTGGATAAACGGGGAGAGGAGAGAGATGGAGAGAGAGAGAGTGGGTTAGAAACTATTGGAACACTCTTTGGAGACACAACGTTCGGAAACAGTTATAATACACTATGGAGACACTAAGAAACTACTCGGAGAAGAGTGAACCAGAGTTTGGACACAATACGAACATTATTATTGAGACAATGATAACACAAGGTCATTGTTTGTGTTACATACTGT